>VZRE01000829.1:338469-408586 GCA_013396775.1 Cephalopterus ornatus
TTTTTTCTTTTTTTTTTCTTTCTTTTTTTTTTTTTTTTTTTTTTTTTTTTTCCTTCCTCAAGGGTTTTCTCTGGGAAAAGTTTTCTGGGCTTCCATCCAGCCAGTGTCACAATTCACAGCTGTACTGTTTGATTCAAGTACTTCAAGCTGCCAGTGAGGTAGAGCCAAATGAGATTAAGGGCTTTTTTATTAAAGCAAGCACCCGCATGTGCTGGTATGGTTGAGGCTACGTCAGGCGTTCCAATACGAACCCCAATTTCTGGAGACCTTTAGTTCCCAAACATAAAATATTTATGCCAGGCTGAAACCTGACCTAGATGTACTCATCTGGGAGGAGCTGCAACTCTTTGCAAAGAAATGGTTTGGCTTTTATTAAGCTACAGCTTCAAGAAAGGAAAACGTACTGATTTCTGGATAAGCAGCTGGAAAAAAATTAATAGAGGTTTAGCTGTGTATGTTAAAAACAGCAACAGGAGTGAACTAAAGAGATCTTTTAAATGATGGATTTTAAGAGAAGGCGTGTTTTAGGCAGCAAGAGATGAATCTGTGAGCTTCTTGCCCTGGCACATGGTGGATTTGAACCCTCCATGCTGGTCAAACTGGGACACTCCCAGCACTGCCTGCTACACTCTGCCCACCCCACCCCAAATGTCACCTCTGAGGCCCAGCCACGATGCCCAGCCATTAATTTTACTATTTTTGTTGGGATAAACTACGCAGAATAGTGATGTGAAACCAAATACCACTGTTACTTTTATTTCGGATGTGCACCAAAATCTGAACCTGCATTTTCAGAGAGAAATGCATTTTTAAGCTCCCTTTCCTTTTGAAAAGCACCAAAATTAAAACAGTTCCTTTTCATATTGATTCTTATCTTTTGTGCCAGCATTTCTGAAGATAAATGAATTGATTTTTTAAACACAAGCATACATGTTTCAATGGAAAATGGGACGTGCTGTAGTAGAGCTGATCAAAAATGTTTAAAAAAACAAGGAAGAAAATAAGAAACTGTGAAGAAAAAAACTAAATCACCACTCTAAAATTATTTTTTCCATGAATTTGAGCTAACTGTAAAGTGGATCAGAAGGTTTTGAAGGTTACTGAGATTGCAAAACTTGAAATTCTCGGACAGAAGTAGCCTTTTGCAATCTAAGATTGCCCTTTCTCTTCCCATTTTGCCCCAGCTGGGTTACTGAGCATCACATAGAAACACAGAGTCGTATGAAGCCATTTGTGCTTGGGATTGCCCTGACCCACGTACAGGGATACCCACATCCTCATCTCTGCTGCTCATGGAATCTTAGCAGTGTTTGAGACTTAAATGCCCAGACACTGCTTATGTCTACAAAACTTAAGAAGAAATCAAAGGCAGCAACATTAATATTCTGTGCAAATGTGAAGAAGCCCTGAAAGCTTTGTTTGTTGCTAAAGAAACCAACTAAATCAAACAAGTTGAAGAAAACAAAGACTTGTATAATTGTTTTAATTAAAACTGCCACTTATTCCAGAAAAAGCTGCAGCACAGTTGTGCTCTCTAAACATTTCTTGCTTAGACTTGCATGCTCAAAAACTATGTTTAATAAGTGAAATAAAACATTGCCAGCCATTTTCCAGTCCCCTTTGACACAAAAGCTCCAAAACAAATTGCAAGAAAGCCATGCAAAACTTTGTGATGTTTACTTCAGATTTTATCCAAGAGGAATTTATGGAACTTGCCATTCAACTCCAAAAGCATGTTATCTCAAATGAAATGTAACGCTTCTTAAATCTTCAAAGAGCATCATGGCATTTAGCCATAAAACTCACTGTGACTTTAGACATTCAAAAACAGCATTACTACCAGCATCAGACTGCCCTATATGGTTATTTTAAGTCTTCACGGGCACAAATTTGCTTTTTTGGGTCTGGGCCCTCTATACATTCAGTCTCTAGTTAATGTTAGAGCAGCCATGGAACTGCTTTGCCTTTCACTGGCTGCTTATCCCCTTCACCTCTTCCCACTCCACAAGATTATTTTGGCATCTCAAAATAAGTCAGATACAGAAGGGATCGTTGTAGTTTCTCAGCTCCTGGAACCAAGCCTCTGCTTTTTAATGCAAAGTATGAATGGTATAAATACATCTTAATTTTAATTGAAGGACAATGCCTGACCTTTCTACTAAACAGTGTCACATAAGGTTCCTGTACTTCTTGTGACCTTTCCAATGCTCATTAGGCTGTTAAGCATGCAAGTTCAGCTTAAATTTGAAATATTTTGTCTTCCTCAAATATAGACTGCCTTTCACTGCAAAATTTGGTCCCACGTTTCACTGTTAGTGGATGAATCCAGAACACTGTCACTGTGTGGTAAAGAGGCAGTTATAAAATCTGAACCACACTTGCTTTCTCCTCTCAAATAATTTGTTCAGATACTGCAGTTTTGCTTGAGCCTTTCTTTTATCTTCTTTTCTCAGCACTCTGGGAGCTCTTTATCTTCACCAATACTTGGATTTGTGTGTGTGTATGTTGGGAACCATTTGTGGTATATATTAATTCGTTATGTCATTTCAAAGATCTTATTTTTTTAGCATTTTTAAACTTGGGAGAGGAGGGGGGTGACTATTAGAAGTATCCTACAGGAAGCCATAATTTATCAATGAAAGACTTGAAATTTTCTTCTAAACATGTTATGTTGACCTCTTTGGAGACTGTCAAGAAGCTTATGCTAACAGCTCTTTTTTGTCTTTTCTTTCTTTTTTTTTTTTTCCTCAGTGACTGAGTGACTGAAATAATTTGAAGTCTGTTTTTGCTAGAACCTGATCACCACCTGTTTGAGTGAAGAAACTGAGGACTGTTTGAAAGTAATGCCTTTGGCAACACATATACCTTGCTCAGTCTGTCTCACATCTTCATCTTATCATATAAAAGGCTTTTCCAAGTGTTGCCTGAGAACAGTGAAAACCTCATTATGAGCTGAAAACTGTTGGGGATTTCAGTGTTGATAATGAAAATCTTATTTATGGAATTGCTGAATAGGCATATAAAGTCTAAAAAGCAACAGCCTGCTAGACAAAATAACAGTCCAAGGGAAAAGGAGTAATGTAATTACGTCATTCCTGTTTTAGAATGGCTTTTTCCTTGCTTGGTCATAATGAGAGAGAGTCAAAGAACTGTGAGATGCAATTGTTTCTGGCATCTCCCAGCCTGATTTCGGAACTCTCATGGGTTTCCCATGTCCAGTTGACATTGTGGTAGTATGCAAAAGGCGTGATCCATCAGAGACTGCTGAAGATGTGGATGCGTTTTTCTGCTCAACAGCATTTAGGCTCATGTAAGAAAAAGTGTGAACCCTCACCAGAGAAGGAAGGAAAACATAAGTATGTTTTCTAAAACACAGGCTAGGTCCTCTCATGAGTTGCTACAGAGGCATGTGTGGTAAATACAGCCCTTCTGTGACTAAACCCATCAGATGCATGTAAAGCCGAGACATGTTTAACAGGGAGATGTGTGTTGTAAGGGAATAAAGGCTACACAGTTTCCTAACTCTTCTTCATTACATGCTTTTATTCCACTGAAATCAGTAATCATGTCAGAACAGAGCTAGTAAAATATGATGGGAAATAAGGGCCTTTAATAGAAGCCTCTCTGCCTGTCTGTCCTTTTATAAGGCACCTCCCAACGTAGTGTCTGAGTGCAGAGTTCCTCACCCTCATCTGATTTAAAACTTAAAATGGATGCGGTGAAGACCTACCGTCCATAGTAAACTGCTCAAGATGAATCAGCTGTTCAGATTAGCCTCACAGAATTGATAATGGGGCTCTGTGTTCACAGCTGAGTTATTTAAACTGTCTGATTTGGTCCACAGCTTCCTTGGATATTAATAGGTTGACTGCTATGTCGCTGAACTTAGTGCATGGAAGGTCAGCCTTTGAAAAGCTAAATAAGGTAAGTGCAAACTGAAGCATGTTCCAGGCGATACCGCGCACTCTAAATGCACTTGAAACCCCTAAGAATCACTGCTGCTCCTTAGCGTTTCTCCATATCTGATTTCAAAGTGGTAGATCCTTGGATCGATGCTTTGGTTTTGATCTCTCATCCACCAGGAGATTCGGGGGTTGCTCGCATGTTACAAACATATGCTCCTCCTGATGCGTCTTGAGCAAGGTGGATTGAAGACTTCTTAGAAGGCAGCTTTTCATCAGCAAACACAGACTTAGATGAACTGGAAAGATTTCTCAGGACTACAGCAGTTTTGCTGAAATTGCTGAGAAGGAGCATTGTCAGGCAAGGACACTGCTCTTCAGTAAAGATAGAATGCTTCATTTGACTTTTGTTTGATTATATTGTAAATTCTAAAATGCTGTTGTGCAAACCTCCAAGCCATTAAGGCAAAATGAAGAATTCAAACAGTATCAAGATGAAATGTTTTCCGCTGTCCCAAACAAAGCACAATTCAGTTAAAGTATCTGTGATGATCTCTACATTGTGGCAATCTCATTTTTGTGATATATGTCATCATTTAGACTATTACTCCTGTTTGAAAGAAAAGCGAATTTCGGCATGCTGATATTTCCTGCAGACCTAGCAGCCCATGAGAGGGATTGGAAAAGTCAGAGTAAGAGCATCTCTCTTCCCTTTCCACAAGCCCTCTCTTTGATGCAAGACCATGGCAGGGGGGAGAGGAGGGAGAAAGATAAGAGTTAGTTTATTATCTATAAATAGAGACAGCCCTTCACACTCACTTTCTTGAGAAGTCTTAGAGCACTAGGGGAAAGGGGAACAGAATAAATCGAAGAGATGCTGGGAAAGTTCTGCACATTTTAGGAATGTTCAAAAGCAGAGTTAACTCTGGCAATCCAAGTTTAGAGGCTTATTCTTTCAACAGACACCCTCAGTTAGTTCCTCAGGTTTAATTCTGTCCCATGTCTACCAGCTGGAAGGTTTGTTGAGCAATAAGCATAAATGTTTGTAGAATATAAATCACTGCCCATGACATCCTTGTTTTCTACTGACGTGATTGTAGTTACTGCAAGTTTCTGATGCAGTGGTGCAAAATACCAGGCAGAATCAACAGCTGGGTTCAGGCCTAGATTTTTAGATTATGGCAGTTACAAGCTGAAAAAAACTGTTGGGAAGTTTAGCAAAGGTGGGTTGTCATCACACTTTGACCTGAAACAGAATAAAACTGTCCACTGCTAAGGGACCTAATAGCAAAGCTGTCAACATTATTCAGAAATATTTTTAAAAGAATTGTTTTATAAGGACTTTACTGTATTGGATTTCTTCCTGCTTCCTTTTTTTTTTTTTTCCCCATAGGTGAAGAGGATGTAGAAAATAGACCATATATGGAAAACTGTGAACCCTACGGTGGCATCTGTACTAAAGGATCATCTTGTGGGAGGTAGGCAACTAGGCCATTGCTGGTGTTGATTAAAAACAGTCAGATCTTATGTTAAAAAAAGATAACAAAAAGCCTGTCCTCTAAACCAACAAGCAAGTGATACCCAAGCCAGGAAGCTCAAAATCAACAAAATAAACCTTATTCCAAAAGCTGGGTTTGGTTGTTAATTGACTGATTTCCTACCAATAAGAGCACACTTTCAGGCTGGTGGGCTTGATGAGAGGGACTTGAAAGCCCAAACTGAACAAGCATGTGAAATATTTAAGGCCACATTTTTATATTTATTAAAAACAGCCTAAATAATTAAACTAGTTGATTCACTAGTGGCTTTCAGGCTCATGCCCAGAGTGAAAGGTCATGACCTGACATACCAGGGCCCCACTTGGTACTGATGATTGACAGGAAAAGGAAATAAGTTGATATCTTTCACGTGGGAATCACAGCTTGTAGCAACTATGAGCAAGTGGGCTATTTGGACTTTGTGGGAAAACTTAATTGTGTTATTATTCAAAATCTTCGTTCCCAAAGTTGGTTCAATGGTGATTTATTTACTTATGTGATAAAACAGCTGTGTACTGTAATAAAATACAGGTCACTTGCTGATGTTTAATGCACAAAAGTGGGGATATGTTTGGTTTCTTTTACTTTGAACTTACAATCACACTAGGCAGCAGGGATGACTTTGAATTATTAGGAATTTTCTGTTAGTGTATTGGAAATAATTAATGTTCTCATTGTACTATATATTCTTCAGTGCTTGGTTATGGAGAAGGAGGAAGGCACCAAACACTGAAATATGAGCGCCTCTCCACCATATGCTTTCATTATTTCTTTATAATGATAAAAAGGGGCTGCATTCAGTGCCAGACAATGTCATGGCCCCAGAGATTTCAGTGGCCTGCAGAAAAAAAAGGAGAAAAAAGCATTTATGATATGAATGAGGATTTGAAATGGCTTTTTAAAAAAGGCCTAAGATCCACTTTCACCCTAAATTCTGGAATCACTTGAAAGATGTCTAGATGCGAGTTTGAAGAATAGCAACTTTCCACCAGGCTCTGTTTTATGTGCAGTGTTGCTGCCATCTTCACCAGGCTTTGTTACAAGGTCACATAATTGTACCAAGCAATAGGGCAAAGTCGAACTTCACATATTGTCTGATTTGTTGTAGCAATGAACCCTGTCATCTTTATCCAGAGTGCATATTCTTTATTCTTTACCCCGGTCATTTACCAGTTAGCCAAGTGATGCTCGTTTTGTTTATCACCCCGAGTTGAGAAGTTCAGGGGGTTTCCTACCAGTTGCCCTGTCATTGTGCCTTTCTGCTCCTTCCCCAAAGCCTGAGGTCTGGGGACAGCGTGAACTGTGCCAGACCGCAGCTCCATACCACACTCCGAGGAGTTTCTATCCTTTTGCAGAAATGCCATGCACTGCCCGTTCCTGCAGGACTCTGTATGGGCTGTTGGATGATAACCGTCCATTAAAGGTCCCATTACAGTCAAAAGTAGTTTTACCCCAGGACAAGCCACAATGGAGAAGGTTTGCACATTTCAGCTCGATGTGACACAACAGTTTGGGTGATAGAGCAGGCACTCCTGGCACTTCCCTCAGACTATCTCCAGTATAATAACTTCTTTTCCTAGTCTTTTCTCATATCTTACTCTCAGTATAAAGCAAAGCAGCTCTGCTTGGGAAGCTGTGGACACTCTTCCACTCGTAGCACGGTCTCCGGGAGAATTTTAAGCATTAAAATAATCTGATTCTAACACCAATAAACAAGCCTGGTTACACAGAAAATCAAGATAAAGTTTCCTTCACAGAGTAAGAGCTGGTGGCATTTCTTTTGGTTTGTTTTGATGTTATTCCTTTATATTTAACATTGGGCAATACTGCATAGTATTTTACAAATAGGACAGACATCAGGTCCTGCCACAGGAGTGCAGTTCTGTGATAAGTAAATTAAAATTACTGGCTGAGAAATTAAATAACGTACTCAAAATTGAAGATCTTTCTGCAGCAATACCAACCTACTTCCTCTGAACATTTGAGCAGAAGGGGGAGCTACTCAGGATACTTTCTTTTTTTCAAGCAAAATAAAAAAAAGGTATGCACATCAGGTCTTGAAAGGAAAAAGGCATGATTAAGCCAAACCCAGCCATTTTCTGAAATTTATTCAATTACAAAATGGAAACACTACAAAGAGGAGCCCAGTTATCACCAGAGCTGTCAGTGAAGTCCCAGCTGCAGATGTGTGGACATGTGTCCACTGTGTTAGAGGCTACAGTCTGAGCTTACATAGCCCATGGAAGTGTTTAAGAATCATGATGACACTGGTTTGTGACTGACTTTGTCTAGATTCAGCCTGAACATCAAGAGGCAAAGGGCTCTCTATCCTGTGCCAACTCTCTGATCTTCCCATTGCCCTCCACCTCCCCACCTCCAGGCTCTCTGTCTCAGCAGCTCCCTGAAGTGAGCACCATGACACGAATCTAGAAGTGAAGAAGCCCACAACTCTTCAGAAAAGAGCAGTTATTCTTAGCTTTGTTTTGCTGATATTTTTCTTTCTTTCCCTCACCCCCACCCCTTTTTTTTTCGTAAGGAAACAGAAAGCCTGCCAAAATTTGGGCTCTTTGATGTGCTTTGGAAAGAAAAACAATGCTATCTATCCAAGCCCTCTGAAAGGAACATAAATATGTCATTTTAAGGCATGAGTTACTTGAGAGGAACAATCAATACATTACACAATTAAAGATGGTCAAGAATTTTTTAATGTTTTAATGTTTTGCTGGAAATTTTTTATTAAGAAATTTTCAGAGATGTTTTCTGGTTTCAGTGAAACTTTCTTTGGGAAAATTTCCTGAATTATACTGTAGGTGAAAGGCAGGAGGGGGAAGAAAGAGAAAGACACCGATACTTGCTGTAGAATATTCAATAATCTAATAATATCCCTGGGAGGTATCCTAGACCTCGTTCAAGCTTTTTTTCTGTCAATTTGGTTTGAGTATGTGAACCTGCCTCATCCATTTTACTCATCCTACTTTGGGATGAGTAAAAAAAACAGGTCATAAAAGCAGTATCTGTTCTGTTTTGTTTATTTGTTGATTCAGCTTTGAGTGGACACTTGCTTTATAAAACTCTTCAGCTGTAAATGAGACACTGACTTCATTGTCTCATAGGAAATTTGCTTTAGATGGAAGCATCCCAGGTTGGAATCTTTGGCCAGTAAATGCAGGGAAGCTTTTGAAGCTGCAGCCTTGGAAGTCATAACTTTCTAACTAAACTTCTGTTTGCTCTCTATTTTTGAGGTTTCTCCTCCATCACTCCAACAAATCTTGAAAGAGCTGATTTATGCAATAAGAGTTTTTGACATTTTTATTAAGTCCAGGCACTTAATAATGACATTCTTTCTGCAGTGTGATTAAACTGAGGTAAAGAAGCACTTGTGCTATTTCTCTCTTTTTATTGAAGTTTTTAACAGATTTCCTTTTTTGCCTTCCTATGACAGTGCTTGTTGCATCCTTTACACTATCTGCTCTCGCTTTCCACGGCAGTGGTTGTGTGGGAAATGCATCTGCTTGTACAACTGAGCTTTAAGAGGCTTCTATTTATATCTACTATTTCTAGTCCAATGTTTTCAAAGAAAAATGAGTAGAAATTAGACATAGACTGCAAATGACAGGGCTCCTTGCTTTAGCTTGATATGAAGATGTTTGTTCTCTCACTGCCTATGCTGCAATTTTTCCATGGATTGAGATAGGTTACTTGGTAAGAAATGTAGAATACTTTGGGTTGGAAGTGAACTTAAAGATCATCTTGTTCCAAAACCTCTGCCGTGAGTAGGGAAGATCGCTCCACACCTCAGGTTCAGACTACTTACTGTGAGAAAGATAAATACGCCTGACTTCCAGAAGAGAGGTGTTGTATATTTCTTGAAGGTTTCTTAGTTGGAGTTTGAGTTTGAGTATCTAAAAATTTGAGACTTCTACAGTATGTAATCACCCTGTGAAAGTCCAGGCCAGGATTTCAGACTTTGAGGACAGCAAGCAAATGCCTTAAATTAGAGGTTTCAATTAGAGAATATTAAATTCTCCTCTGTAACAAGAGATGTTTTAGGAGAAATGGGAATAGCCAGGTGGGAGTAATTGGTTTTGGAAGAGTTGAATGTGGGAGCTCTGCCCGGAGCTTTGTTTTATTATGGCTGTTTTCCTTCCACAGCTCAGGAAAACTCATATTCATGCACAGCCTTACACTTCACTGGGATTCCCTGACTCGGAGACTGTCAGCATCAGCTTATTATACAAGCCCTTTGTTTTATCCTATACAATACATCTCGCTCTACGCAATTTGGCCTCTTAACCTGCCGTGAAATATTTCAAGGGCTTGTTGCTGGAAGACGTGTCTCTCCTCGCTGTGATTTGTGCAGCCGTGGCTGCATTTTCATGACAGCTTATAATGATTCGTGGTGGGTTGCAATACAATGAACTCACGCTGCAGAACAGCACACTGAAAAAGATCTTTCAAATTATTGTTCCGGTGCAAAAGGTGCCCAATCACCTTCCACCTGCGGATTAGTTGGTTGCTATAGGAACACACTGTAGCTTTTCAGTGCTCTGCTACTGTAGTGCCCAGATTACTGACTCTGACAAACACAATAGGGGAAAAGAATCACGGGTTATTAGTGCTGCTGATGATGTGATGTTATAAACCTGGGGTGGCACAGAGCGGATGAATAGAGCAACAGCCTTGAAATGCGAAGGACGGGAGGAGGAGAGGGAGCAGAGTGAAGTGGAGCTAAAGTCACCGCTGCGGAAATGTTGTCTTTGATCTTATTTTCCACTCTGAATAGATATTTTCATAATATAATGCCAAATGCAAGCAATGCTGTAACTGATGGCAGAGCCACTGGTCATGTCTTTATGTTAGTAGGGGGCTACTCCTCCCTCCCTTCTCTTTTCTTCTAGTGAGTACTGAAATCTGAACCTTTCCATTCCTGCAGGATTAACTCTGACCAAGGTCAGAGCACCTAGTCACCAATATTCTTCACGGGTGAGTCCGGCCTCCTGCGTCCCTGGAAAATATCACCTGAAACATCCATCTACGCACGGGACTTTAACAGGGAATTTTGCAGTGTCAGAAACAGGTAGCGAATAGCTGAGATCAGGTCTCTGTCTACTTTGGTGGCCATAACTGAAACTCAGGAGTTTACACTGCTGAGCACCCTCCTGCAGAGCGAGCTGCCTGTGTGCTTCATAGGGGAGAAATAACTGCTTGCAGCTCTGATTTGTAGATGGTCTAAAATTCCCAGAAACAGTTTTGCTGCCGCTTGGGCTTGGGCAGGGTGAAGCAAAGGAATAAAATATATACTTGTCCGTTGCTTGTGTGCCTTGAGCAAAACAAGCTGTGTTTAGTCACAAGTTCACCAGATGGTACTCTGGGGGTTATTGCTGTTATATTACATTACTGCAATATATTAGACAAGGCACAGTGATTCATTCTCTCTCCTCATCGCTTTTGGAGGCTCTGTTTCCCTCCCTATGGAAGCACAGCTGACCCTGCTGCTCATGACCCTTGAGACCCTTGTAGGCTGCTGTTGGTGCCCGTCCACCATGGACAGGAAGCACTAAACATTGCAGCACCAGTGACAGCACCAAACGTTACAAAAGACGTGGCTTGGACTCATCTTTGCGCCCAGAGAAGTGACTCCACTTTCTGATTAGCCAGGTGATTTGTAGCAGCATTTTTTTTCGACCCTGACTGCCTCTTCCCTCCTTTTGTACCCTACTTTTTTTGCCTTCTCACTGGACCCTCCCCAACCTCATAATTGGACCCATGTGACCCTCTGAGCTGGGAAATGGAATTGCTCAACCACTTGTTGACAAAATGGACTGGAGTACAGAGTTTGCACTGTACTTCTAGAGCCCAAGAACTATCAAAACACTACACAGAGGCATTGTTTGTCTCCACTGCTGCTTCTCAGTAGGCTGAAACCCTCAGTCAAGTGAATTATGTGCTGACCGACACCTAAGAGCCCGTGCTGGATTGATGCCACATGTGCATGCAGGGCATAGGTGCTGCTGCTGGTCAGCTGGACGGCCCCTGGGACCATCTGGCACCGCTTTTTGGCCTCCCTGTCTCTAGAATTATGTTCGTTGACCAGCTGCTTTTCCCCATTGCCCTTGACAAAGCTTCCCAAGCCACCGTTTCCCTTTGCTACGAGAGGAGACAAAGAAATGCCGCAGCCGTTCTCCCTCTCCCGGTGACCTTGAGCTTCTGGTGCCCCAAGGCCCTGCTCTGGCTCACAGGTTGCCTTCTGCTCTCCAGCACTGCTCTCACAGTGCCAGGACACTGACTTTAGCATCCCCAACACCTTTCTTGCTCTCTCAAGATTATCTATTTCACTCTCACAAATTAATGGATCCATGAGCAATACAAGGACAATCCATGACAAAACTTGCCTGAGGCATCTAAGAGAGTGAGGAAACAGGTTGGTCTGAACATGCTTGGATCAGAACTTTACCACAGGTTTTTTACTGTAATTTCATGCAACTTGAAAACTGCAAGTTGGGCCCTCTGTCACTTAGATTATGCTTTTCATTTTCTGAGCCTCTGGAGGAAAATTAATTTCCCGGGCTGAACTTCTGTCTGCAAATTTAGAGGGACAGAACACACTCTGCCTGTTTAATTTTAAATGACTTTAAATAGGGACTTAAAATGGAAATGGAGAGAGACACCTAACCAGGGAAGTATGAAAACGTAGCTCCAATAAAATAATGGGAAAATCTTCCATCACCATCATCATAGGTGTGTATGACCCCAGCAATGCTCAGGACTGCTATGAGAGCAACACTCCTGTCATGCCTTATTTTTTTATCAACAATGTTCTCCTCCACTTTGACGTCAGCTTCAAGATTGCTTGCTATGATGTGCTGCACCTTTCATATTTTCTTTCCAGTCATAATATTGCTTCAGCCGTAACCTCAGCACTTTGAGGAATAATTGTCCCTGACAAGGGGGTGAATCACTGGCAGAGAGTTGATAAGCATTACATACAGATGACAGAAGTCAGGACATATCGGATTACTGCTGTGAATATAATAAAAGAGAGCCTAAACACTTTGGCAGCTCAAAGACAAGCCATTTCATAACTCTCTAGTGGGGCTATTATCTTCCATTTACTGCCACTGATAACCAGGTTGCAACTGTCTCCCTAGGATCTAGTTACAATTCACTTAACACTTAGAGGACCAGACATACTGGAGGACACTCAGATGAGGATAATTTCTTAAAGATCATTTATTTTTAAATTTTTATCTTCCTTGCTTCCCTCTTTATAGTGTGATAAGAACCTAAATCAGGAAGCTTTGAACTTCTTTCGGGAAAGGAGAGTTCATGGTCATCTTCCCTTTAATCTTTTACTCCTGAGTTTCTTTTGAAGCCATTCATATCCAGCTGAATAAGTGACAAGCAGGTTTCCACCTCTGTTACTCTTGTAATACATACACCCGTCTAAAAGCTTGTTCCAATGCTGACTCCATTAGGTTTTACATGTAGGACTTTGTAGCCAGGAAGGGGCACCTGAGCTTACAAATCAGGGGGTGTTGGTGTGTTTCACTAACAGATAATTCATAGCAGTGCCAATTACAATCCACATTGATGGAGTCTGGATATAGATGATATTTGTATGTGCTGTGTGAGATTTTGTTCCTAAACCTCAGTGCCTAAGATGAGTTTAACACTTCATGCTCCTAGATATCAGAGTTCTCTCTTTTAGGTAAAAGAAAAAAGATTATTTTGCAATGGCAGAAATCTGGCAAGTCACCAGTGAGTCTCCTTACTATCCAGCACACCACCACGAGAAATATTTGTTAAGGGAAACTCTATATTCTGCAAAACTTTTCTCCTGAAGCAACACCATGAGCAGCAAATGTAAGCCCTGCTCAGCTTTCAACATATGAGGTGTTTTTAGATGCAGGACAAAAGCTGTTTCTCCCTTTCTCAGGCTGAAGACATGTACGTACATCTGTAGATGGAAGCCTTATTTTTTAAGTTTGGCCACATAAATCCATATGTGGATTCTAGTCTGCCAGAGCCGCCTTCACACAGGCACGGGGGGAAGAGTATCTTTGCCAAAGATGGATCAGGACAATGGGAGGCCTTTTGAGACTAAGTGCTAATGGCAACTCGGAGGTTGCAAATTTATAAATGTGCCCCTATATCCCAGGTAAAAGTGCTCTCCCCACATTCCCATCACTGGAAGCTCTGCAAATAAACCTCTGCATGTGTTTGAAGAGCCAGATTTGGTGAACTAGCAACTAAAACATCCTTCCCCCTCTGCTACTTAGACCTTTATCCTCCAGTGCAAACTTTAGGTCTTAGCTGGCCAAAAATAGATCCTTCCTGCTTTATATAGACCACCAAAAATCTATTTGGAGAGAAATTGTACCAGGCTTTCTTAAACTACAAATAACAAGCTTAAAATTGCCTTTTCAGTATCATTTGCATCCCTGCTTGATTTTTCACAGCACAAGCCCTCTTCTGCTACAATAAAGGACAACAGAAATTAAGGAGGGATGAAAAAAGTTCAATCATCAAAACAGCAATTCGAAGTGGTTTCTCATCAGGACTTCTGGATCTTACCACTAACTTTCTAGCAGCCAGGGAAAGCCAGTTGAATCCCTTCTGCGCAGCTTTATCCGTCTGTAAGTGTGATCAGTCTTACCTGCTCAACCATTTTGTCACGTGGTGCAACCAAGTAATATCTGTGAATTGCTTTAAGATGTTGAGATCAAGGGAATGATGGAAGTGCCAAGTGTTGTTGTTGTTATTGTATTAACAATGTTGGCTGTTTTCACTGTTCATATGGTAGCCTGGCTGGAATTGGGCAGGAAGCCCAATAATACCAACAACTAACAAGAAACTAAAATAAAATGTTTTACTTAATGAGCGCCTCTGTTTAATCAGAAGCCTGTGTAATTATGTCACAGAGGGCTAAGGATCTAATGTTTTCTTAATACATTTGCTTTTAAAGGGACGATTAACCCGGCATATTTCAAGATGATAAGCTGCTCCTTTGTTCAGTTCCAGTTATTTTTTTTCTGCATTCCCTGGTGAGTCCAGAGAGAACCTGAGAGTCAGAGGATTGTTCTTAATTGCACAATAACTATCTTGTATGTCTGATGCTGGAGTATTTTCTAAAGACACAGGTTATTAGTCCTGGGTTGAATGGGTTTGCAAGCGAATTCAGATGCTGAATTTGTTCTGGTTTGGCTCCTCTGAGGCATGGCATACATTACAGAAAGCCCTCAGTATTTCTACCTGAAACAGTCAATATTCTTAGCAGGCAGTTTGGTCAGGAAGAAGGAATAAAACTATGCCTTACCTTGAAACAAATCTTGGTTTAAGTAGCAAAGATTGGCTTCAGTTTACTTCTAAATGGTTTGTTTCCACACACATCTGTGCCCAAGTCTGTCCAGTTAGTTCTTTTCAAATGCTTTGAAGAGAATAATGAGCAAAAAAGCTCTTTATCTCCTAAACACCACAGTCTTAAGAGATGCTAAATATCAGTTCGCACTGAGATTCCAAGAAAGAATTTATTTATGCTGCATGAGATGGAGGGAATGATTTTATGTCATATACATGAGATTCTCTGATCTGCCTCTCTGTGAATAGGTTAGATAAAATGCATTATGTCCATACCTTAGAAGTGTTTGATCATTTCTGTTCTTAAAGGGCTAAGTGTAGAAGACCCCATGGGCCCTCCAGGGAATTTATCCCAGGACTTTGCCAGTAAGGACATTTGCTAATATCCAAGCAGGCGCTTCCATGTCCAGTTTTGGATTGCCATGATGAGGATGGAAGACACCCCACTGCCTTCCTCTTTCTCTTGCAGGTAACCTCAGACATGAATTTTTGTGTTTACAGTGTGATGAAATTTACTGGGTGTTTGTTCAAACTCTTTTACAGCATAGTTTGTGTTTGTGTTTAGGTGTGCAAATGGGTTACTTATTTCATATAGTATGGCAGTCCTACATATTCTTTGATTGCTGTAAATTACTTATAAAAATGAAAAAAAAAAAGGAAGCAACAAAAGATGTACCTCCTTTTATATCAGCTATCAGCCACATGGGAATTTGGTAGGAAGGAAAGAGTTAATAATATTATTATCAGGTCAGCAACTTTGAAAGGCTCTTCCACTTTGAAAACCATTTTCTTAATTATTTTAAGTTAACACTTAAATGCATAGAAAAAAATCACGTGTAATCTGAAACCCCAGACATGGGGACAGGCCTGGATTGAGATAACATTAAAGATTTTATTGCTGTTACATTATAAATTATTTCTATTATGACGGCCCTATGGGTATTACATTCTGTCAGTTCGCTTTCACTGTTACATCACTTAATGTTATTAACACACTTTAGGGTATAACATTACAGTTTTATTGTGGAAACCTTAAACACTTACATCCAAAGTACTGAATCAAGTTATTATCCTAGCTGACCAGATCTGGTCTATTATCATTTTATCACTCATAAAAACCTGTGATTCAATTTGATTTAACACTTGAGGAAAAATCATGGCTCATATATGCTTAAAACTAGTTGCAATATTAATACAAAGCAACACATGGATGACTTCATTTTATTAAAGTTGAGGTAGCCCTGGGAACTGCATTTATGATCTTTATGCCACGTGAGAAATTTGATCTGACCTGTTGCCATTTGTGATTCACTAGTAAACTGATAAGGTTTTCTTACCAGTAAAATAAAGAATTGGAATATTTTACCTTTCATACTGCTTTCATTGTACACTCAGAAACCATACATTGACCACGGTGCCCTAATCAAGGAAAAAGGTGTCTCTCCCTTTCTTGGAGTCTTACCTTGTAGACTGGAAAACTTGTTGCACTTGAGAAGGAGATCCGTGCTCCGCTGAGTTTGATATTAGAACAAAATTAGCCCCTTGTTTCTGTGTTTGAAGTGTAAACACTTTTCTGTGCGAAACAACTCTGTTGTCTTCTCTGTAGTTCAACAAAGCTCTTTAACACTTGCATGGTGTTTAGAGGAAGAAGTTCCACTGAAGTCACTGGTTAGCATTGCACAGACACTTGATTATTGGGTTTGGTTTGTTGTCTGAGTTTGCTGGCACTGCCTGAAATATTCAATATCTTACTTAGGTTATCTGTTTTTTCTTTTAGGGAGAAGGCCAAGAACTGTATGTGAAATTTAAAATGTCTTTTGGAAATTAAAAATGAGGATGTTTTAAATTTTGAAAATGTCAAAATGAAACAGTTCATACATTTCTCTTCGGGGGGAGGAAGAAGACAAGACTATGCCGGTGTGGAAAAGCTGTGCTGAATGACCTTAGCAAGGAGTTCTGCTCCTGCAGCCCGATTCCCACTGAGGTCAGAGGAAAGGAGTTTGGTCAGCCCACCATCCAGGAGTTCACTGACATTCCCAAGGCAGGAGGGTGGACTCACTGAACCAACCAGTCCTGCTCTGGCATGCTCACAAAATCCCCCACCCTAGCACCAAAGATGACAGCCTGGTAACAGCAGCTGCTGCTTAATGGAAAACACTGGAAAAACAACTCATTCTAGATCTGTGCTCCCTCTTCGCAATTTCCTATTTAACACCAAAAAAAACCAACAAAAAAAAAAGTGTCCTAAGAAAACCCACCATCCAGAACTTTAAAAAGCTTTAAGGTGTAAGGGTCAGGCACACAGGTGCACAGGCAAAGAGCTGAGCTTCAAAAGCCAGGAAAAATGTGACCTCGTGATTCCGAAACACATTGTCTTTTTTAGCCAAAGCTAAAATGTTTTCCACTGAACAAGTGGGCCTGTGTACATCTTGTGGGAGTGAGGTGTATGTGTAACTATTTATTCCTGCACCAAATATGAGGGAAGGCCAAACATGACCAAATGTGTGTTAAATTGCAAGTCAGCATTTTTTGGTTTTTGTTGTTTGAAGTATCCCTGTTTCAGCTCATTGGCTAGGAATTAGTATCCTAACAAAAGCAAACCACTGCCTCTGGTAAAATCTTCCCCTTTTTATTTTTTAATAAAAGCAAACTCCAATTTCTCTTTTTTTTCTTCTGTTGCAAGTGTTCTTGAAAATTCCGATGAAGACATAAAGACAACTATAAGGCAGCTTTCCCTGGTAAAAACCAAGTCAGAGTAATGCTACATCACCGTGTGAAATAACAAATTAAGTGGGGAGACATTAACTAGTGCCATTCATCAGCCTGAAGTGATACAATTTATTACAGGATAATAATGGCCATAGTTGTATAAGTAGTAAAGGTAAAATTACATCATGACTTGCATTAGCAGTATGAGATTATATCCTGATTAATGCACAATTAACTTGTCACGGGTACAACACATGTGTTTGTAGGTGGCCAGATGGGTTACACCATGTCTTATGCTCACATATGTAACATTTATCACTTTCTCCTAACTTTCTCCTATATCTCCAGAAATTAGACGGCTACATCCACTAAAATCTTTAGACGCTTCACTGCCTTAATGCAGAGCCATCTAAATTCACAGCATGATTACAAGACCCTTAGAGGTGAGCACTGGGAAATCTTAAACATGTGCATGAATCCTGTTCTTCTCCACAGATTGGGAATCTCATCCCATAGTTCCAGGGAGATGCCTCCAAGGTGAGAGCAACAACTTTAACTGCTCTTCTCCCGTCAGGCACCAGGCACCTGAACTGCTTTCAGAGCTGTATATCACAGCTCCTACTCCCACAAGAAAGCTCCCAAAGCTCTAAACCACTGTGGATGAAGAATTCCTTTGCTCCTTTTTAATTCTAATTTTGCGGGGGAAATAATTAAACTACAGGGACAGGTGAGAAGGATTATTACTTTTAATTGCAATTACTGACAGAGGTGCTTCAGCTTCACCTGAACTCCTCTTTAGATGCAGAGTTGGGTTATTTGTCCATGTGCTGACATGCAGGTTTGCCTGTCCATACTCTCCCTCCCTCTGCTTTTTTTGGGTTGAGCATGTGTGTGTGTGTGATTGCACATCTGGGTGTGTGCAAACGTGTATAAAGTAGCGAGGTAGTTGAAGGGAAACAAAAGGCCTCCAAGCTTTAATCTTTGTTAGTAAACTCACTAATAAAAAGAATTGTCAAGTCTGAAATTGTAAATAGAGTAGACTTGGGACATGTTGAGAATTCAGGCAAAATACTTTGGGTTGAAGCAGTTAATTGTCAAGTCTGAAGCATTTCCATGTTAAACCATTAAATGTAAATGGCAAAAAAAAAAAAAAAGCAATTACATTTGAGACAGATGTCCGCTCCAAACACAGAAATTGAAAAAAAAAAATCCCTAAATTAAAAAGCCCCATTCATGCCATTCCTTAGATAATGTTTTGAGGAGAAAAAAAAAAGAAAAAAACCAGTCCAATGGATTTTGCATTCCAAACAGGTATTCTTCCCCAAAAAAGAAGTTTTGGGCAGAACTTCATCCAAGCACACAATTAGTTTTTGGTGTTGTTCAGAAGACATCACAGCTCACAGAGAACCAGCATAATCACCAGCTCACACCTGTGTTCATTCCCAAATTACCCTCCAAAGGCTGGAGCCCTCCCAAAACAGACACAGTTAACTCTCAGCCACAAATCCCTGCCTGGTTTGCCCTCTGAGCAGTTCCTTCCAGATAAATTAGGGGAAGGCACGCTGTGCAGGAGGCACCAGCTCCACTGTCTGGGAGGGCTACACACTTACTACTTAATTTTGCTTTTTGAAATTCCCTCTCAGCCCCCATTATTGACGTCTAGGCAGGAAGCCTGTGCGAGCTGAAGGGATCTGACATCCATGACTAAGACAGTTAATGCGCCTCGTCACAAAGCCACGAACACGAGCCAGGTAGCAGCTCGCCTGTTTGCATTACAGAGCAGAAATTGGAGGGGTTTGGGGTGCATCCTTCAAGCTTCAGGAGCTGCTTTGCAATGTTTTTGAGCAGAGAGCATGCAAGGCAAACATAAGAGATTATTCTTCCCCCCGCCTCCTCCAGTCCCCATCAGTCCCCAGCCCAGCCTGTAATTTGGCAAGATGAATGAAGTGTTTTCGGAGTGTCATCACTTCTGCCTCTGGCAGATTTGCTTCCCCAGTCTGCCTTTCGCCTTTTGGACCTGTCACTCAGCCCTTTGGCAGAGGGGAGGAGGGGGAGGGAGGAGGAAATCATCTCTTTGCTAATCACCTATCACAAGCAATGAAATCCCGCAGGCTCCGTGCCAGCTAGGTACATTTCAGAGGGAAATGGAGGGGGGCAAAGTGTCACTCAAGGCAGATATTTATGAAAGATGACAGTTTGCAAATATCTCAATCTTGGACAAGGCTGCTCCAGTGACACAGAGGAGTGTTGCAAAATTGGAAGAGTCAGCAGCCAACATTTATTTCATCAGGACCTGTCCAATCTTCAGTGATCGCTTGACAGTCTGGGGATTGCTGGCACAAGCCGGCCTCTTTCCATTGGTTGCCTTCCTTTAGTTTGCATGGATCAGTCTAAAGAGTTGTAATAAATATGTAAAGGAGGATAAGAGGAGTAGTTTTGCAGAGCTGCATCCTCAATGGGAGAGCCAGCACAAAGCTGCGCTACCCTTTTTAGCTATGCCAAATAGCAGCAGTGGTAATTACATCTCTATTGATCTCTCCTGCATGGGAACAATGAGATACAGGCCCCATCTTGCTCGTGGGGACCCCCCACGACTCCCAGGTTCTCCCCATTGCCGCAGCAGCTGCCACGGCAGCGATAGCTTCTGTGAGGGACTTGTCTCCTGTCACCCCCAGCTATGGGGGGTAGTACAGGAGAGATTCCCCCTCTCCCCTCAGGGCTGGGGAAGGGGCATGGAAAATTTGCTAATTGTGCAGGAATGGGGTGAATGATCGAGAAGCTCATTTCCACAGCTCTGAGTGGGCTGAGGAGTTCACCTGGCCCCTGCTACCCACACCCTGGGGTAAGTGCTGCCAGCTGCCAGCACTGAGTGCTCAGCCAGTGGGAGGGCTCCAGAGCCATCATTGTGCCATCACGGACCAGTGCAAGGGTGTATTTCCCCCCTGTTTCACTCAGCCCCCTGAGAGAGGAGTCTGTGGGTGCTGTTTTGGGCCATGGAGGTTGACTTGGACAAAAGAAAGGGATTTGCTGCATGAAGTACCTCAGGTAGGACAGAGGGTGTGGGAGTGTGGTCACCACAGGGAGGGAGGTGGGCACAGGGTTAGAGAACTGAGCAGGTGGGAGGAGGAGGAGAAACAGCAGAGAAGGAGAGGAGCTGTATTCATGTGCAGGGGAATGGGACAGAGCATGGCAATGAGATAAGGACCACTGGTCAACTGTCCTGCTGTGGGCTGTGAGAGCAGGAAAAAGCACATCCTGGTGCTCTTGCCATCAACCATCCAGCAGGGAAATGTTCCTATGGGTCACATTCCAGCACTGCCTCTCTGCCTTGTTCTATAGAATCTGTAGCTTAAAGCTTTGAGGACCTGAATCTCTGAACATGGGGTATGTGCTTCTGCTTCTTAGTTGCCCCTGTCATTTCACTTGCCCATGCTGCAAACTAATTTAGGGGGCAGTAACATAAAAATGTTGTCTCCTACACAAACCAGAGCACTGCAGTTTGAATTACTCTGCTGTGGGCTGAGAAGTGGCAAGCAGTTTCTGAAATGCTGTGCTAGAAAGGTCTAAAGTAAATGCAGTTATTGACAGCAGCAGAGGAACCAGTGCAGCTGTTGGCACAAAAACCGGAATTTCTATGTGAAGATATTTCCTTTCTTGTAACTAACAAAGAGTTGTAGATTATACTTGGAATAGTCCTATCTCAATATTCACTATTTTCATGGGCAAATGTAAGGCCTAAAAGGAGAGGCTGATTCAGCTACTTGCTATGTGGTGTTTTCTTGCATCTTATGCACTGAGGGTATGTGTGTGTGTGTGACTCATGGGGAGTAACATGGATGGAGGTGGATTATGTTAGCAGAATGCAAAACTGCTCTTCTGTTTTAGGGTTTTAGCAATTCAATTGAAATGGATCTCGAATTCAATTAAAGGCCTTGTTCTTCCTCTCTTTATGCCTTGCATATCTCAGAGTTCTGCATAATTTAAGCTAAACTGTGGCAAAAAAACAGCACCCTTATTTTAGTCATCAAAAAGTGGGTTTTTTCTAAGATCTTTGTAGTTCAGTAAGGATGCATATGAGTATATAAGTCATAAGATGCAATAGAGTTTCTGATGAGAGAAGATACCACTGCTTTTAGTCTAGTATATTCTAAGATAACAGATAACTCACGGATGCCAGTAGGACTCTCCAAAATTAATAGTGAAAGGAAAAGAAATGCATCAACAAATCTGCTTATTCTGAGTCCATCCATGAGAAGTGGGAGTATTCATCAGAGGTTCTTAGAAATGCAGCTTGCTTTCCATAAACACTCAGTTCAGTGGTGTTTACAGGTGTGCTGAGGCCAGTACACTTGTGATGTAGGCCCTAAGGTTAATTTTATTCTGACAGAATGGTAAAAGCTGCATGGTCTGCATTGTTTGCTGCGTTAGCCTGTTCAAACTGGCATGGAGAGTCCTCCTCCACAAGTTTCTCCCTTGGCCTCCCCTGGCAACCCACAGAGAATTTGATCAGCTGAGTGGGCTAACTGAGATAGAGGTTAGCACCCTCCCTTCACTCTATTGCAAATATCTTTGCCAAAACAAATTATTCTTACCCAAGGATTCTTGGGTAAATCTTCCATCACTGGGGAAAAAAAATGAAGTGCTATAAAAGGCTAGTTAATCACTGCATACCCTGCAAGGAGCAGAAGGCCATTCCAAAGTAATTGGAGTTATGTTCATTATTCTTATTTTCAATTACATTTCAAAATCAAATAACAACTTGCCTTTTAGACAGTTTCATGATCTAAATCCCAGTTCTATAATTTTTACTTAGTGCTTACTTATACAAAAGTTCTCCTTGATTGTAATGGCCTCTTAGCTCCTGGAAGAAACTTGCTGGAAGAAAGAAATTAAAAAAGTTTTGGTCTTTGAAATAGCAGAATCCCAAGCTGTCCACACAAATGCACATGTAGTTATTGCAAGTCACCTGTCCTGTTATTTAAATCTATATTCAAGTAACTGCTTTTCAGGTGCCATCTTGACACCAATTAAATGCACAGCTGTGCATCTGTTCATGTATAGGGCTCGATGTGCTGTAACTCAGGCCATTGCTCTTACTGCGGAGTAGGCAGAATAATTCTTAATAATT
Organism: Cephalopterus ornatus; assembly: GCA_013396775.1. Taxonomy (NCBI): domain Eukaryota; kingdom Metazoa; phylum Chordata; class Aves; order Passeriformes; family Cotingidae; genus Cephalopterus; species Cephalopterus ornatus. The sequence goes on from VZRE01000829.1 coordinate 361,104, forward strand.
ATTAAACAGCCGATGGAAAAAAATTAATGGCTGCATCTAAACTATGTGAAGCAGGTGCACAGGTTAGTAGTTTAGTGGCCTTCATGAAGGTAGTTGGCTGTGCTCTAGTTCAAGAGCTGCTGGATTAATGTTATACTGGAATGTGCAGGGAATATGTCCTCAGGGTATTTTTGGTCTGTGGTGCAATGTAAGAATTGTGGTTATCCTCTGGATAAGGACACCAGGCTGCTGACAGTTGTGGGCACATTTTTCTTGTGAGGTTTCTGGTTATTTTTCTCAAGTGTCCCTGTACAGAGGAGTCTGCACATGCACAATTATCTGTATGTGCATATATCCTTATGCCAACACTAACCATCCTGGCAAGATGGACACCAGGTAGTAAAAAGGTGCTTCTGCTTCTCGAATCAACAGAATTCCATCTTTTCTGAAGGCATAAAAGTGATCCAGTCTATAGAAAGTTATGTGCCTGCATGTATCTTCATACCACATACTTAGTCTTGTAGCCCTCTGAAATATCTCTTGCCTTGCAGGAAGGAAGGTACTTCAAAAAGGAAAAAAAAAAAAAGGCAAAGCCCACAACCAAAACTCTCAATGTTATTCAATGGGATTCATCCCACAGGACAGGAATTCCCACACAGGTCAGGGAAAAAAAAATACCACCTCCTTTTCTGAATATCACTTTTCATATGGTAAATCCCTCAGAGTCTTTATTGTGGAATGAATAATAGATTAATCATTCCTCTGTGTGCAGTGCTGGGGCTCTCTAATGTCACTGATTATTCTATATTGAATAAATAGTGTTGCTAGGTTGATATGTTTAAGGCAAATGAGATGCTTATTGGTATCCAAGAAGCCAGTTAACAAGATCCATTTTCCTCCATTGACTTCTACTCATGTATTAATGAGGTTCAAAAATGTCTTTTCTGTGTGTATCAGATAAACGTGCCTTTGTTATTCCCAAGAAGCACACAAATATTTGCTCCATTTATGTTTGTATTAATGTGTCACTGAAGCTAAATCTTCAGAAAGGGAATAAATACCATATCCATTAAGCCACTTAAGGGGCGAGTTCTGCAAGACTGTGCTGCAGTTGTTGCCATGGCAAACATCCATATTTAGGGAATTGTGTGGCATCAACTCTAGCATGAAGGACCAGAAGAAGGAAATGGACTTCCCCCCTAGAAACTGTCACCTATATACATATTTAAAAAGTTTCAGTGGCTGAACAGGGCCTGTACTGAAACGTAATTTAAGTGTGCAAAGTGAGGAAATGCAGAACAACCCAGGGAATGTGCAGAGGGAGGAAGAGAACAGAGAACAAACAATAACTGTTGGATGTAAGTGTCAAGTTTTCCTGGGCTGCAGAGTTTTTCCCACTAAGGAAGAACAAAGATATTCCACAAAATTGAGTCTTGTACAGTTTTTGTTATGCTGATCCTTTTCCCTTGTCCCAAAGTAGTCCTCAGTAGGAAAATGTGTTTTCTTTTCATTGGCCCATGAGTTTTGCGTTTTTTGTCTTTGGCTTTTCCTGCAATGTCTGTGGATGTCTGGAAAACTGTTAGAGTTGGGAGCCGAAAGATCTCACGACTGTAACCTCTACGTGGGGAAGTAGATTTGCCTTATCTTGAAATCACGGGTAAGATTAGGTGATCTTTTTCCATGGCTTGGAGTGATTCTTTTTGTTTCACTGCTTAAAATGATTTGTCCTGTAGCAACAAAAATGCCAGAAGACTTTGAAGTACAATTCTGGAGAATTGCCTTTCTGAAGTTTCTCAGTTTAAAAATTGGGAAAAAAACCCTGAGAAAGTGCAGAGTTTTTTTCCTAGGGTGTTATATGACACAATCCATTTTGGTTTGTAATTGAAAAATACCTCTAAATCAATTTAAGTTTTACTGTGTTTTTCTTCTGTCAAGAAAAATTAGTAAATTGACTAAGAAAGGCATTAAGATTGTTTGTTGTAACATTTTACAAAATTATAAATAATAGGAAAATGCTGTAAGTCCCTTCTAAGATGGTACCTCGAAGTTTTGGTTTTACTCAAACTCTTTGTGTGGTGAGATTAACTGAATGAAAGAAAACTCATAAACATGCTTTAAAAATAACTTAACAAGGTCTAAAATAAAATCCTGACTGACTTCATGCCTGTTTAGGAATGTGGACATCTTGAGGTTGAATGGAGAATGAATTACACATGGATGTTGGGACAAGGGAGGAAATATTAATATATAGGAAAGCCAAGGAGGTTTACTCCTTTTCTTCACCTGCCTGGAGCAAATTTCCTGAAAACATCTGTAAATGTTGTATAATGGAAAAGCAGACCTGAGCCCATACTGTGCAGGAAGCTCCAAACTTTCGCTGCAGTGCTGGGTACAATAATATCGGGATGGTGGCAGAGTGAAAGGTATCTCCATGTATAAATCCAGATCCCTTTTTTCTTTTTCTGCTGAGGGGTAAAAGGGAAACTGGAGACCAGGTTGAGGAACACCTGGGAGCCATATGGAATTTACTGATTTTTTTATTTTTTTTTTTAATTAAAACTTTGCAGCTCAGTTTCAAACATTGCAATAACTTAGAACAGAGTCAAACTTTACTGGGTTCAGTGTAATACAGTCCCTGTTAATATTCACAAGTTGCTTACAAATGGCAATTGTCTTCTAATGCAAGTTGGGAGAATTGCTGTTTCTCTGTGGCCCTGATCCAAATCCACAAAGTCAGTAGGGGGGCCTCTGGCCTCCAAATCGAGTCTGAAGCCTGGTTGGTGTCTCAGACCTTCTTGAGTGTTTTGAAAGTGTCTTGGACCAAAAATGATTCCTTCTCCAGACATTGGAATGTTAGCAAGGAAGGAGTAGAGGTCAGACTCCTCCAGCTGATTCTTTTGTTTACTATTCATATTCAGGAAGGGGGTCTGTTTTCACTTACAGCTTGTTCATGCCCAGACTCTTATGTAGACCCACCTGGGGACATTCCAGGTGATAGAAATACCATGAGAAGGGGTTTACCATCAACGTGCCCAAATGTTTGGTAAATTATCAGTATGTAAGGGAGTCATTCCCAGTCCTGGTTCAGATTCCTGCTGGAGTGTAATCAGCTTCAGCTCATTGCTGTTCCAAGCTAGGGCTGACTGGTTTGAGCCAGAGGTTTTCCAGCAGCAGACCAAGTACCCAAGCTAAGCTGGTTTGTTTCCTTAAGTCTTCCATTTCTTGGGTTGCCAGAAAGAATCCTGTGCCATGCTGAATGTCATTGATTACAAACTACCTTTTCGATCACTACTATAAAGACAGAACAGTTAGATATATTAAAATACGGTTTTAATCTTTATTCCCACTGATCTTTTGGTGGCATGGAAGTTTTGGAAATTGTGATTTTTCACTCCATTTCTTCTGATGTTTTAATCAGAAATATGGGGAAGAAAAAAAGCAAGACACATTCTCGCTTCTTTTTGTCCTGAATCTGGCAATTGGAAGTGACCAGTTTCTTATAATAGAAGTTGGAGTTTAGGAGATTATTTTAGCTCAGTTTCTCATCCAGCTCTGAAAACTGCGAATGTGAACCACATTGCATCTGGTTTTGTGCGATAGAGTATTTCATGTTCCACAGTTTGGGTTGTTCATATCCTGGGAGGTTTCTCAGTTGAGATGTGTAAAAATCAGATTCTTACAAGAGGCTGCTTTGGTTCTTCTCGAAGTTGTTTTAAACTGGGGTACCAAATACAAACCTGCTTAAAGATTTCTTATCATTGGAAGTTTACAAGTCAGTGTTCAACTTGTTGAGCCATTTAACTTCCTACCTGCAGTGTCTGCACTTTTCAAATAAACTGTAACTGTTGGAATCTTCTGTAACTTCTAGAGAGTTTGAAATCAAGTTTTACATAAGTCGGTTTCAAGTGACTGTACAGTATCTGGTTCATAAACAGTCCTGCAGTCCTAGAAAATCACAGGATGTATTTTCTGAGATGACTGGCAATGTTGCAGATACTTATAAGCACTTAGAATCTAATGAAAGCCAAGGCTATAGAGTGCTCCATCTCATTTCTCCCATCCTAAAAGGCATACATTGCACATAGGTATGAAAGGATATAAAAGGATAATTACACAAAAAAGGCAAACGTGATTGTGATTTTCATTGTAGGGCACAGAGAGGGGAGACAAAACTCCCCAGTCTTTGATTTTTTTTTTTTTTTTTATTCTGTATGCAATTACAAAAGTCTACTTCAAAAAGAAGCAGGGTATGAAGCAGTAGTTTGAGATTTTGTGATGGAGATCAGTAAATCAATAGGTAGAAGGACATTCACAGAGAGGTTATTCTGCAGATGAAGTGGTTACTGCTTATTTCGTTAGGAATATCTTGTACACTCAGGGCAGGAAAGCAAAGGGAAGTTATATCCCTGGTTTGACTCCTCAGAAGTGGTTAGAATAAATTACATCTAATGGCTGGCTTTAAAAAGAAAATAATAAAAATGCAAGATGCCACCAGTGTCTTTTGAAACGCAAGATTTGAGAGTGTGTCTGAGAGACAACTTCTGAGTAGTCCGCTGGAGTCAGCCCAAACAGCACAGCTGAGTGTGAGGGGAAGGCCAGACTGGCTAATTGAAAACTGGGAGCACTTTGCAAACACTATTACGTGAAATGTGAGAAGTGGAACGTGGCAGAAACAAGGCAAGGCCTGGTGTAAGCAGTTAATTGTGTTGTACAGCGGCGTGTTAGAGAGCAGCACACTTTGGTAGAACCTGATCTACTGCCATTTCCAGCCTCCTCGTCCCCGTGCTGACTTGGGTTACGGAGATGACCATTTGGGTGAGAGGGTCCCCGGGGAGCCAGCTCACATTAACCCGAACATTTCCTCTGTTTGATGTGCCTTTATCACACTGCAGCAGCTCAGTGGCTCCGGTTATTTTTTTACTAATGCACAGCAGCGATTTGTTAAAAGAGAATTTATTTAATTCAGGGTGAATATGGGCTTTTACGTTAAAAGCCCCAGCTCGTCTTTACCTGTAAATGAGGGCGGCTTATTTGTCTGCTACTGCCAGTGTCAGCTGGGGGCCAGAAGTGCTGTTTTCCGTAAATATCTTTTAGAGTTCATGTATTCAGGGGGAAAAGAGAAGAGAGAAGAGTAGGTGTCTTCTTCACAAAGTTACCCAAATAAACAGGTAATAGCTCTCCAACACCACCTTAGCGCTGCTGTTGCTGGTTCAGGGGCTGTAATCACATACAAACCCCAATATTGATGCAGTTATCTCCAGCCTTGTGCTTCTCTCTGCTCAGGTGTCAAAGCAGACTGATCTCTGAAGTTCAGAAAATGCCACCTTTTTATTCAAGCGGAGTCCTAAGCTTCCCACAGTTCTGTGTCCATGTTCCCACTTTGAGAGTAGTTGGTATTTTCTGGAGATGGGCTTCCTCCTGAACTTATGGATTTCAAAATCCCAGCTACAAGAGCCAAATTCTGAAAGTGCAGTTCTTGAAAACTGCAAACAGCTCTCTAAATCTGATTTCTTTTACTTTGCACATTCTAAAGGGGCAGGGGAACTAGTATCCATCTGTTTACAGTGTAGGCATTAATAATTAAACAGATGCAGAGTATTTTGATATTTGGGGAACATTTTCCAAAACAACCTTGTCTTGTTTAGGAAATAAAAGTGGTGTAGTTGAATTTTTTGTGTTGATGTGGTATGGGAAGTAGAGGAGTGGATGTGTTTCAGTGTGGATGACAGATAAATTCCAGGCTGTTGTTGGACTACAGTTATATTCAAATTCAAAGTATTCTTGCCAGGGCAGGTTGTGTGGTTTCCAAGCCCAATAGTTCCTTCAGAACCCCTAGGAATAACTTGAATCAGCGTCAGTCATTGCAATCTTGAGCCCAGAATGGGAAATTAGTGTTGTTATTGTGGATTTTCAGATAATCATACAGCTATGCTACAAACACTTAAACCAGTTTAACTAAACTGTAATTTTTCTGTTACTTTACTGGACTGTATCTGTAGTCAAACAGTTGACTGCCTGTGTAATTGTGGCAATAAACCCAGGCCAAGGCACAAACAGCCTTGTTCCAGGAGAAATACTAATAGTTTTGACTGAGTTCTGGTAGATTATTGTTTGGTACTAATGTGCCCGTGTCCCTGGTCTCACAGTTTAGACAGAACAAGTGTATTGCCCAGGTTTTAAGTCAGTGTGGACTTTTGACATGCTCTACAAACTTGGAAAATGCACAGTTCACCTCCCAGCCCTAACTTTGCCAAGTGAGCTATTTTCCTTCATTATGTAAAAGGTTTGCTGCAGCTTATGAAAGTGCATTTGTCAACAGCCCCTGACCAAAAAACAACCTTTCCGTGTCTCTATTGGAAACCTTCTGCTTCCCAAGAGCAGTCCGGTCCCCTCTAGAGGCTTTGCAAAATTTGGGAGAATGAGAAATTCTCCTGCTTCTTCTCATTTCCAGTATACTTAGAACTCTAAGGGCAGAAACACTGAAGACAGGAAAGCTTCTGCTCACCAGAAACCTCACCATCCCTTCCTCAACTTCTGTTCCCTCACAGATAAGCCCTACAGAAACTACTTTCTTGCAGCTGTAGGACATGTGTTCCAAGATTGTTCATGTGCATTGACTGGACAATGGCAGTAAGAGGTTGAAAACCTACGTATGGTGCTGACACACACATAGCTGCTGCTTCCATAGTGGAAGTGTTGAACCTCAAAGCACCCCTGGGGGACTTGGAGAAGAGGGAGTAGGATTTTCATAATTCTTCTGTCCAGTTTGTTCAACTGCAAAATAAAAAAGAAAAAAAAATCCTCAAAACTCGTAGGACTGAAGATGAAGTACTTTTTTGACAGGTAGAAAGGGCAGTGTTTGATACTCAGTGTGCATTTTTTGCGCACAGTACTGGGTTGCCCAGAATCAGGAACTCCTGCCTACCTGTTGGCTTCTTTGAGCAGAGCACAAACCCCTCAGCCTGCAAAGAGCTGAGGCCTTGTCTAGCAAGAAGGTGCAGAAATAAAACAAGTCACTACAAAAAGATGTTCACTGAGGTACAAAACCAGCAGGTTCTTCCTCCAGTTCTTGCCTGCAGATCAAACTCATATTTAGGAGCAATATGACACTTCCTGCCATGTGGATGGGCTTGACTGGGCATTGCTGTAAATTATACATAATGCAACAATGAGCACTAAAACTAGCCCCAGTAAGGCTGCCGACAAAGAATAAAGTATATGCTCTCCCTATGTGGTTTTTCAAAAATGAATTATGCTATTAAGTGCCAAGAAGAAAATTAGCTATGAGCTTTTAAATTTAAAATGATCCCCTTTTTAATTGTAAAACAGTGGCACTTAACTGCTATTGATCCAACAGAGACACATTAGGGAACAGGGTCACCATAACTGTTAATATTCACTGCTTAGTGAAAGAGCATCAAAGGACATTTTAATGTCACAGACTTTCTTGGGGAGTTTTTAAAGAAAGCTTAAATCGGCCAGCCTATGAATGAAAAGGACATGAGGTAGACAAATGTAGAAACAAATGTGATAGCAATTTTCTGCTAATCAAATTGTAACTCGGAATTGATTTTTAGGCAAAAGTTTATGTCATATAGATTTCCAAGGCATAACGACATTTAAAAATCCAGAGTATGTACTTTTTGTAGACTAGGACTTTATAAAAATGGTCATCAGGGAAGGAAGGCTTGTTTACTGCTGATGCATTAGCTGGTAGCAAGTTCTCTGTGGCTGATGCCTGGACCATTCCTATTCCATGACTTGGAATATATAAGTAAACAGGAAACCTCATTCATGGGCTTACAAGTTTTGTAGCTGATACTCCAGTGGAACAGCCTACTCTGAAAATCTGACTCAAGGTGACCACCCAGAACTGAAGCTTCATTTCCCCATCCCTGACTAGCACTGCCCATGAATTTGGCAGGCCTTGCAGCATTATTATCTGTAGCAGTGGCCACACAATCTGCTTCCAGCTGCTAATGGAACATTTTCAATGGTTGTAATTTTTGCAAGTACAAAGTTTTAAGTTGTAAAATTTTCATCGTTTTCCCAGTGGGATCATATCCTTGAGAACTTTTTTTTGGACTGTGAACTTAAGTTTTACTAGCAGGACTAACTCAAATAACTTTGTTACATATGTGGCTATACTGTAGCCAGATTTTAGTTAACGTTCCAGAAATAAATGGGTTTGGTAGTCTTTCATTCCAAGAACTCCAAGGAAGTACTTTGAGGAATTCCCTGCAGTTCGTTATTCATGATGGCTTGATTACTTTCATGTTTAAGCTATTGATCTTTTTAGTTTCTTCATCCCATTTTCATAAGAAAAGATTAAGAATGCAGGGGGAGTCTTTGAAAATGAAAATAGTATTTAATTTACCTTTGGGAGTGGATGTACTGAGAATATTATCCACTCTGAGAGGGGAAGGTGATAACTGTTCTCAGTTTTGGATGCAGCTGCTGTGCAGTGACTCTGTAGACTGCAAACAGCTCAGAGCAGGGGGTGCCTCACCATGTGTGATTGTACAGCCCTTTGCACAACGTAATGACCTTTCTAACACAGATTTGTATGTGTATCAACAGTATTGTTTAAGGGAAAGAGAGAAAGAAGCAATAATTTGCCCCTATTTAAAACTCACTGCTTCAAGTACTAAAATGAGCAGAACAGGAGACTGTTTCCTAAACGCACCAACAACAAACCCAGAGCTGAAAAAGATTTAATACGATCAGGGAGGTTTCTCCAATTTAAAATAAAATAAAACAAGGGTAATTGCCATGCACGAGGAACAGCTTCCTGCCATTCGGGGGCAGCTCGGAGAAACCTTTTATCCACAAAGACCTTATATGAGAAGTTTGAATGGGGGATGCTTTTATCCTGCAGGATGGAATTTGATAACTAGGCTCTGTACCTCTTTCACTTGTGGGTTATTAGGTCTCTTTCACTCTTGGGATCAGTATAGTGCATGGTTTGTGTAGGAACAGATAGTTCTTGTCTCTGTTGTGAAGACAGTGTGGTTGTAGGAGCCCTCCTGGGACTTTTATAATGATCAGTACAGAAAACTCAAGTCTATCCTGGAGCGGGAAAGTGCATCGTTTAATGAAAACGTTGTCTGTTATTAATAGAGTGATGGTAGAACTGAGGAAGAAGCAGGCCTGGGGGGCCTTTGGGTCTTCAGCTAAGTGTTTCTACTCTGCTTCTCTCTTTTTTCCCTTCCCAACCTCTGGAAAAGAGCAGTTACAGTAACCTGAAGGAAGAGATACAATCAAGAGACAGCCTAGAGCAAGAAAAGGTCTCTGTTGTTTTTCAGTGAGGTCATTTGTAGTTCACAAAGCAAGGTCAGACGGATGAGACTGCTGCAGGCTCTACATGCAGTCACTATCACTAAAAGTTAAATTTCCAATTTTTTTCTTACATGTCTTGCTGTATTTTGTTGGGGGCTGCATGGGGCTGTTATTACAGAGCATCTTATCAACTGTATTCTCTGTAACAAGCAAGTGTGTTTGCTTGACTTCCAGAGGCTTGTTTTCCTAATCATGTGCTGGGAAAGGAAGGGATAATCACACAGTAAAGGGCACGTGTGGGACATTAACCTATAAACTAAGAGATAGTCTGAGATTATAGTTGCTCCTTCGGTGAGTTTGCTGGGTGATCACTGACATAAGTGTTAATCTGCTTTTTCTTGGTTTTGTCCACATTTAATTTTCTGTTAATGTCCAGTAGGAAAGTGGGAGTTTTCCATGATTCCACAGGCAGGAGAGCAGTTTCTTGCATAGCCAATTATATCAGAAGAAATATTTAAATTATTCAGAAGGTGTATCTCTCCCTGCATATGGGGCCTAGTAGAGTATATCTGTTTTCCTGAAATCAATAAAGGGTTAGGAGAAAACAAGATTTTGATTTGTTTGCTGAGATAGAGAAAAGAAATATGGGTGTGCATATACACATATCCGTTGTTTATGCACATAGCTTGCACATGTGTATATATTAGTTTTCTTAAGAAAAATTCCTCTACACAGTTTGGTAAAGGCATTTCCCATCTACAGCATTTTAGTCCCATCTGCAAGTGATAGATTTAAAAACAATATGTGACAAATTGAATCACTGATGACTGAATTTCTAGATCATTAATGCGTTTTGAAATGGTTTCTTCTGGGCAGGGTCAATCCTGCAAGGTGCTGGTGACTGAGGCAGAATCCAAAAAAACTTATGCACTCATTTCATTTTAATTAGATGCTAACATCTCTCTAAAAGTCAGCACCCTGCAAGGCTAAACCCACAGAAAAATTTTAAACATTAATTTACATTTTTGATTTTTTTTTTTTTGAGTGCTTTCTTGGCTAAGGAGGGAGATGAAGGGCATATATGAATGTGCTTAAAATTGTGTGTTTAAATATTTTGGCAGACTAGGCCAAATGTTCAGCAGACTTGAGCTTTCTAGGGCTGAATTCTGATATGTTCCAGTGTGTGATTCCTTCTCCCTTAAAAGGGACTCCTTGAGGAGTTAGGTACCACTCTGAGTAAGGATGTTAGAAACTGGCCCATAAGTTTGATAAATCACTTCTAACAGCTGTTTACCATTAAACTGTATCTAACACACTGCAAATACTGGAAATGCACTGGGCCACAAAATATGTGAGAGTGACATTCATGTAATGCCAGATTGTGCACACATGTTAGCAAGCAGTTATCCACTGGGAAGTCTCCTTAAACTTACTCAGATGAGTAAGGGCTTGCAAGACAGAAGAGTTGTGCAATTAAGCCCTCAATAATTTGATTTATAAGCAAACCACCCTGAGAATGTTCCAAGGGGGGTCTCCAAAAATATCATATATTTTCTTCCTCAGATTATAATTAAAAACATTCTCTTAGAACTTTTTAAAAAATCAAAAAATAGATCCATGGAAGCCCAACACAAAAGTGATGAAGCTTAAGGGTCAGGGGAAAGCAGAGTGTGAAATAAAGGAAACACAGTTTGGGGTAAAACTGCTTGCCAACAAAGATGAATGGTGTCGTTTACAATCCTGTTGTCTCTCTCAGGTGGTACCTTTATGGATGAAGTGATCTGAGCTGCTGGGACCATAAACATTCTAGAGAGTATCATAATGTCCTCAGCAGTCAGAGTCAGGAATGTATATGGTCTGCTCAAGATAAAGAATTGTCGTGCAAGTTTTGGAGAGCTGACTGAGCAGGAGTCACTCATGTGAATTAATTGGTGTTCTCAGAAGATGTAGAACATCCTTCAAAAAGAAAACTTACTGAAATTCATAGTCATAGAATGGTTTGTGTTGAAGGAACCTTAAAGATCATCTAGTTCTAGCCCTTCGGCCATGGGCAGGGACACCTTCCACTAGACCAGGTGGCTCAAAGCCCCATCCAACCTGGCCTTGGACACTTCCAGGGATGGAGCTCTCTGGAGTTGGCCTCTTCCTTTGGCTCAGTGTTTGGAATAATACTTGAATATAGTGGTGTCTTGGTGTGAAATGTAGGTAAATATTGTTTAGCCAGGATTTGAATATGCACTCACAACTTTTTTAATAGAATACAGAAGGAAAAATCTATTCCTAAAACTTATAAAAAAGTAATTTAGAGCCTCTTTAATTTTATATACTCTGCAGATACAGTTTAATCTATCAATTCCACAGAATCAAGCCTACACACTTCTAACAGAGGTAGGTAACAGATCTTGCAGATGACTTAAAATATCTGAATGAAGAAGGCTGGTAACACATACACACCTTCATGTGTGCACGTATATGAAATGTAGATTAATACCTAATTCATAACCTGGTATGGTCAGACAGGAGGCTACAGACAGAGGTTAGAACATGCCCTCAGGACAGGTTTCATATGAAGAACTGCAGATGTTTCCAGTTGAATTTTTTTTTTCATAAACATGTGGAAGCAAATTTGTATGAAAACTGAACATTTCAGGCCATTGTCTGCTGCAACTCAGCACAGAAATCTTGTTTTGTACAACAGCTATTCATATATGAAAAAAATAAAGCACACAGGCTTTTAAAATACCTGCTGGGGGAGCGCATTTTTTTCTGAGAGAATATATGCATGGCTAGGGTTTGATGTAGAATAATATACCATATGGCCCCCAATTGACTGCAGAGTTGTAATCCAGGTGTTGTGCTAACTGTTTTAATTGTGCAGTGTGGTACCTACGCCCGGGGCTCAAATTGGGAAGGGAATTGGAAGGAAAACAGTGATCCTCTTGTTGAAAAATGTAATTAGTTTCATAAATATAGTAGTGGACAAAGGGGAGGGAGGGGGAAGAGGTGCCTGTTTTAAATGTTTACCAACGCAGCTTTGCAGGTGCTCGCGTGTGCCGGGTATTTATTGTTGCTGCTAAAAGACGACCATTCAAATCCATAGTTTCCAAAATTCCCTCCTTTAAAAGGAGAAACACGCATTCCCTTTTTCGCGTTCTTGGCCAGGAAAAACTGCACTTCCACTTTTTTCCACAGATAAGTAATGTGCAAGTTAATAAGTGGAGTGTCCAACTCCCACAGGAAAAAGCAAAGGGCATTGCTTTTTCTGAACCAACCTTCGATCCTGCTCGATGACAGATTAAAGAGGCAAAATCAGTGTAAATATGTCAAATTTCTTTCTCCCCAATTTCAGGATTGTTCCATACCTAGAATCCTGTTTCCCACTGATCTTTGTGATATTTTTAAGTCAGATTTCAAACGTTTCAAAGAGATGAACTTGGTTTTCAGAGACTGTCCAACAGGCTAAAAAATCCTCCTATCAGCAAAGCTTTCCTGTTCCCTAAAGCATTCCCTGAATTTTGCTATACTGCTTTCCCAAGTATTCTTCGTACCTTCACGTGACCAAGCCAGACTCAGAGTTCCTCTTTGGGTTACAGCAATCAAATTTTGTTTTGTTCTGTTTCTGCATCCACCTCTGTTCGTTAAATCTAAACTCCTTTTTTAAAGGGAAAGAAGATTTCACCAAAACTTCCTCACAAAAGATTACAGACTCAGTCTGATACAAATGTGTAGTAGTTAATTTATTTCAGTGTTGTCAACTTATTTGAACTGCAGAATGCCCTCCAAAGAAGACAAATATCTGAATAGTAGTTACATAATTTGAAACTGTTTCATCTGTTCAGTTCAAAATGCCTTGTTAATTTTCCTCTGAGGGGGCTTGTTCTATTTTTATTTGTGCTGATCCACCAAACTACAGAAATCTCATTTACTTCAAGTGCTTAGGCAGGACACCTAAATCTGTCAAACTATAAGGCCTGATAATCAGCAAGGGATTTTCTCACTTAGTTTAGGATGTATCCCAAGAGAAGTGCTGTGTCAGGACATTTATTAGGGAATTGCTGAAGTGGCCACCAGTTCAGGTATTTCACAAGTGGATCAACTAGTGCCTAGTGAATGCTAATCTACCAGACTATGAATTATCAATATATGAAGGAAAATGTGTATCTGGAAAACTTGTGAGGTAGTTCTGAAAAAAAAGAATTAAAGACAATATTCCATGTGGTTCTTGGAAAACACACACAATTCTATGCTGCTGAAACAAAATTTTTGCAGAATATTTGTAATGCCCAGCTACAGAAATAAAACTGCATAGAATAAAGGAAATACTTGGGGAGCAAATAGCCAGCAGTGTTTGGAAGAAAAATTGCAACTTGTGATTCTTCCTAGAGCCTTCTTGATAATAGAGTGCCTTCGCCTGCCAGCCAGGCAATCAAAAAAAAGAGTGAATTTGTAACCAAAGAAAAGACCACATTGCAGATGCCTTGATAGAAGACACAGCTTACATCTGCCTTCAGGATCCAGAAGCTGTGGAATGTCTGAAAGGGAGGGATATGTTTTGGCAGCGTTACCTGATCCATGTGTCAAGGGAAGCATTAACAACATACTTCCATCCCTCACAGACACAGATTGATGGAAGCAACATTCCCGTAAACAAATCACAAGGGGCCACTTCGCTCTCCTCTCGCTGCTTCCAACCAGGCCCATCCCACAAAGCTGCGACTCTTCAGCACTGCCTCAGGAGCCAGGCAAGACTCGACCAGTGCATTGACACTTCAAGCAGCCAAGATTGTCACGCTGCTTGTACTATTTTTTTCCAGAGTGCTGGAGTTTACGAGCCTCCTTTGTCATCACACATGTGCTGTCAGCAGAGCTTTCCAGACAGAAACTTTTCTTATGTAATGTAGGTCTGTTTAAAACAATAAACCAGGACTAGGATGTCAAGGGAACCACAGCATATTACTAGAGGGAATCACATTTGAGAAAACACTTTTAGAGAAATCATGTTTGCCTTTCGTGTGCTTTCCATAATGTCTTTTTCCCTGTTAATTACCAACGCAGTTGCTGTTTTGTAACTCATCTTCCTTTAGCTGAGCCTGTGGTGGAGCAGTAACGTGGTGTGATGTAATACAGACTTTTGCACTTAAGTGGTATCTTTCATCCCTATAATCATAAAGCAGGGTATCAATAAGAATGAACTTCCAAATAGGGAAAGACATTGCATGTTTACTTAGGGAAGCACCCAAATTTTACAAATCTCTGTAAGGAATTGTACTTGCTTCACAAAGGAGATTTTGAAGGACAGTCAGGCTTGGATAGACGTGATAATATGTGAGCAGAGGAGAGAGATCACTTTGCACCAGATAGTCTCACAACTGTTAATTATATCTGAAGAGCCCGGCAGAGTCTTTCCTTCTACCATAAGGCAGAAGTGGTTTTAAACTCTTCATCCCACATGAGCAAAGTGAGATGTGCATGATTAAGGTCATCATGAACCACTGGTGGGGCCAGAGAAAGCCTGCTTTGCAAACCTGTAAGGTGTGCAGGTACAATGCAGTTCACTGATTATAATCTCCTCTCCCACTTTGATTGTGGGATTTTCCCCCTGCAAAATAAACTGTCATATCTCTTGATCTGAAAGCTGAAGAGTTGGGGGCTGGAAGTAAATGCATAGTTGTTTCAAAACAAGCAGCACTATTTTCTCAGAGTGAAAGAAATGTATCCCAAAAGTATTTGGAATGTGGTGCTGGTTAGGCAGGTGTAAGTAAACCCACTTGCACCACCAAAGCAGTGCAGAGAACAGCTAAAACGAACAGGAAAGCAGCAGTGCCAGGAGCTTGTTTGGAGAACATCAGCAGTTTGTGAACAAGTTACAGCATAGTTTGGTTTCTCAGAGTAAATATGGTGACAGCAGAGTGGCGCACACGATTTTTGTCACACTATTACCCCACTGGAGTGTTGTGCTGTTGGAGATCACGTGTGTTACTAAGTAGTCTGTGAGAAGAGGGTCTGTCAAGCAACACAGAAAGAACTTCCACACTATTCTGGTTTTGAGGGGCTGCCTTTGGCTTGGCTCTTTCTAGTCCTGTTAGCAGCTGGAGTGCAGTAGGTGCACTCGTGGCACGTATCTTCTGCTTTAGATTCATCCAAGAGGAATGGATGAAGCTAAAGCAGCCCAGACCGTTCCACAATTCCAGCCAAGGCACAGTAACGAGGATTAATCAGAAGCACACTCCTGAAACCAACTAAAATGCTAATGCATATGCACTTGGCATCATTCAAAGGTCTGTTAGCATTGCGACCGAAGCAGCACGGCATATGCAGTTAGCAGGATGCCTGTTCCCTCAGTAACTCTCAAATTGGCTGGTTCATTTCAATCATTCAACATGTGATATTGGGACAGAGATCTTGGGTGCTGCGTTCCCCCAAGTTTGGGAAACACAAGTGGGTAGGTAGGGAAAGACCCTCCAAAAATGGTGACCTTTCTGAAGCTGAAGGCTGCACTGTAAGTCCAGCTGCTAAAGAGGCTGCAGGGAATCCAGGGGGAGAGCATAGGTACCCCAGCAACAGCAAAAACTCAGATTAGGGCTCACACCTTATTAGACACAAAATAATCCAGACATGAGACAGAGTACCATAGGCATCATATGATCCATTCCTCCCCAAACTGTTTGCTTACACAGAGGTCTGTGTTTCTGTGGTTATGAGGTGTAAGTTTTCCCTGTCCTCCCACTTGCACGCTGGATTTTACAATGGCAAGAGAAGCTGCATTGTTTTGCACAACTTCACTGCAGGTGACAAAGTTCAGAGCCAAGAACAGTATTATAAGCATGGAAGGGAACAGCCCACATGTGTCTGCCTGCCCCACACGTAGTCCTGCAGAACAGGAGGGTGCACCTCAACTACCTATGGACCAGGGTAGGTCCAGTTTTCACCCACAGCCTTGACTTCAGTGCTGCATTCCACAGTGTAAAAATACCCCAGGTTCTTAGCTTACACGCCGCTATTTATAATCTTTGTGTGATGCCAGACATGTGCATATATCAGTATGACACTTTCAGAAAGCAATGCTGCTATTTTAGCAGCCCTCTAATGAACAGTGTGGGCAAAGCCACCTAGACAAGCTGATTGAGAAAAGTGTTGGTGAGGGAGGGCTCTGGTGGTCTGCTGCTTATTGGTTTGGTGTTTTTTCTAAAATATTAGGCACTTTTTTGGTTGGTTTTTTTTCCCCTCACTTTGTTGCCATTAAGAATAATCTTAAATGGCCCCTTTCTTCCCTGGCAGTCCTTCCTCCCCCTCACACCCAGCACCCCTCCCCCAGATGTCTTGATTAGTGGCTGTGTGTATGCTGGTCAGATTCTGGGATTAATGATGGCTAATTTGTCTGAGGTTGGTACAGCCTAGCCAGCAGGCTCTCTACCACCAGCTTTTGCTGCCATATGGGTAGAAGCAGCTGTTTCAATTACTTTCTGTGCCCAGATGTGTCAGACGAGACACCCGTGCTCTGCGGGGTACGTTCAGCCGCTCGGCAGCTAATTACTTCAATCGCGTGTCGGAGCATGATGCTGTGTACTGTAAAAGGGGGTTTGAGAACAGCCGAGTACCAGCTGTCACCACGGCTCACACTGATGCGAGCCTGATAGTCTGTGACTAGATTTGAGCTTCAACTTTCTTGGAATCTCAATACACACCGTGGATGTGTCTAATGGTGGGACTCTCATCCGTGTGTGCCCTTCCGTGTACATGTGTGCTTTTGTCGCAGAGAAATGTGTGCTGGAGAATGAAAACTGTAGAATACGTGCTGTGTAACATCCATATTATACATGTAAAATACCCTCAGCTGGTGTAAACCAGACTAGCTCTTCTAACTTTGGAGTTTCACTTACACCAGCTGACCATTTCCCTAGGCTGTGAATATAAAACCTGATTTGTCGTGGAGGTGGGGTTTTTTTGCCTTCTCCCTGGCTCCAGTATAAATTTGGAGTCATTGTATTTTAGTTAATGCAGTTTCCCTGACACAAGGTGAATGTGACAAGGGGATCAGGTCTGTCAAATGTCTGTCAATCAGTGTGACCATCTCATTCTAGATACTAGTTTCCAGACTCAACAGCTTTGCCTCCATCCTCTAGTTTTACTTTCAGCATCCTTTCAGTGTCAATTCCAGCTTAATCTGGTGTTCATTGTCCCAGGGGGCAGAACCACGTGTTTTTGGGCTGGATCCTTTCTGAGTGGAGCCTTCTTTGCATTTGGTAATGGAATGGGTCAAGTCAACATATTTAAAAGGAAAATCACGATTACACCAGCTCTAGTATCCTGATCCAGTAGACCTGCATTACTAGAACTTCTTTGTGGTCCCTGCAGTTCCCAGGAATATTTTTCTTATCCTGAAGTTTAAATAATTTCCAAAGAAAATGTGTTCATCTGGGGAGATAAACTAGCCCAGCCAAAACAGTGCCTAGGACTCCTGGCCACGTCAACTTCCCAGACTTGCTTACCAGGATCCAGCAAACATTAGCAGTGGCACAGTGGAAGAGAGACAGTTCAGGAGAGGAATCAGATGACATCCTAGAATCATTTCCAGAGTGAATTAAACAAAGAAGTTGGATTAGACACCCAAGGACTTGGGAAAAACAAACAGGAGTCCTTCCATTGCACCTCCAACATGTCTACTTCTAACGTAGTACCATTTTTTCCTCAATGCTCTTAAGCCCAACCCTGCATACAGTCTGTTGGTTTAAATTCGTATTTTTATTTATCGTGGTGTAATTCCCTGAGTATGCAATCCCTGAGTGTAAATTAAAATCAAGCCTGTGTTGTTGACTAGGTGAGAACCCTATAAAAAGGTTAATGGTGCAATGACTAATGTCAGAAAAGTGTTGTGGTCAGCTGTGAAGTGATCAATGATTCCAACTGATATTCAAATTAATGGAACTGGTAGAGTGTCGGGGGGGGGGATATGGTGAGAGAAAGATTGAGGAAAGAATCTGTTATAAATACACTTCTTACACAAATTACTACAAGCAAGTCTGAAAACAAGTGCAGAGCAAAGCATTTAATGCAATGCCATTGCCATTTTGGGCAAATACTCTGTAATTTGGGGTAGTTACTAACATTATCATCATCATCATCATCATAATACGCGTATTTAGGAAAAAATAAACATTTGTTTTGTGTTAATTCTATGGTAATCAGGGTGATTGTACTGTACTTAGCTACTGTTTGTTACCATGGTTATTTCTAGTGGTTCTTGGTTATTAATGTCCTGGTAGATTCAACAGTCTTCAGCGCTATTTCAGCCTGCTCTTCTCCGATAGGCACAACTATCTGGGGGTTTGGGATTTTTTTTTAATATATTCTAATGATCTGCTACAGAGTTTTATAAACAAAAATAGATTTGCTTCTTGTCAGACGAACACTAGACACTGGCTTCTTGCTTTGCACCAGTCTAGCAGTGTAAAGGGCCTGGAGTTGAGTGTCATCTATCCTCACTAAGCTTTATTTATATTGCCAGATGGGTGCAGAGAAGCCTTCATGTGAAGAGAATCAGTTTCCCCCATGTGTTTTCTGTGGTCTATAATCTCATAAAGATGGACGGTGTTGCAACATTCTCACAAGTGAAGTAACGGGTGTCGCAAAGACCAGCAGAGAAACACATTTTTCTAATGTATTCTAGAAGCTATTTTTAGTCCTTCCAATGAATTTTTAAAATCTCAGTAGTGTATTGGCACATACCTACTTCCATTTAGCATGATGGACATATTTGTTTGGGAATTAAGGCTCAGATTTAACAAGTTACTGCTGCTGATCTGTGATAACCAAGCGTGTACGTGTGTGCTCTTTACGAGACTGACCGGGGCTAACTCAGCACATGACCGTGACAGCCTATCACTTAATGGGGTGTAACCTTTTCCTGAGTCCATGCTTTACCTTCTAATCCTATTTTCCTGCTCACTTTCTTATGACTTCCTATTTTGTTCCCTAGGGAATATGTTGAGAGAGTGTGAATAACAACTGAACACCACTTTACCAGGCACTGTAAGCAATAGCTTGTGTACGAATTGTTTGAGCTGTTTATCATAGTTTTGAAGGCAAATCCAGATGAGAAACATATAGTTGCATGTTAAAAGCAATCCAAAAAACTCATTTTCCTATTTTTTTTTCCACTTAAGTGTCTATAAGAGAGTCAAGTTTATAGTTAAGGTTCTTTGGTACTATTTTTACAGTGTGACACATCGGTGTATTCTGGGAATGTTATATGCTGCATGGAAGACTGATAGGGCTCCAGACACCTCCAGACAGGAAGGAAAACTTCTGTGGCAAAACACCTTTGTACAGATTTATTCCTGATGCAATGCATGTAATGTCCTTGGGACAAGCATAGTTGCTCTTCAGATAAATGCATCCCTTCCTCACTGACTTCTCCACTGGAAAAATCAGGTTGATCATGTTCAGTAGGATTGCTAATTGTACCTGGGCATATTTGATAGGTAGGCTGAGACTGAACTGGATCCAGTTTGGATTTGAATTTGGGGGATGGCTTAATCCAAGATTTTCATTCTGTTTCCAGAACAGAAAAACAGTAATAGGGAAGAGGGGGATGAAGGTCAAACTTTTCTGCATCTTTTCCCACTATATGTTTAACTACAAAACAGTAAAAGAAGAGAAATTTAACCTTCTTTCTTTTTTTTTTTTCAACTATGGAGGTCTGACTCCAACATCTCTATTCATGCCCATCTGATGTTTTATTGTGGTTTTCCAAGTATTAAATTGTGGCCAAGACTGTAGAGATTGTCTCCAAATCTAGGCAGTTGTGAAGGTCCCAATTGTCCCATCATCAGCTGTCTGTCAATCTATTGAAAGTGGTAAGTTACAATAATGGAAATAAAATCAAGTGTAAGTCAGAAGGGAGTCAAGCCTGTTGTTGGAAAGGCAGAGTCTACAGGAGAGAACTATCGGACTCTCTTCACAGATGGAGCCTCAGTAGTGCAGCAGAGCTTTCGAATCCTTTGGACATTGTTTTCACTGAGTCAGACCTCCACAAATGAATTGTCATTTCCTGAAAGAAATGAAAGTCAGAAGTATAAATGAATTGCTTAAATGTGACAATATTGAAGCCTAATAAGCAGACAAAAGAATGGAAAGCTTCCCAGAAATATTCCTCGGGGAGAAATCAAGAATTATCTAATGTGGATAAATAGGTTAAAAGGATATCCACATCTTGGGCTTTGATAAATTTAGGATTGACAGGTTGAATGAGGAAGAGGTAGCCCTAAGCAGAAGCTTGTATTTAGGGCGAGATGTCAACTGAGGGAAAAACAGGCTCAAAGCTGAGGCGTATGATTTAATCAAGGAATCTGACAGACTCACTGAAAACTTCTTAGATAAGACACTGGAAATGAAAGAGACAATGCCAATAAATACATCTGATTCTCATACTTGTTCCAGGAAGCGAAGTTCTACATTGGAAAATGGAAGTTGAGGCCACATTCAAAAGTTGTTTGTATCTTGCTTATGGAGCAGCATAGAGGATCAAAATATGAAGATGTATTTTGATATTGAGGGAAAAATTATGCCCAGGAAGAGCTTCACAGAGTTATCATAAAACCTAAATGGAGAGATGAATCTTTTCTCTGTGGGCTTTCCAGCACAGATGAGGTTGCATGAGTTTGGATATGGATTGCTAATGGGAGTTGAGCTATAAAATGAAGCAGGTGATGTCAAACCATGACAGAAACCAGATAGGCCCAGTTGGATTTGGGCATAATTTGTTTTGTGTTCATTGAAGTCTCACGGCTAGATTTATGGAGGCTAAATGGCATGGGAAAGCTTGCACAATGAGTCAACAGTAAGTTCAGGATTTGAATATTTCACGGCTTTATTCCATGTCCCTATGGCACATAACATATTTACTTGTGTTCTACTGCAAGAAAGGGCTTTTGATACAGGCCTCTATGAAAATATGCATCCCATTCAGGGATGAAAGAGTTAATTTGGAGGTTTCTTTTGGTTTATATTTCTACATCAAGTATGGGGAATAAAAAATTACTATCCCATACAACATTAAATCATGAATTAATGACCTTTAGAGTTGAGTTTGTAACACCATAATATAATATGCTTTTGAAAAAACAAGTCGGTTACTTTGTGCAGACGAGAAGAATTGCCAGGTCCTCAGAAACTGACTGTATAACACATAAAAGTTGAAGAAAGACACAGGTAAAAATGCAGCACCATGGAATCCTCTTAAAAGAATGGAAAGAATAGGTTTGATGAGTGGTTTACTGCAGCCTCTCTGAACAGAGGGAAAGGGGAATGCAAGCATTCTTAAGTTACTCATAAAAATAACATTAGTTTTTCTTCTACGTTTTTACGATTGAGGAGGGAGATTCACTGGTATCTAAGAACTTCCAGAGCTGGCAGGAAACTCTCAGAGCTCTTTGAATACACTGCTACTCCAAGAACAAGACAGGAACCATCAAGATAATTGTCTGATACAAATCTTTTGTTAGAGTAATAGATTTTGTACTGTCACGATTCCTGAATTATAGCCATATGTACCAGTGAATGATGAAACATGTAAATGGTAATTCATCATTAACTCTGTGTATGAGAAACTAAATTATTCTTTTCAGTGCTGTTCTTGTATCTGAGACATGATACATTACGTTATGCTGTAATTTATAGACGTGGTGGAATCAGCCAAAAAGTTGTATTCTCTTCCAACACTTATAGTTGAATATTTAGACTTCTCCTCCCTCATTCATTCAATTTTTATTTAATTGTAATTTATTTCCTCAGGGGAAATTAGGCATAGTGGCTGTGTTCCAGAAAAATGGGGTGCAGCTTAATATGGTAATTTTTGGATTAGTCTAAAAGTTTTGATGCCAATAGCCTGTGTAATTTTGAGGAAATCACTCCGTCTTTCCATGAATACTGTAAGAAGGAACAATGATGTACAACTGTGTCATGGGGGGCCAGTTAAGAGGTGTGTATAAGGGTAAGCATGGAGCTTTCCATCTTCTTCAGTCCATATTCAGCTTTATCAAAGTTAATAAGACTTTAAAAAAAAAAAGACAAGAGAAGTCTGCTCAGGAACTAAATACCTTTCTCTGGGTTAAAAAAACCCCCAAAAACAAAAAACAAACAAACAAACAAAAACCCCAGCATTTTGTATATTAAAAAGATCATCAACATTTCTAACTCTGAAAATCTTAATTTGGCTCTCATTGTTCCGTTGCATTAAATTATTTACCCTTAAGCGGAACGTGGCCTTTCAGTCTGTTCAAATGTAATGCTGGTGGGACACCACTGCTGATGCAGCTCAGATAAAGGCGAGGAATAGTTGCTGTTTTGGTTGCCCCAAATTCTGCAGTCAGAAGAAGAAAAGCATGGGAAAGGTAGTCAGATTAATGGAATACCGCTACAGAGGTGGTTGTGTGATTTGACTGTTTGTTGGCGTTACTCATGCTGGCACTTTCTGTGCAAGCCATAGCCCGCACCGTGGGGATCAAATAGATGGCAAAGGCTTTGTGTGTTTCCAGCCAAGCGATAAGAGCAGATGAAATAAAAATCAGAAACAGACTCTGTGTTACAGTTTAAAGGCCAAAGGAGGGGCAGGGTTAGTATTAATACTCAAGAAACAAGTCTTTTTAATTGGCTTTTCTGGAAAAAGTTTTCTGGTTTCAGAAAAGTTTTCCCCAGCTTGATGTCCATTTCCAGTGTTGTTTTTTTTTTTTTTCTCTTGCTACATCTGTAAAACATAGAAGTGCTGTATTGTTTTATCTCCCAGGGAAGATATCCTTTCTTCTGGATGTAACCCTACCTCTAAATGACTTCAGAGTTCAGATTCCTGGAGGTGTAGTGGATATATGGCAATCCAGGCCGTAATTTACAATAAACCATCTTCTGACACCACTTCCATGACTTAATGCTGGAAGTATGCTGTTGGAGAGGTTGCCCTACACTGCCATGGTGAGAGAGTCTTACTGTGTCATGGTAAATATCTTATTATTTATTCTGTTGTGGTTGTTTCATATGCTGCCACAGACGTTTTCTCAATTTCTCTTTCTGCCTGGACACGTTTTCTGATATCCCTCCTGGAATAGGCAGATGTTCCTAATGGACAAAAAATTCAATGTTTGCAGCATACACTAGCTTGTTTTATTACCCTTACATACTGAAGGAACTTTTCATCCCTCAAGAAAGCGATTCAAACCCTGAGCACAAAGTATTAAGGAAAGTGAGCAGAAATAGAGGGGGGGGTTGGGGAAAGACATGTTCATATTTTTCTGTATAGAAGAATGATTGGCCAAGAATGTTTTCCGTATCTCATTTTATTTAGTTATTTAGTTAGTTGTTTGTTTGCTGTATTTTGAGGTGAGTCACCTATTTTCATGCAAAAATCAGTCATTTTGAAAATGCGGTTGTTTCGTCATCAGGTTGGTCAGTAAATTATTGCAGCAGCCTGTAAGATTAGCAAATACTTTCATATCTAGAGGAGTAAGGCTGTGCAAAGTGACAATATTTGGAATGCATGACCCTGCAAACATTCTCACTGAAAAGCATGTTTGGGACATTTATGATCCTTAATCTTTTTCTCTGTCTTCTCCTTTAATTTTTGGACAGGTTACATAACTATCCTATGACTCACCTTCTGCATTTATTAAGGGTTTAATGACACAGGAGTAAGTGGTTTGCTTCACTGGTACATGTTGTAAGATTTAATCTGGGGATGGCTTGGAAGTCTTCAGAAGGCTGGAAGCACTATCCATGGCTATAAAACTTTGCAATGTAGTCACCTTTAAATCATCTGCTTTGCAAATCAGTTAACTAAAAAATACCACTAAGAATTATCCTCCCTGGGTTACTAACAGGCACCTTTTGCCAGAGTTGGAATTGCAAGAACAGTGTCAAGGAAGGACCCTGTAAAGATGAAACTTTTTACATTTTCTCTGTTCATTGTACTATGTATCTACTGTGCAGCAGATATTTTTGTGTGGGAGAATATACTTTAAAAAAATGTATCTTACACATGGCATTTTAATACAATTGCTTAAAAAGTGTGTAACTTGAACAAACCCCTCTCAGGAGATCTCTTTTGGCACAGTGAAAAAGCCCTGCTCTAGCATTACAAAATCCCCACAAGATAAATTTGAAATATATGTCCCTTTCAGTGTTTTGACAGACTACAACTGAATTACCGTGAATGAAAGAAATGTTAGGGGTAGAAACTGGAGGGGAGGGGACTACTTTCACTTCAGGGATGTATTCTACACAAGCCTGTGCCTGATGATACTCAGCTTCATTTCGGTGCTCGTCATCACTAATGCCTGGTACAAATGAATATCTGCACTTCTAAACAATCAAAGGTTAAAGACAACTCAGCCATTCATGTGATCTCGTTATACTATGTTGATTGCAGTGCATCAAAGTTATTTATAACCTTAGTTCATAAAGTAGGATTTCCAGTAAATGAGTTCCTTTTCAAAGGTTAAATATTTATGTCCTTATTTTCTGTCTGAAACAGTCTATAGTTAGGAACGTGCACTAACTAATGAGCCATCACAGCCATCTTCAAGAAGATAAATAAAAGTTTTGAGTTGCTATACTGACTCCTAAGGCTACTCCTCACTTAAACTGCTTCTTACTGCTCCTGTGTGTGTTTTCAAAACAGATCAATGCCACGGCAAAGACTTTAAACTGTTAAATTTATATAGTCAGGCTTAACCCTGATGGAGTGTGCAAAACACTAATAACAGTGATATCTTCTATCTGCTTCCCTTCTACTGAGCCCAAAGAGCCAGAACCGTTACAAATAAAGGGCAGTAATATAGTCAATTCTTTCAGTCCTTTTTAGTTCATAGCCTAGGGACAAGTGTTTTGGACTCTTAGAAAGGGTAGGTGGGAGATCCTGTGTCGTCATTCTCTTATCCACCAACTAACACCAATTTTGAGCCAGCAGTCTTTGCTTCATTGATTTCTGGACTTGCAGTTCTCCCATTTTCCCATCATGGTTGGAACACAGTTCTCTAAAGTAACCAAGAGTGCTTTCTGTTCAAAATAAATCTGTACTTAATGAGCTAAGTTGCACATTCATCATCTTAAAAAATTAGAAAAAAACTATAGGCCTTTGTGCAAGAGGAGTGCCCTGTTACATACTGTCCTGGGAGAATATACAGGGGGGGAAATGAATGGATTTGTCTTATGCTTATTATCGTGATTTCTGATTCAAAAATGTATTAAGTGATACTTACAAAACTGAACATGAAAAAAAACCTCTGTAATAAAATAGGAAAGCATTAGTATTCAAAAGGCATTCAAGGCATCAAGACATCCTGCAGTTACATGGCACAGATGTATTTATGCTGTAGTTTACTTATACTGGTTTTTTTCTGGTCTCGTAGTGATTTTTTTTTTTTTTTTAAGCAGTAGATACTTGCATGGTTAAGGTCTCTGTCATATTTGTGCTTGAAAGGCAAGTCTTGGGATTCATTTGCATGACACACTTGGAGGGCTTGTCTCTGAAAACACAGAGCATTTAAATTCCCCCAGCAAACGGGCTCCCCTAAACCAATCCAGCTGTTTTCCAAGATCGCTGACACTTTCTTCAGGTTAGTCTCCAAGATCATGCTGTTTTCATTATCTATCACTTGTGGACTTTTCCAGCTATTCTGTAATCTCTGCATCCTGAATTCTAGGAGCAAAAACATGGTGAAAGTTTTTTCACATGTATCCCTGTAGCCACCCCAGGTATAAAAGATAAGAACTCAAGTGAAGCTTCTTCCCAGTATTTCTTTGAAGCTGCCTTTCTCTCCCTCAAAGGCCCTATAGGTCTTCCCTTGGCCACTTCAAGTAGATCACATTCCATTCTTTTGGGTGGAGATGGAAACAAGTATAACCATTATGCATCTTTTTTTTGAGGCTCCTTATTACATGAGTAAATGATAAATACCGTAACTTCCATTTGTCACTAGAAAAGTGCCAAAGGGATCCAAGGTGTTGCCAAAACTTAATTTCCCCACAGGAGCAGGAAATTTAAATAAAGTACCCGGGTGGTGTTCAGAGGATGGTACGTCCCAGACTCCAGAGAAAGGAGAAAAAACAAATAATACTCATCATCAATCCTGGCAACAATATTCATCCCTAAACCTGCTTGAGTCTCTCAACAACTTTGAAGTCATACAAGTTTGAAGTCCCTTTTCTCCCCTCTACGGAAGATTGATGAGGCAGGAGAGGTAATTACAATTCTCTAACTGGTATGAGGTAGCAATTTCATCAAATTGTGGATTTCACTATACCAAGGCCATAGCATATTTATAGGAAGGCATCCAATCTTGGTGTCAGTTGCACGGGACAAAAATAATTCTGGGGTTTCTGTGTGGGCTGGGAATAAGACTGGCATCAGTAATACAGTTGGTGTGGGACTGACCCACAGTCTTTCCAATGCCTCCTTCAGAAAAATAGTAATCCACATTGAAATACCCTTTGAGGGACTGTTTTACTACTTCTTTTCCCCAAGTCTGAAAATTATGGATGAATAATGATCTCCCAATTGCCCTTCGCAATCACAATACAGCCAAAGAAGTTAATAAGTCACCTCTGTAGGCCCCCCCTCCCTTCTCTGTACAGACATTTTTTACCACATGGGTGAACACAAAGAAATAATCAGATAAGAGATTTTTCTTCTAAATTAGGCCTCTTGTTTGTAAACTGAAAGAGTGCTAATGCAGTTCAAACTCAGCTGTGTACCACATACGCACACTCGGCCCAGGAGTATTATAAAGGGTGGGAGAATAGGAGGTTTTGTTCTATTCTTCGGCCTCTTTCTATATGAGAGGGCCATTCATTCAATCCCTATGCTTCTCTCTCTCTCTATTTCTCTCCATAATGCCAGCATTAGCTGCAAGCTGCTAGCTGTAAAAGTGCTTTGATGTTGACCTCTCACTGCCATTGACAGACCCTCATTGGTGGGTGAGTAGCAGAGCAATAAGGGCATGTGTGGGAGAAAAGAGGATGAAAGCCTGGACAGCTAGGAAGGGATAATATGAACAGATTCCTGCCTGTTCACTTAGTTTCTTTTTTTTTAACCGAGTCTTCTGATTACAGAGGTTACGAACCAGTAAAACTTCAGAAATGACCACTGAAAGCCTGCTGTACATGAAGAATCAGATAATTGTTCCAGCTCTTGCCTTGTAAAATTAAATCAAGCCATGAACTAGGCAAGAACGCATAGGGGAGTTGAAAACATTTTCCTGTTTAAGGCGATGAAATAGTGGGGTTTTGTCTAGTACGTACAGTAGTATTACAAGGGCAAGTAGCATGTAAAAGGCACGGGGGTAGGGGACAGAGGGGAGAGTTGCCTACTAATGATGTTGATTATTTTGTTTTTCATCTTGTGCCAAAACCTAAAGCATAAGTCTCGGACTTTAAAAGGATCAAAACTGAAAGGTGCACTAAGAGGTCAAAAGAACTCAGAGAGGTTCCTGCCCCAGGGAACACGTGTGTGCACGCACACGGATGTGTGCACATAAAAAGCTACCTATTGCTCCCCACTGCGTTCTTGCTTATACTATAAGTGCTCCTATATTCATATCACAGTGGGGCTCCAGGCCCAAAAGCAGCTTTGCACCCTCCAAAGAGAGCTGGGAGATGGAGGGTACGATCAGCACCACCTGGGCCCCCAGCCAGCTGTTTGTGAAAGCACAGTCAGGGACGCTGGAAAGGCAGGAAAGCCTCAGTGCTGGCCGTGCCCTATTGAGGCAGGATGTCTCCAGCCACTTCACCTCTGCACTCCCCCTTCACCTCTCTGAAAGCTCGGCTTGTCATACTAATAATTAAACCCTAAGGCTCTAACTTGAAATGGCCAAAAGGCCCTGCAAGGCCAACGGAGGGAACAGGAGGGAGGGAAAGTTCACACAAGTTTGTATTAGAAATCTTGTTTTTAGTTGTGACCTGAAGGACCCAACTATCAGAACAAAGCTGCTTGAATGAAGGTTCTCAGTGCCTGTGCTCTGTGGAGCAGCATCTGATCTTCTGCTTGTTTGGGACAGGAAGAAATCTGTTCTACCTCCATTTCAGCAACTCCCTGTTGGCAGCATCATTAGGCCATCAGAGTTGTTTAACTATTTTAGGTGAGCTGTAAATCATTGGCTAAACCTGGCCACTTGTCACACACGTGCTGCCACGTTGAGTAACCAGTGGCTGGAGCAAAATGAACCAGTTGGGAAAATGGGGAATGGGTGAAACAGGTGCCCATGTTACAAACTGCCATTTAATAGCACGTCAGCACTGTCAGCATTCAAACCATACAAGTTCCAAGCACTTGGATAAGAAGCCATCACTGTAATGATCTGGATTTGATTTCTTCTTTAAAAATTATAAGGTATTCAGCACACACTTTTGGTGCAGAGACTCTTCACACATTAATCCGTTAGAAAGAAAGAAATCTTTCACTGAATGATTAAAAATATTCACATTTTGGAGGGGACAAAATTCTACAGCACTTTTTGCCTTGCCGTCTGCATTTGCTATCAGGGAACTAATTCTCCAGTCAATTTCACAGATGGTTTCCTGTCATTACTATACAATTCTATTTATTTGATAATAATTTTATAGGACTTTTCCAGAGGGATTTGGAATTACACATTCAGCTTGTAGCAGTTTTTAAAAGGTGTGTGAATACTGCACTCAGTCAAAACTTCCTTGCCTAAACTTTTTAAATAGGAAATGGATTTTCAATTCAAGCAAGAAATCTTGCTGGAAGTGTCTTGGTTAAAGTTTTTCAATGCATTTCTCTCTGTGTGAAGGGAAGTGTATATAACCCTCTCTGTTCTGTCACTTTACCTTTTGCTCTTTTCAACCTGTCTGAAATAAAGGCTATTTTCCCCTTTCCAACTAGAAATGAAACGGGACTTCACTAGTTTTTTAAAAAGCTACCATTTTTTAACGTGAGAGCAGAATGTAGAAAATATTTTAAATGTCATGTTTGCTTTTACTTTTTTAGGATAGCGTGATGAACCTACAGAACAGGTCAGACACTGCAGAAAACTGGGTGTTACACAAGTTGAAATTTCACCCAAAAGAGAGTAAATCTGTCCTGTTTCCATTATTTTTCCAGGAAAGATCTCTTCTTACATCACCACCCTCTTGATGAATATTTTACTTGGAACTGTTTTTTAATACAGTCCAGTCTCTGATAGGGCGCTGTGTTGTTGCTAAGCTACCTGAGATTACAAGCCCTTGCTGTTTGGTGGGACTCCACTGATCATGGAACCACTGGAGCAAGCAAGGATTTTTTGTTGGTCATTAAGAAAGAAGGGTCTTCATGGGGAACAAGCTCCGTCCCAAAACTCCAAAGAGAGGATGTTTCACTCTGGATTAATCTCCTTGAGAGCTACATTAAAGAAGCCTCTGGAGCTTCTGCGCTGTGAGATAGGCCCGCAGTTATAATAATAATGATAAAAGAAAGGTCTTCTCTGGAATTTTCAATTAATGAAACCTTAGGGGATCTGGGTAGACAGTTGGAGCCTCCACTCCAGAGGATTAAAAATATATCTTGGCCAGAAGTAGGGGAGCTGTTTTGGTAGGTACTTTGTATTCTGCCTGTCTGTGGACTGCTGGAATCCTTACTGTTCCCTGATGTATCATTTCACTCCAGTGAAAATCACAAGCGATAACTCAGGAGGCAGTAAAATTACAGGGGTCACAGAGTACCCCCAGTATGCTTGAAATCAGGTCACCAACCTCACTCAGCTGGCCCCCTTGCTGATAACTCCCCTTTTCCCATTTCTCCTCTCCCCTGTTTGCTCTGTGCCTTAATTATTCAAAATAAAAATAAAAAAGGGGAAAACAGCCAAATCCCCAGGGCCTATAGGAACAAGTGCACTTGGACAGCTACAGCAGTGGACACTGCTGGAGTAAGGGAAGATACATTTCTGCTACCCTTTGGACTGATCTGGCCATGTGTTTGGCGCAGCTGGAGATATCCTGCACTCCAGTCATGCTTTGCAGTGTTCCAGCTCTGCGGAGAAATGGAGCTCTGCCTGAGAGCAAGTCCTGTTTCAGAAGGGAACTCAAATAATAAACATGATTTCAGTGGTAGTGACTGTGTTGCTGACTCCCAAAAGGTTTGATGAAGCATGGCAACATTGGTACTTTGCAATTTTATAGTATAAGCTGAGCATGAAATGGACTGAGGGAGAGAAGAGAAAAAGGATATGGATGTAGAAGGCTGGAGGTTTTCAAGCCCCATTCTTCTCATGGTGTTTACAGATGAGCTGTAAGTGATCCAATTCTTTCCATTACTCTTTCAAATTCAGGGTCTTTCCAAGTTTAGAACAGTCAAGAATCAATTAAATTTATAGCAACTCAGAATATTGCAGAGGTATTTCCTTGGTAATAGTTTTGTTTCTTGAATTTTCTCCTACTATCTATAGGAAAGTAATGACTCCAAACTGAAGGGAGAAAACTCAAAGCATTCATTGGAGATTTCTAACATACTTGTTACTTTATTGATTTCTTGTTTAGTAAATGCTCTCTTTATGTGGTCTTTCTGATACACAGTCTTTTGTTTGGGCTTATACAGTTTTAATTTTTTGATGATTTCTGTTTTATAACAATTCCCTGGAAAATGCTGAGTTGGACTACTTCAGTTTTGATAAATGGAAGCACAGGTACTAGATACCTGCTGTACCAGGTGTTTCTGCTCTGGGGGCCTCTTCCTCTCTCAGAAGTCAGTACTCACCATTCTTCACTGAGGCGAGCTTTGCGGCTTTACAAAATCCAATTTCACTGAGGGTTTTTTTTTCTGTTGTTTGATTATGTCAAAGCAAGTTAAAAAAATACTGTGATGGCTTCTTCTTCTAAAAGCCTCCAAAGAAAACTTTGGAGAGCGTGAGCCTTTCTGTTCCTCCTCACTCCAAGCATGCTTCTTCCTTCTAGTTCTTTGCAGAAGGAGCTCAGGGATCACTGTGCTTTGCTCATAAGCCAGGAGCAGCCTTCCTTCCTTCCTTGCAGTGGAGGGAGGAGCTGCTGTAAATCAGCC
Source organism: Cephalopterus ornatus (assembly GCA_013396775.1). Lineage (NCBI taxonomy): Eukaryota > Metazoa > Chordata > Aves > Passeriformes > Cotingidae > Cephalopterus > Cephalopterus ornatus. Next base: position 392,398 of record VZRE01000829.1, read on the forward strand.
AGGCAGTGAATGCGTTTCAGTTGCCTGCTCAGTTGGATGGGGGCAAGGAACTGAGGAAACCACCTACAGACGAGGCAGTTGTGTGAGTCACGAGAAGAGAGAAATGTTCAGCACTTCTCAGGAGGTTTTTACCAGTTGTAGAGAGGGAGCTGAGCACTTATGAGCACTTCAAGAAGCTTGTAAGTAAAACTCCCAGAAAATATGAAGCTCTGTTAGTGCGTGGGCAGCCACGAGGAGGCCAAGACCCAGTATTGCCTTCTGAGGGGCATTTATCTTACCCAGGGAGCAGGAAGGCTTTCTGGCAATGGATGTTATTCTGCAGAGCTCCTCAAGGCAGGTTTGTTCCCTTGACTTTTACTATTCCGGTTTTTCTCTGTTTGTGCCAGAAAATATGACTTGAGTTTCATTTTATAAAAATAATAAAGCCAGAAAAGGTTAAACTCAGATTTGGCCTCTTTGCTTTCTAAAAGACAGCAATAGGCATTTTCAAAGGACCAATTCCAAGTTTTATTATACTGCTACAAGGCCCGCAGGAGGGAAGAACGTTACGCCCAACTCATAGCACAGACAGAGAAAGATGGATTTTTAAATTATCTACCTTTGCTTTGCAACACGAACATTTCAGGGCAATTATCCTGAGATAATGCCTACAAATTGCTGAAGACTTTGGGTTTATAATTGCTCATGTTCATTTAAGGTTCCCAGCAGACTAGAACAGGAAAATCACTGCCAGTCAAGCCAAGGTTGATCATATACGGTAACTGAGTTTTTCTTAGAAGACAGACAAGCAAATCAGTTTTCTTTAAGAGCAATAATTCTAACTAATTGTTTGGCTTCATTGTGCTTCCATAGCAGGAGCTGTAGTGCTTGGCAAGGCAGAGCAGTGACACTTCCCATCCAAGGCACATCCATGTAAATGGGCAAATTGAATTCCACTGCATGAGGTTATTCTCGTGTAGCAGTAAGCAGTCAGCAGCATTCCACAGCACATCCCCACATTCCCTTATTTACACACCAGTAGCCATTCCAGCTACCTCAGAGAGTGAATCAGGAATTTACAGTGAGGTAATGTTATCGTGTCAATGCAGAGAGAAATAACTATAGCTGCCCTGCCACATTTGTAATTAAAAATCATTTCTTAATCTAATATTTAGGTGAGGCTTCAAAGCAGCAAGACCATTCATAATAAAAGAACACAATTTCAAAGTAGTACTTTGTATATTCAGATCATGTACATTTGACTACATTTATATACACCTATTACCTATTTATATACTTATATGCCTATTCATATACACCTATATATTTTATAGAGAGCCTTACTCTCCATTAGTTTTGTTGTGAAGCTCTGATATCATTCCTATCACAAGCATCCTCCAGGCATTAGTTAGACAAGGGAAAATTCATTTCATCATTATTACTTGCTAAGCACAAGCAGCATTGGCCAGTTTAGGTGTCACACTCCAGCAGTGTAAAATCTCCCCTTCTGTCCCTCCAACTGTTGCTATTAGAGCGGCTGAATAACTGATTTTTCTCATCCAGTAACTAAGATTAAAGAAAAAAAATATAAAATAGGCTTAGCTGACATTTCTGACATTTGGGAAAAAAAAAAAAAGAAAGATATTTTGCACAAGAAAAAAATCCTCCCTCCCAAAGTGCATTGGGTTATCAAAAATATTTTGCTTGACCTATATGAAAAATCTTTGGGTTGTTTTCATGTTGTTTTTTAATGTGTTCCAGCAATATTTGGACTGAAAATATTGTCTGGAGAGAGATAGCAAAGTACATGGTTAAAAAAATGTTGAAAGTGTGTGTCTAGATTTTTCTGAATATTTTTGCATTTTTTGGCCTTATTTATCAGAATTTACAGATAAGAGTGGTCAGTTTGAAGCTAGGTTTTTCAGTGAGGAAAACTAATTTCCTGAAAAATTCCATCTAGGATTAGGAAGCAAGGAACATGCCCTGCCCCAGCACTGAAAATGTCATTAGTACCCTGCTAATGTACTTCAGTAGTAGTTGCTATATAATTCCATTTTTAGGGGCTTATTGTAGTGCTAAGTGGGGAAAGTTTTGGGAGCTTGTGCCTTTACAAAAAGTTGTGGAGCCCATACATTGCAGGTGGATACAATATTGAAAGCCATTAGGTCAATGTATTCATTATCCCAGCCACCAAAAATATCTGCTTTATTTTGAGGTGCTCCTTCACAGCCCTTCATCCTTTCTTGCAAACTGTGGCAAAAATTACGATCTGGGTGAGGGAGACAAGAGAGTTTTATGTCACCAAACTTTCGGTTTGTTGTATATATATTACATATAATTATATACTATATATAATTATCATATAATATATATTTTATATATATATAGCACAGAGATTTGAGCCCCAGATACTGCCACGTTGTTTCACCATTTTATTCATATTTTCTTTCTCATGAAAATCAGTCTGTAAAAATCAGAATTGTGTTCCAGTGGGCTGTATGAGCACCAAGAGCTGATATATGTCATAGGCAACCAAATCTAGGACTTCTAATAAATTATTGATGTCAAGACGTATTTCCAGAGAAAACCAAAGAGCACGTGTTACTGCTGGCAAGTGGGTTCTTAGAATGAGGAAAAATCAATTTTTCATCCACAATTCTTCTCAGCTAAAAAAAAAAAAAAGTAGTATCTTTCCCTAAAATTAATTCAGGGTATGACATTCACACAAACTAAATTTTTCATTGTCTATTTGAGGTACTAACTTGACTAACTGTTATCTCCAATAGATTCCTATGCTGTAAAGTCTCCCATTTACTGGTGTCATCCTTTAGAATGGCAAAGTGATGTCTCTCCCCACCTTCCTGGGCCTTAAAGGAATAATAAATCTAACATGTGTCTGGAATGTCAAGTCCACGTTCCTGCCCCATGGCCACCATGGCGTGTTACGTTGTAGCATTCATAAGCTGATCAGATTATATTTGAAAACTATCTGAATTTTAGTATTTTGGGCAGGGATTTTGTCCCTCTACAACACTCACTGGAAAGTTATTTCAGAAGTTTTTACTCCAGGGGTTAGAAACATCTTGTAATTGAACTCAAAGCCAGTTTATTGCCATGTCTTTCTGGGTCGTCTTTACACAAATATATAATATATATCCTTATACAGCTGGTATGGACACCTACATTCTTGAAGTGTATCTGTGTCCCTTTAAGCCATCATTTAGGGAGACTTAACAAGCAGAGTCTTTTAGTTTCCTCTCAGAAACTCTCCAGTTCCTTGATCATTGTAATAGTCCTCTTTGCACCCTCTGCTCCAATTTGCATGCATCCCTCTTGAGCATGGGTAACTAGAATTTACGCTGGATTTCAGATAATGTCTCACCAGTGCTTTGTGTAGTAGCATTAATATTTTCCTCTCGTTATTAGCACTATTACAGGTGATGAATCCTAGGATTGCATCTGCCTTTTCAGTTGCATTATATTATGGCACATATTTATCCTGTAATCAACTAGGAAACTCAGGTCTTTCTCTTCCTTTGTCATTCCCAACAGCTTCTAGCAGAAATTCTCATTATTAGTCCTTTAGTGCATGACCTTGCATTTTGTACTGTTCAATTTCATCCCATTTCTATTACTTCTGTCCTCAAGGTCATCCAATTCTTCCTGCATGATATTGCGATTTTCGTTTGTGTTGATGGTGCCTCCCAACTTTGTACAATCTGCAAATTTCATTTGAACACTCTTACTTTTTGTGCCCAGTTTATTAATGAAGCGTTAAATGAGATCAGTCCAAAGACTGATCTTTGAGAAACTCCCCTAACATTTTCCCTCCAACCCCATATTTCCCCCTGCAGCTTATTACATTTTCCTTTCTGTGGTCACCAACCCAGACCTTAGAGTTCTGACTAAGTCTCTATCTTCCCCCAGTGAACTGGGTAGTTCCCAAGTGGCCCCTGCTGAAATACTTTAATGAAGGCTGGATGCATTTTAAGAATTCTAATTTTAAAAAATTATTTTTTATCAAGAAAACTCTCAGGGTAGCTGGGCACAGTCTTTCTTCAGGAAATCCACGCAGTAAATGTCTGCCCTTTACTCCTTTTGATTCTTTCTTGAAATTTGTTCTAAAATCTAGTAAGCTATTAAGGTCTGACTGACAGGTCTTCCCTAAATCCCCTTTATCTACTCTAAGAAAACGATACTACAAGGTACAAGAAGTAGGTACAAAAGGGGTAGGTACTGCTGTTCCCTCCCCATGTTATAGTGCAGCACTCCGCTGCGCTATTAACTACTGACAGTGGCTACTGGATGTGCAATTTCACGTGTTTGTTCTCAGTTAGTGATCACATTGCCACTCTTCAGAGGTAATAAAAGGAAGATGTTCATTTAGGCTTGTGAAACTTCCTGTACTCTCAACTCATCCTTTCCCCCACAGCGATTTTCATCCCTTCCTCCCTTGTTCTCTTTCCGTTCACTTAAATCGTGTTCTGATCAGTTCATTTCCTTTCCAAAATCCAACAGGTTTTTCTGAAGTTCTTGTTTCTCTCATCTCTCTTTCCTGGGATGCCTATGAACTACAAATCCCTGCTTGAATCCCAAAATTTTGTAGCACAATCAAAAATCCGGCTCCTCCTGGCCCATCAGTGTAGAAGAAAACATCACACACACATACCTTGCATTAGGCTTTGCAGCAAGAAACACAAGTGACCAGAGCTCCATAAGACTCGCCATGACATTTAATGGACTTTGATGTGTCCTAAAGGTTCTCTGACTCTTCTTTTTCTTCCCTTTCTGGCTCGTGGCTCTTGGAGAGATTTTAAGAACTCTCTTGTCATGGTCATGTGGATTTGTCTCTCTCTGGGGGAGGGTCATGCCATGGAAGTCAAAAAGCCCTGTTTTTTTTAAAAAAAGCAGTGGCTACAAAAGGTGCCCTCTAAGTATATTGGAAGCAGCACTGACACAGCATTTGCTCATTTGCAAAAGTGGAGGCTGACAGGATACCAAAAAATCAGATCCTTCCTTGAGAGAGAGCATGGCAGGAACTTCTCAACTTAGAAACAGCTCTTCTTCCTTCCACCCTGGTTTCAAACAGTGCCTTTCACATGGACAGATTTCAAGCTTTGTCAAATTTCCCTCTATATTTTACCTGGAGCACTTCTAGGATGTGTGGGAGCAGCATGTGGAGTTCATCAAGCCGTGGTTTATGTGAAGCAGCACAGCGAGCAGTGTTCCCAGAACCTGCATTTGATAAGCAGAAGATGAGCACCTTGCTGGCCAGGCAGGATAGTTTAACAGGGTAGGTTTCATTAAAGTTTAATTTCGCCTCTTGGAAGATGCATTTCTTTGATGGCAGCAAGCTGTGGTCTTCCATGGTGTTGTGCACTGAACATCTGAGGTGCACCTTGGAAATTAGTTTCTCATCATTCTCATCTCAAAACCTCCAGAATTACTGTACAAGCAGACAAGGCAGCCCAGTGTTTGCTTTCATGAGCTGGAGTCTCCTGGTCCTTATAGCATATGCTGTTTGTTAATTATTCTCTTTCTCTTGTGCTATCTCTTCCCTGCTCTTGTTTATCCTCCCCTGTGTTTTACTTCTCTGATGGTTTGATCTCTTGCACTGCATCTCCTCAGCCCCAGCATGCTTTTTTGCATGTTGATTTTGATTTTCTTTTGCTGTGTGGGATTATACATTTATAACAGGCCTTTATAGAGCCTGAAAAGGAGTATGTTTTGATAGTCAGAATGAGGAAAACATCATCTCTAAATCATGATTCCCTTATGCTGATTATTGACGGGGGGAAAAGGAAGAGTTTTAAAGCTTTACCTTCAAACTCTTCCCTTTTTGCAGCCTGAGTTGTTTCAGTATTAGAAACACTTCCCTTGTCTCCTTTGCTTTTGCCACCACTGGTGTGTGGTGAGTACGGTGTGGAGCAGTGATACCACAAGGAGTGATGATGTAGCAGCTCTGGAACATGTCACTGTGGTTATTTTCTAATTCCCCATCAGGGTACATCCTGAAAGGAGACCTTGGCCAGCACAGCTCACACACCAGAGCAGTCTTGCAGAAATCTCTGGTGCTGTTGTGGGGGTGGGTTTTGGAGAGCTCACTCCAAAGAGGCCCCAGGTCCCATTCCGAGGCAAAAATCAATTCTGTTTTGCTTTAATAGAGTTGTATTATGCTGCAGTGAATTCTGGGCCGCTTCTTTTTAAATTATTACCACCTCACCAGAAAGGATAGGTAAGGGCAAATTAATGAAAAGAAGAAGACATAAAAATGTCTAAGGTGCCAGTCAGTGGAGGAAAGAAGGGCTCTGCCATCAAAACCTTCCCCAGTGAAAAGACCCAGCAGGATACAGTGGCTAAATGTATTTGCCACAGCACTGACAGTTAAAGAAAAGTTACTTTCATTGACCAGATGTGAAAAAAAAAAATCTGAAAAAGCTCTTCTCCTTTTTATTCCCTCAGTTCTTGTCAACAAAGCAAAGTTCTGAATGGCAAGGGGAAACTCATGTCCCCACGTTCCCAGGCAGTGCCTGCCATGTTGCTGCACACGGTGGGGAAACGATCACCCCCCGAAGAGTGATTACAACCCGAGCAATAAAATGGTGACACTGTCAGTGGAAGGCTGTATTTTGATACTGTGTTTCCTGCATTTCATTTCCTGCGTGAAGCCCGAGGAGAATTTTTTTTCTTTTTGAGCATCTGGGGGTTCAAAGACCAAGATACTCATCAAGTACTTGAGGAAAGCAGGAAAGGAGAATAATTCTGTTGCCATCAGGAGACTGTGCTTCCTTTCTTTGTGTGGAATCCAGGGTGATTTCTGGGCCTGAGTCCTGTTCCCTTTCCATGGCAGGTAATGGGTATCATGCTACTATTCACTGAAATACTAGGGCAGGGATCTCTAGCTTGCTCCAAGTCTTGTAAATTCTGGAAAGATCCTTATAGCTAAATGCTTATTTGGAGTGATGTAGCAAAATGTCTCAAGGAAAGAACTGTTCAGAGAACTGGAATGGTCCAGCAGCATCCCATCCTCCATACCTTGCTAGAAGACCCTTATAAATGTTCCAGGGGTCTCTCAGACCACAAACATCTGAGTCTTGGTCCTTGGTCATGCTGAGATCTCTATTTCTTGCATTACTGGAGAGTATGTGGAGTTTCTCACAGGCTAGAGAATTTTGCTGTGATCCCTAGGGTGTTTTACCACTGCCAGAACCACCAGATTGTTTGGGTGATTTGCGTTTGAACCCCTCTGCTCACCGAAACATCTCTTTTCGTATGCTTTGCATTGTAATACTGCATGTGACAGGCTGCATTGCACTTATCCGTGTCTTATACCAGACAGCTTCTTCTCATCTCCTTTCATGGATGGGAGCAGAGTGGTTTAAATCAAAGCATTTGACTTTGAACCTCTCTTGAGCTGGCCTTCAGGCAAGTTCTTTCTGATCAAAGACAGAAGCATACCAGGGTCCAGGTATTAAGGCTGAATAATTGGTTCAGACTAAAATAAGAACTGTCCCAAACCTCCACAGGAGAAGTTTTTATGAAGTTTAAAAAATGTGCAGGTAACTTTTTGGCCCTTGATATACCTCTGCATTTCCTGAGGGGGTGCCCCTGCTGAGATTGCTAATGCAGAATCTGACCATGAAATATCAGTCAAATTTGCCAGTCAAAGCTTATCAGATTACTTGAAAAGCAGGTAGAATTAGGGCTCCTAAGCAGAATGGCAAAAGGTGGGATAGTGTCAGTATAGTAGCATATGATTAAGGTGATTTTGCAACATCCTAATTTATTCTGCCATACAGGACTCCCCATTTCTCTGAAGAAATGGGTATTTCCACAGCACATAAAGCTGTGGCTTTTCTACAGACGTCACAGACCCTTCAAACTGGGGGGAGAAAAACAAACCAACAACCAGGCAATCACAAGCAATTTACCAGACGGCCCAGGATGCCTGTAGCATCCCAAGCAGCCTGAGCCTGTCTGCCTCTGTTTAGGATAAATACTGAAACCGCACCTCCGTGAACTCTTCTGCCTGTGCCCATCAGTAATGTGTATATAAAAAGTCTATGCCTGGGGATCAGCTAACGGGATTATTCACAGACACAAAATGAAGCTGGCCCAATCCTGACGTCCTTTGCAGCCTTCCACGCAGCCTGCTGAGAGGGGCAAAAGCAGGCTCAGGCTCCAGGTCTTCATAATTTTGGCAGCGTTTTGGGAATCTGGAAGCGTGGTAGCAGTGGAAATAGGCTCCTATTTTTTGGTTTTGTTGTTTTTCATTTTTAATAGAACAACTTTCAGTCCGAAAGGACACCCTGGTGAAGTGGTGAGGCTTTTGTCTCTTGCTATAATGCCACTGGGCTTTGGATTGACCTGTGTGATACAGTGACACTGTGTGGTTTGAATTTTTACATACAGCTGCATAAAGCAATTCTCATGTAAATTCTGGAGGTAAATAAGCCTGCTGTTGGTCTGCTGCATGGACACATATGCTCAAACCATTAGGCTTGAAAGGAGATTAGAATTAACCCACCCGTCTCTCACTGGCTCGCTCTTTCCCTCCCCACCACGCAGCTCTTGCAAGAGCCTAAACACCTTGCTGTTTTTAACGAATGGTAGCAGAGTTAAGGCTGACAGAAGAAGAAAATCGTTGTATCCCTTCCCTCCCCCTCTTCCCGCAACCGCAGAGCCTCTGCTAGAAGCTGTGTGGATTTAGACAAGGCCACGAGCTGATTACCGTGGCACCCACGGGCACGTTGGAGTTGATGCACTTCCCTCGCTCCCTCAACCTTTGAATTGCACAGGGCTGAGCTGAACCCCTTCGGTTCCTACTGTGGCAGTGGGAAAGCTTGGAGCCTGCTGTATCAGGCCTTGTGTGTGTTTTCTTTCACTCTGGATAGCTCCATTACCTCCTACCAGGCAGGGAAAGCTTTCAGAGCCAAAGAAGCTGAAAAGTCCTTTCCAGGCACCTGATGTCGGGATGTACCCAAGCTCTTCTGCAGGGCTTCAATGGGCAGGGTCTCACCCAACAGCAGGCAGTGGCCACTGGCTACCAGTGTATCCAGGCCTGACATCTCAGTGGCTTTGCTTTCCAGCTGAGGAAGGTTTTTATTTCATGTTCTTTAAAGGCAAGAGAGAGAGACCAAGTGCATGGGTGCACACACGTGCGCAAAAACGCAGAGGGGGCGAGGGGGCCGAGGGGAACCTGGCCCGGGGTTGTTTGTTTATGCGAACTTTAAATAATTCATTTTTGTCCCTATTGAGCTCATCACAGCGTGACAAAAATAAACGTGTCTTCTTGGCCTATTGTTTGGAGCTGAGGATTGTCGAGCGGGAGGAAAATATTACAGTGACTGAGGGAGATACACGTAAGAGTGTGACCTTTAACTGCAGTACCTATAACCAGTCTCATCAAATTAAAGCACTGTATATTTTCCTTAATAATCTCTGATTAGGCTCGGGGTATGAGCGGACACGAACGCCCGCCATTGCTATGCAGCGGGAGGCCTGCTAAGCACCAGCAGAGCGCTTGGGAATAAGTGAGCAAAATGCTTTAATTTGATAGGGTTAGAATCCTGCAGGCTCCGGGGTGAGAAGTCACCAACAGCTCGGCTCGCACTGAATATGCAGAAATAAAAAAGTAAATTGCTTACATCTGCTGCAGGCGGGAGGGAAAATGATCTGATTGGACAGGCCGAGGGCTCTCCATCTCTTTTGGGTTAGGAAGAGGGGTTTGGAGCACCAAAAGCTCGTAATTGGAGTAATTCTGAATTAACGGACATACACGCGCGCACACGCACAGGCGCGCGCACCATTTTGGAGCAGCTGGTCACGGGATGCACATGCTCAGGAATGTTTGGGGGTTGCAAAAATGCTGTTAAAAACGTTGCCCCTTATTCCGAATATTATTGACATTTGGATTTCATGGCCTGTAAGAAGTGCAGTAAGCACAAAAAGCCCGCCCATCTGCCCGATAGAATTGCCTGCCTCAGCCTACATCTGTTTATCCACAACACAATTATTCTCTCTCTCTCTCTGTGTCTCTCTATCTCTGTTGTCTATCTGTTCTTTCATGTCTGAGGGTCTTCGCTGTACGCAGAATCCCAGGCTTTAGCCTTGTCATCTGATACTGTATTTAATCTATGTATTTGATCAATAAGAATCAAAGACAAGGCTCAAGGTCTTTTTGGCACCAGGCATTCGGCTTTGTGTCGGGTGTCAGAGGTTGTCTACAGTGTCACCTTGATGGTGTCACACTAATTTGTAACCTACTTTGCTTGCCTCTGTGATCACGGTCTGCACTGGGGTTTTTTTTGCTCTCTGTCTCCCCGTTTTTAATGCTTGTTTTTATTAGTTTGGGAGGAAAGAGGTGGGGGAGCTTAGAGGTGGGAGGTTGAAGACATTAGCTTAGAGATTTAAGGAGCGCCTTTCCTGACCCTCCTCCCCCTCCCCACAGTCTTCCCTCTGCGAGTCACTTATGCTACAGAGTCAGGGTGTTACCTCTACCTGACAGGCACCATATCCCAAGGGGGAAGATGTTACTAAATCCAAAATGACCAAGGGAAGAAATCCTGCAAGGCAAACTTTCAGGAGCAATTTCCCAGCTTGCTGCTGACAGGAGAAGGCAGGCACACCAAGCCAGGGACCGAAAGGCCAGGGTCCAGGCTTTATCCCACTTCTGGGTAAAACCACAGAGTAGGTACACCTCTAAATTTCACTGGTATTTTTCTTGGAGCCAGGGTTCTTTGGATCTCGCGCTGATGCACAAACTTGAACAATTTGTTCTTTTATGGCTGCCTAAGGCTGTACTGCATCATTTCAATGGCCTTTTGTCTTGTGACAAGTATTGCAATGCCTATAATGTACTAAACATTCAAAAAATCCATGTAATTAATGCCCCAACATATCTAATATAGAACTATTATCTTGAGGACAGATAAATGCAGTTTATTATCTTTTTTTTTATTCCTTTGCCTACACCTCTTCCTTCTCTTTTCTGTGCTGTTATTTAACACAGAAAATAATAGCACAGTAAATGTATTATTTAAGTCTCTCATTTAGAATTGTGTGTGTGTGTGTGTGAAGGCACTGCACAAAATGAGGCTGTGTTTAGACCCAGATCTTTAGATTTAGACTGCAGGCTCCACTGCCGATTTTCTGAGGTGCCTTGAAAACTCAGCCGAAATTTTCACAAACGAGTGGCCAACCCTAAGCATCCATTTCTGAATCTTGTTTTCAGAGGCATCAACCACCAACAATGGCTGCAAGAATCGATGGAGACTGGAGTGCTTCATAACTCCAGCCACTGCACTCGGCTTTTCTGCCCATAAAAATTCATATTACAACATTATTTAATGAGCTAGTGGAAACATTAGGGCTTAAGAACAGCAGAGGGGCCACCTACCCTGGGATCATGTCCCTAATAACAGCTGGGGCGGATGTTTAAGGACAAAATACCTGAGAGAGAGCATACAATAATAGGGAAAATTCTGGTTGGGGTTTTTTCAAAGCCACAGGCTGTGGGGAAAGGACGGGGCTCAGTGCAGAGGTTTTACTGCTGTGATTAAGCTGCATTTTACGAGTAAGATGCATTTTGAAGTTGCCTGGAAGAAGGGACACCCTGACTGGATCCCTCACAGCCTTTAGACAGTGCTGCTTTTTCTGTCTGAGCTGGCTGTCAGTCAGCAGAGGATGAGAACGGGGTCGGTTTTACAGGTTTGACTCTGGAAGGTTCTTCGGGGACGCCGGTTATTTCCTAGTTAAGGTGCCGCGTCTCCAGATCACTCTGCTCTGGCCTCTGTCGTAGAGAAGCCTCTTTTGTCTGCCTGGCCATGCCTGCCACAGTCTATTGGAAGGTATTTGTCAACAATTATATGTCTATTAAGGACAAGTCAATCAGGCCATGTGCAAATAGCCAGACCTCTGGGGTCTGCCTATTGATAGGGACCTGTCAATAGCCAATCCAGTCTTTTTTCAACCACACAAGAAATTAAGCACTCACCAAAATCATTGCTAGTCTGAATCCCTATGGCCCATGTTTGTTCTCAGAGTGTTGGTCTCGTTTTCTTTTTTTTTTTTTTTTTTTGCTAATATTTGTTTTGAATAAACAAAAGAGACTGGAAGGTGCTTGTTAAAGCACTGTTTTAACTGTAAGAAGAATGTCTCCTCAGTGTAATTAAGAATATTACCGAATGGTTGTGCTTGTAGGTGGCTGCAGTTAATCCCAATGACAGTGAAACTATAAAGGAATTAATAACAGAAACTTTAAATTAGCCCAACTGTAATTAATATCTACAGTATATAAATATCCACTCTTTCACCAACACAAATTTCAGACATATTTACCTTTATTAGGCAGAGGAAGGTGGTAATATTATGCAATATTTTCATGCATATTCAATTTTTAAACTCAACAGTTGATTTTGTAATTTATATTGCAAATTACTTTGCTGTTTCACACACGTGAGCAGGAGAGAGAGTGGGAGAGAGACAAGACGGGTGTGTGGGAAGCTTTAAACAAAAGCCTCTAGCAAAAGCCATGACATCAAAAAGATGCTCCATAGGGCCATCTCCTTTGAACTGGCAGAACTCCGGTATCACAGAATACAGTGGTGTTACACAACAAACGGCAGCATTAAATAACTTTGCCCAGAGACCTGAAATGACCAAAAATATTGAAAGCAGATGTAGTATTTAAATCCAAAATGATACTTGATCTGTCCTTTTTAGGTACATCACAGCTGGCTTTGGTAGTAATTACCCAAACAAACATTCTGTCCATCAAGGCTTTATTTCTTTTCATTTCTACCCTTCAAATAGGACAGATACTGAGAACCAAGCATTTTTTTTCCCTAATATTCAAACACCAAATTAATAACTAGACACTTTAATTTCTTAAAATTCAGCATTTTCCCAATAACACCCTTGAAACACCTATTATTTGAACTAAGGTGATCTATTTCTGCCCTGAAAGATCAGTAGAATTCAAAGACACATTCATTGCAGAATATTCCCCAACCACTGGAGGATTGCTAGGTATGGTAATAGTTTTAATTTGGCCGCAAACTTTTTTATCACAGTCTTATTTTAGGTACTTGTTTCACGTGAGGGGAAAAAAAAAAAAAGAGACTTACCTTTTCAGTTTCCTATTTTAAAACCAAAAAATACTTTTTTTTTTTTTAAAGTTGTCCTGATTATGGCTCCTTTTCTAATTCTCCATCTTCCCCCAGACATGGGCCGTTTAGAAAACAGCTTTGGCTGTTCTTTAATCTGATTTTAGCAGGTGCAGCATGTGGACGAAAGCTTTTCAGCAGATGCTTTGGGAAAGTGACCATTAAAGGCAGGCGATTTATTTCACTGTAAATATGAGCTGTTTTTGCTAAAGAGCCCTAAAAAAAAATCCAAACATGAGTACACAGGTTTAGCATGCATGCTTCCAGCTTCTCTGAGCGTGCTGTGCTGTGTCAGCTTTCACATGCAAAATCAGCTTGCAAGAGATCACTTGTGTAATAATCTAAGGAGAGGAATCTGTAACATTAAAAAGCCCCACTTAAAACAATCTTTCATATATATATGTATATAGGCACAAAACTGTGACACTTAACACTCAAATAAGTACCAAACAAAGGGTATTTTTTCCTAAAAGCTTTTAATTTTATTTCATTTTTACTTCCCTGAACTCTGAGGGACAGTGACTTCATAGGTAACCGGAGCAGTTCCTAAATTCATAAATTTTAAAACCACAGGAGACCATGTCATCTGACATAGTCCACAACAGAGACTAAAATTCCTACCAGTCCTTCCTGCCAGCTCCTCCTGAAAGGAAAGCATGTAAGTTTAGAAACGTTATTTAAAAAAAAAAAAAAATATGCCCATCCCATCAGCATTTGATGTTTATCTGGTTGAAGGACTTCTTTAAAACATCCAGGGAAGCTTTTGAAGGGCTTTTCCTTTTCAGTTTTTATTGACGAGGGAAAGGGCAGATTTTATATTCAAAGGGCTTAAAGTGCTGCTAAAGGTCCGTCTTTAAACTCCCTAAAGTTTAGGGAATTTAGGGAGAAGGATGATGGCTCTTCTGCTCTGCTTCATATTTACACAGTACGACAGCCTGTAAAGAGCACGACTCTCTAAACAGTGTGAAATGGGCTGTGATACCTGACCGTAAAGGGGTGAGCTAAGGACAGAATTTGAATTTCGGGGGTTCAGGTTTTTTCTTAGTTTTGGTCAGGTTTAGCCACTTTACTCGCTCTGAAATAATTTTCCCGCTGTACCTTCTAAAACGGCAATTTTTCTCTTTTTTTTTTTTTTTTACTCTTCACTATCAAGTTATGTTCTTAATCAATATTCATGAAGAAAAAATAATGCACGGGAAAACTCTGTAACTTGGTGGGCAAGGACCTAATTCAGGATTGGATGGTGGGAGCTCATTACTGACGCTGACTCCGCTGTCCCTGTGCTGCTCCGATACAGCCGAGCACTTGCAAAATTCAAAATTACCTGAGAAAAGAGTTTAAACATTTGATGGGGAATAGCATGGCACGTAATAACAAAGACTGAAGCACTATGTGCATATATTCCACCTCTTTTACATGAAAATCAATCTAATTTTTTAGCAGCCAGGATGAGGTTATTTAGGGATGATATTGTAAAATAAAACGGCATGGAAAAATAAATGGTGTCATACGCCAAACACACACAGTAAAGGGGCCGCAGATTTTATGTTGGGTAGTTTAACAATGTTTTCCTTGTGAAGATGGTGTTTGTATTAGGTGGTTTCTATTTGAAATACCTGCTTAAAACAGAACAGGGGGACAAATCAACAAACAAAGGACAACCCTGTCTAATGCACAGAATTCCCTCCGCTCCTCGGGGATGGCGAGGCAGTTAAAAGGGAAGGGGCTGTGCGATTCCCTCTGCACCGACTGGAGGCAACAGACCCCGACCAGAGAGAGGTTCCGAAAGGGTAACAAGTTCTTGCTGTGATTTTAAACTCTGTGCAGGCAACGTCTGGCCCTCTTTTGATGAGTTAGAGAGATTTTCCCCCATGAAAAGAGCTGCTCCCCCCTGCCCCTAAAGTTGCAGCGCGCTCGGTTTCCACGTCTGGCATGACACGGCTCTGCTCGGCGAGGACACCACCACACAGATTACCAGCCGTGAAGTTTCTCCTGCTCTCAACCCCAGTTCAGGGAACGCAGGTTTGCTACAGATGCAAAACCTTAACATATGTGTGAGAAAGTGGATGTAAAGTCACCATTTAAAAATGTATGTGTGTATATATATATATATATATAAAAATGCAACCGCAGCATTTTACAACAGCTGACATCCTGTTACCATAGTTATGGCTTTCTGTATGAGAAAGGGATGGTGCTTTCATGTGCCCTTGCTGAAAGCATGTACAGACAAACGTAGGGAATGCAAAATATATTTGCATACTGTGCAGTGCCAGTGCACAGAGAGCAAGCTTCATGTGCTGGAACACAGCTCGGAGACTGCTAAGGAATTTTTCTCATTTTACAAATTGTTAGGACTCAGGGGTTTGCTAAAAATATTCTTTTGAAGCTTGTCTAGTCCTTGGTGAGAGTTCCAATTTATCCTCCCTTTAATGGTGTGAAACTGGGTTTTGTTAGGGCTGGGTACATGATCTCTGCTGCCTGGTGCTCAAAGGCAGGAGGAAAAAGCCTCTGATGCAGATACGTAAGAAGGGAAGAAAGAAGCAGCTTCTGATCCGGTTATTTCATGATCAAAATTGCTTGAAATGAACTTTGATCCGGCCAGTATTCTGAAGAATTACAGCTAACAAATAAACAAACCCAACAGAAAAAAAAAAAAAATAGAAAAATAAAATCCTTAGAGCTTTTATTCCCTCCTCGGTTTCCACAGGCATCTTGTCATCGGCGACAGCCTGATTTCAGGGAAAACTTCCCCAGACTTTGGACTAGGCCTCTCCCTTGTAGGTTCTTGGCAGGAGGGACCGCGTCCTTCCATGTGCGGCTTGTACCGCGAGGAGCACCTGGAGCGAAACAAGGGATAAGTAATAATAATAACTGCCCACTAACCACATCAATGTTTTAAGTACCTCTCGTAAGTGGATAACTTGATTTGTAAATAAACTACATTCCAGGAATATTTCATAAACATCCTGCGCTAAGTCGGTGCCTTGGGTAATATAGATTTTCATCCATATTCATCTCCGCGCAGGAATTCCCGGGAGTTG
>VZRE01000829.1:408766-435578 GCA_013396775.1 Cephalopterus ornatus
GGCGGCGGGGCCGCGCCGCGCCCTCCGCGGTGCGACAGCGCCATCTACCGGCGGCGCGGGGCGGCGGCGGCGGCGCGGGCACAAAGCGCGGCCGCGATGTCGCGGGGGATGTCGCGGGGCATGTCGCGGGGGATGTCGCCTGCCCGCACACACGGCTTTCTTGTTTTCCCGCTCAAGGAGTGTGTTTGTCGCCGCCTGGCTCCTTGTTGGGCCGGTACCGGAGCTCAGTCCTTAGCCCGAGGATTCAAGGCGTTTAAAAACCCGCGTTTATTCGCCCCGCAGAAAGCGTGGGAATCGGCTCGGGGAGCGAGGGGATCCCTAATTCCGCAGGGTGGGTGCTGGTACCGGACCTGCCCGGGGGAGGCAGAGCCCAGGTGGGACATCGCTCCTTGGGTGAGATGAAGTGCAGAACGACGGATTTTGTACTTACGACCGAGAAACATTTTCTTGTGTCAACTGATTTGGTCCTGGACCATTCCATCAGCGTAACTGGTTAGATTTCAGTTCTGCTGTGGATGGGGGTGATGGAGTAACTGCAGATTGCAGTGATTTCACATGTGGTTTTTCGATGCTTTGGCTGTTGGGTTTGTTTTCGAGCACCCCCGTTCTCCAGGGTCACCAGTTTGACAGTCAGCAATCACCACGGCATGAGGCTGTGCTGAGTAGGCGTCCTGTTGTCCCCAGCTGTTCACTCTGGCGACAGCTGGAAATCTCCAGGCAGTCCCTCAGACGTGGAGGGATCCTCAAATCAATTCTTTGTGGAGTAGCATCACCAAACCCACGGAGAGCCCCTGGCCCGGCGAGCACAGACCACCTGGCTGGCTTGCTGTGTGCTTTGGCTTTGTAGCTGCAATGAGCCAGATCTAAAGTGTTTTTGCCTGGAAACTCCTGGCTAAAGCAGCTATCGAGGGCCCTGATTCTGATTTAATGTGACACCGAGGCTGGGAAACAATATTATCCCAATGTTTTCCTGCAGCAGTGAAACCACGATCGTCTGTGACTGGTATTTAAAACACCCCTGCTGAAAGCGTGGTATGTCTCACTCAAAGAGGTATTCCTTCAAGGAATGATGTTAAGGTATTTTCTCTTGAGTATAATTGATCTATATCTCTGTTTTCAGATGTAACAAAAGCTGCTCTGAGTTGCTGCAGCTTTGAATGTTGTAATTTGCACTTTAGGAGTTCACACTGGGGGGAAAGTGTTCCAGCTATTTGGTTATCATTTAGTTACCCTGCCTCACTGGATTTTTACGTTTCTTTCTATATAGATTTTTCCTGCGGTTCTGCTGTATATCCTTAATAGAGAGAGAGCTATTTTAAATATTATCAGTTCTTAAAGGGAATGTTTTTTTACTAAGTGTTCACGAAATAAAAGCAAAAAGTGTCTTCTGGGAATAGAAAATACAACCCAATAGACCAAAAAGGACTTTTGGTGTGCCAAAAGTTGGGGGTTTTTTGTGGAAAAGTTCCTTTTAATATATTAATTACATTTTGGGATGGATAGGAGAACAGCATGAGCTTTTTGGAGGAAAGGAATTGCAGTTTTTGGGGTTTTAAACTGAAGGGGCGAGGGAGTGGGGCTTGCAGATTTCCATCATAGTTCTGCAGTTCCCTGACTGAAAACTGGTAATGAAATCTCTGTCCTATTTCTAATGGATATAAGGCAGTTCTGGGGCTCACAGTCCAGCTGCCATGTGGGCATTGGAGAATGGCAGGGAATTCTGGGAAGAAAATGGAGCTCTATGTAAACTTGCTGGTCTTCCTCGCACTGAGACCTGCAGACCTTGGGCTGTGGCTCTCCCTTCCTCTGGGAGCAGAAATCATCTGGAATTACTCCTGTTGGAGTAACTTGAGCTGGCCAGAGGTGAGGCTTTCCTAAGCCCCGGAGTTTCTCCAGAGAGAAGATAAAAGATGTGTGTTGCTTGAAGGTGGCTGGTGGCTCTCAGAAGGCTCTGGCAGGACTTCACATCCGCCTGGTTGTGAACCTGCCTCACCCCACATGGGCTGAAACTTTTTTGATTAATGCTTTGGTTTTTGGTTTTATTCTAAAGGGGATGTAAATATAAGACCTCCTCTTGCAGGGGCCCTTTCAGTCTTGGCTGTAGGATTAAATTTTGCCCAGAGTTGTGCACCATTCAATCCTCAGGTGAGATGCACAGACCCCTGCAAGAGAAAGCACAGGGCTGAGCGAGGATTGAAGTCCTTCCAGTTCCGTCAGAGTTTTGCCTGGCTAAGGATGTAGGCATTTGGCTACAAATGAATTCAGTTTGGTTTTCACCCTGAGAATGCTGCAAACTCCCCAGAAAGATAGATTTTTTTTTTCCTCGCTAACACAATCACAAAATAATACAAACTTCTCCCCACAAAGTGTTGATTGTTCTGTAATGAAATCGTAAGTAATTTTGTAGTCGCTTTGGGGAAAAAGCAAAAACTGTTCTTAGCACCTGCTGTATGATATCACAAAGCTACAGCTCATAATGATTCTAATATGTGAAGGCAGTTGCATAATATCATCATATTACAGTTTGTATGAGAAAAAAAAATCACGGACAAGAAATTGCCAGTAGAAACTCTTCATGAATGCTATTTTTTTCCTCATTGCTGCTCCTCTGTCTCAAAATATCTTTGCATTTTCCTTGTCAGAGTCTGTCGGTTTCATTGGTGGAAATAACGGCCAGCAAATAATGAAGAGGGAAGGGAAGGGGAAAAAAAAATCACCATGTTTAAAAAAAAAAAATGCATTTTTCTATAGAAGCTAATGTTCTATAAAGAGATGCAAAAGGAAGAGAAAAAGATACTAGATAGCACAGCTGCATTGAATTGCAAGACAGCTGGAATTTTTCAATGTAACCAGATTTTAGATGAGTTTTCTTTTCATTTCTCTATAATAAGATCTTTGTAAACCACAGTCCTAAACAAAATCTTCTTGGTGATGATGAAAATAGGGAAGAGCAGTGCTGCTTGTGCTGTGTGTGTGTGTGTGTGACAGTCAAAATATTTGGCCAGATCCTTCAGAGCTATAAACCTGTGTCAGCAGAGCCACACAGTTTCCACTGGCTGCAGAAATGCCTTGTTGCAGGCCCTGAGTTACAAGAATTGCAGCATCCAAAGGGATAGTGCCTAGTGGTCAGGATGCCCTGAGTGCCCTCAGCTGAACGGATGAGAATGAAAGAAATTTCAGGCAGAGCCTCTAATAAGACTTAGAGCTGAATCAGAACTTGCCCTGGAAAATCCTGGGCAGCACATACCACAGCAGCTACTCCAGCCCTTGGAAGAAATCCAAGCTGCCTCTGCCTCATGCCCAGACTCTCAGTCTGACCTCTCTGAGTGATAAATAGTGAGTTCACGTTTCACCCTGATCCTTCCTGAACCTGCCCCCTTGCAGAGGGCTCGGCGTAGGAGGGGTCAGGGCCCTCGTGGGCATGCAAAGGTGTGATAAAAGGAGAGAAGTTCTTGTGCTCTCTCTCCCTCGCTCCCTTCCTCATTACATTCACACGGGTCAGCGTTGTCTGACTCCTGAGCAGACAGAAGAGCAAGAGGCATTTCCAAGCGATAGTTCCTGTTCTGCCACCTGCCTGCCACGTGCTCTTTAGCAGCTTACCTCATCTCTGCTGATCTATAAAACACAGTGCAAACGCAGCCTCACTGAAGAATAATACAAATTCTCAACCTGTTAAATATCTCATTGAGAAGCCAGTGCATTCAACTATTTTGGATACCTCAATACGCAGAACTTGCCAAAAATAAAACCCCATGAATATCCATTTGAGGAGGATTTTTAATGCACCTTAGCGAGACAGAAAGCACTGCAGGCTGGCTGCAGTTGGAAGGGTAGCCTCCTGACATTCTGTGCTATATCCTAACAACATCTTCCTTTGAGCTAGAAATTAGTGCTGTATTCATTTTTCTGTTGTGGTTACTTTAAATTCTTACACTGGACCAGAACCAATGCTTTTTCTTGTGGCAGCAGGGGGGTGATTTAGTTAACGCTGGGCTCGGGTGCCAAATCATGAGTTCCAACTTATTCCTATCAGTGGCCATCCATCACCAAACTTGGGGGAGTGAGGCAGAAATATAAGCACACTGACAATTTGCCAGAATGATTTAAGACCTGGCATTTAAGAGTTCCTGTTGTAGTTGTTCTTTGACATGTCTCCTAATTTGCTCCCATCTTGAAGACACTCACTGCTTTAAGACTTAAACAATCTTCATCTGGGAATGGAACTCAGCAGCAGGAACGGGGGGCCTTATCCAAGGGTAAGGTTGCACAAGGGCAGACAAGCCTCCTGACTTCTGCGTCATCAGCAAGCACAAATGTGCCTGTGGTGATGCTGTTCTATTGGCTTTGCCTCTCACATGGGAGGAGAAGGCAAAAAGCAATATGCGTTATTGACCAGAATGTGCAGGTGAATGAAGATGGACAAGGGTAGGCCACAACTTTATTAACTCCATGTAGCCAGCACTTGCACAGATCCAAGGCTGAGTTAGGCTGTCTGGATATCCTGGATCACAAAGAATAGTGTTCCGCAGATCCAACCACTCCTCCAAATCCTTCACCACCAGTTGTGAACATGGTACCAGGAAGAGACTGTGCCTAGAAAGACATCAAGGCTTCCTTGGTGCCATAGGCACAGATTCCAGCAGCAGTATCCAAGGCTGCCTGTGTTGCGGGAGCCAGTCTCTCCTCCATCAGCCATAAAACAAGAGCCGTGACTGAGCTGAAGTGCTGGGACAAGAGGTGTGCACTTGTCCCTCATGAGCACAGTGATGGATTAGCTGCCAGCTCTCCCTTACCCTTCCCACACGCACAGCAAAGCAGAAGAACCTGCTGGTAACCCACACTGTCCCAATACCATTTCTGGCTGTTGGCTTTACTTGTGTCCTAAACATCCTTCCTGTGCACTCCCATGAGAGTCACTCACCACAGTAACCAGAAAGTCAAGAAACGCAAAAGCTGCAGAAAAACCAAGCTGAACACAACCAAGGTGGAGCAAGTGCTGTTTGAGCAGAGTGCAGGGTACTACAGTGGAGTCACAGATACCCTCTCCACGTAGTGCCAGTGAATAACTGAGCCTGTGAATCCTCTGGATGGTATTTAACTGCCTCTGGATAGATTGCAGCTCTCTGAGATTCGTTTGCTCCTCACTATGAGTCACTGAAACATTTTCATGGTCACAAATGTTCACAGCAAAACTGTTCAGAGAAGTATTTGCTTATTGATAGGCAGAAATCCAAGAGGGCTGGTTTAGTTTTCATTCTGACTCAATCCACAGGTTGCAAAAGGTTTTCTCCTCTGCTGCCAGGGGTTCCCCTCTCTCACATTAGCGTGACATTATGACATTAGTCTGGCAGACGTGACATTAGTCTGTGCTCCTTCTCAAAGGTTTTATATTAAGATTGGTATCACTAGCAACATCCTTGAAGAGTTACAAAGAAAATCAAAGGTGGATAGATAGTTAGAGTACAATAATATTTAATATAAATGATTTTACATCGTGGACTAAAATCTAAACATAGTAATATGTACTGGATGTGTGCACATCTGTGTGTATGACCAGCACCTTTTAGACCTGAAGTACACAAAGACTGGCCTGTGTGTTTTCCACAGTTATTCACCATTTGTTCCACTATATAATTTTTCATGGAATCTTTCATGATTAGGTGGACAATGGGACTCAATTTTTTCAGTGAGAATACATACGAGATGGCATCTGCTTTACCATAAACTTACTCCTACATTTGCTCAGAATTTTGTAGAGTTGTTTTTTGAAGTGTTCCCACCGTTCAGCACAGTAGATGTAGAAAGCAAATAAAAAAGGAATAGAAATGCTCTCATGGAAACTGTTAGGCTGTATCTGCTTGGTTCTTCCCAGCAGTCAGGATTTGAAAATTTCTGCTACATTTTGAGTAGACTTGACATGGCATTGTTGCTACCAAATAAATTTAGACCGGGGTACCCCAAAAATATGTAAATTGAAGTACTAGATTTAGAGCCTGTGTTTGCTCCTTCCAAATAACACAACTTGCATGTATATAGAAAAAAAAAAGCACTGTTTGGATGTAAGGTAAAGGGGAATATACAGATGAAGGCCACAGCACAGCCTTGCCTGATGTGGTCCAGTGCTCTGGCTCCAAAGAGCTTTGATAATGACTTAGGAAAAAATAGTGATCTGCTTTGGTGAGGCATTTTCTCCCCAAGCCAGCCAGCAGTAACCTTGTCCTAAAAAATGTGAGGATTTGCTGCTGTCATAAAGATCCACTCTTCCCTTTTTGATGCATTTCTAAGTCAGGGAAATGATATTCAACTGCCCTTGAAAATCTTCTTGGGACATCTTTTTTCTTCGTTCTTTCTTTCATTCCATATCTATCCATATAATTCCACCTGTTGGTCCAAAAGGCTCAATATGACTAAAAACTGAGCAAGTTTCTTTCAAAATTTCTCCTTTAACTTTAGCCATTTTTCCCTAGGAAAGTATCAAAACCAAAAAGGCTAGATTCCAAGCCCATTTGAAAGGACAATAGAACTAATCGAGAAATGGTTTGTATTTATTTTTAAAACAATCCCGTGAGTATCACATTTTGTCGAAGCTAACATTGAAACATTGCAAGTGTCAAGTTAATGTCTGTACCCAGTCACGATGCCTGAGCAGGTTTCAAGGTCTCAGCCTGCCAAAGACTGACACACACACACTTAACTTTATGCACTGGAATCTTTCCCTGACTTTATGCAGACATCTCTGCGGGATCAAGGCCGGTATTTGTGCAGATACATTAGCTGTCTCTCTTGCATCTCTGTTATGTCAGCCAGTTCTGCTTCTGTTGTGGTGATTTTTATTAATTGGCTACTAGGGAAGCAGAGTAAAGTATCCATAAAGAATATGGGGGGAAATGGGAGATGGAGGTGATGGAAGAGTGTAATAAGAGAAAGGACAAACTTCATCTTGAGGTGGAGGCTGAATCCATTTGCCTTGGAGTCAGTGACAGGACAGTTCCACCAACACTCTCCTCTCTGAACAAAACTGACTTGTTTCTCACCATATGCCAACAGATTCCTGCTACACATCACTTCTCTTCCTTTACCTGTCTCCTGGCCTCTAATAGTCACGTTATGTCCCATAAAAACACACACAAACAAATACAGAACACATCACAAAGCAAAAGCTGTTTCCATGCACTAAGTTTATCCCAGGATGTATCAGTGACAGCTCCAGAGCAGAAATTTAAAGCCAGTTTGAGGTGCTATCAGCATGCTAGGACTAAAAAGGGACCAAATGAGCCACGGTGTGAGGGAGAAGATGTCAGCCCAGACACAGCACACAATATTCCTGGCATAAAGAAACAATGCAGAAACCAGCAGTGGGTAACAGATGAGGTATTAGGCCTAGTGGGGAGAAGACAAGGACTTAAATCAAAAAGACATCCTGATGAGACTGGATGTAAGCTGAGCACACAAGCCCGGGACGAGGGATATGAGAGGTGGTTAGAGGAAACACTGCAGGAATTCATCCATAGTGAGCAGTGCAGGAGTTGGAGCAACAGGACGGGAGAGGTGGATGCGAAGGGACTTTTCAGCGCTGTCGAGGAAATTGGCCAAACGCTCCCTCCCGGAGGCAGTGTCATCAGGGCAGCACATGGCAAACTGAAAAACAAGAAGTAGGAAAGTAATGGAAAAAAAGAGACAGGAATATTTTAAGAATCTTAGCTTTTGCTAAGTTTCAGAAAAAAGTCTGAAGGCTGTGGACAGCCTGGAATTTTCAAGCCGAATCTTTGGAGTCGGTGCAGGCCACAAGCTCATCTCTCACATTCATATTTTAGTAATTTCTTCTGATGCTGTAATGTGAAAAGATTTTTATATTTAAAATATTTAAAATATTTATCCTATTAACACGATGCAAAATAGTCAATAATTTACATATATTTACATCTAATGTTCATTTATAGGCAGACAAATATAAATTTATCAGTGTGTGTGCATATGGCTGTAACATATGATTAATACACTGTCAGCATAATCTAACGGCTCAGAACCATCAGTTGTGCAAATAGTCCTTTCTAGCCGTGTTTCCTACTGCTATTTAACCTTTCTCCTTCCCTTACTCCCCCCCTTTCACAGTCTATCTAACCCACCCTCGCTTCAGTACCCTGCCTTAAAATAGCAGGCAAGGTCTGTGCAGTGGCCACTCTTTTCAGACATATTTCACAATGACTAAAACATTAGGAGATCTCTTCTCTGAGGCTTTTGGGTATGAGAGGAGTAGAAATTAACAAAAAAAGTTCCTTTCTCCGAGAAATCTTAATATGTTGCTAATAAAAATGAGTCCTCCAGAGTAAAACTCTTGATTCACTGTCCAGCCTTGGGTGTTAAATATCTTAATGTATCATTCCTGGCACACCAAAAGTCCTTTTTGGTCTAGGACTCTGTGCCATCTTCCTCCTGTCCACAAGAACAAGCACTTGGCCTCATCACAGGGCACCTGCAGTGGCCAAAGCAGATCATGCCATGGCACGTTTGATCCAGTGGAAAGACCCATGGGAGCCTGGCCACAGAGCTATCCCAAATAACTTCCCAGGACTCTTAGCTGGAAGGGAGCTGAGCTGTCAAAGTCCAGCCACAAATATCCACCGTAGGGGTTCTGTTTCCAATAATCCTTCCCAAGCATGGAAGATTAGGTTTGTTCCTGGAGCAGAGATGTCCAGCGTACACATGAGTAATGGCTGTATCATTGCAGTGCTGACTTGCATTTCATGATACAATATATTTTCCATGCTTTATGGCCCAATCCTGAATTTTTTATTTGATGTGAGTGATTCTTCATGCTCAAAATAGTCCTGTTGACTTCACGGGACTCTCTGGACTCCCCATGAAAGCGAAGTTTATGGTCTCACTCATGTTTCTCCTTTATGGCCCAAAGCACCGAGCTGACCTTCCAGGAGGTTCTGTGCTGCTGGGAGCAAAGCAGTTGGTTTTCCTCTGGTTTTCTCTCAGGATACTTGCTTCTCCCCCAGCAGCTCTGAAGAAGGCAAGGCAATCCTTATGGTATGCACTAAACACTTCCAGACTGCCTCGGCCAGGGACAGACACCTGTCTTATTTCACACGTTCCGCTTCCTGAAACCCCTGCTTGGATTTACACCCTGGGAAATTGCTCAATTTATGGAGGCTTAATTTCCCTCCCTTTTGGAGCCCTATCCCTGTGTTTTGTCCACTGCATGAGAACCGAAATACTACTGGAGTTATTTTCTGTCAGCCACTGTTCTGTTGGTGACCAGGCAACAAACCCACCACCACAAAATGCCCAGGCCGTGCTTCAGTTCATTCCTATCAATGAATTCCTTGCACATCACCATATTGAAAGCCATGGACCTCTCTAGATCTGATCCCTCTGTCTAAGGAACTAAAATATTAAATTGAGAAATCGTGAGAACCTTTCAGAAGAATAACAGCTTTCCATCCCCTCACTTTGCTTCCTATCTCTATTTCTTGGCACTCTCAGTATGGCTTTGTCTTTTCAATCCACAGATAGTTTTGTTCCATTGTTAAATGATTAGACTTCTTTCCTCAACAACAATCCTGACCTATCATTAAAAAAAAAAAAGAAGAAAAGAAGAAAAAACCCTAAATGTTTCAAGTTTTCAGCAGTAAAGTATCTGATAAAAATAAGGGGTTTTTTTTCTGTGAAACACACTGTTCACTAAACTTTCCTTTATTTGAAAAATCAGGTTTCCATCAGAAATGTTTCCATCAGAGAGTTTTTCTCCCAGGCTTTTATTCAGTGTGCAGCCCTGCTAACAGTTACTGAGGTGCAACATCTGTCGACTTCAGTCAAAGTTGCACCCCAGTAATTGAAAGCAGAATTGGGTCTGTTCTTTGTAAGGTGTGTTGAATGGACAAAATCTTGCATTGACTGAAGTGTTAGTCTTAGCAGTAAGTGATCCTCTAATTTAATCCTTCACTCTATTCACGTCTCGGATACAAAATGTTTAATAAACTGCAGCTTAATGGTAAGGCTGAGTTACCCATCAGCATATTTCTCAGCCAAAATTGTAGAGTAAACTACTCTCAATAGTAGGTTTATGTTACCATTTACATTACTGGGCAAAACCTAAATTGGAGTTTTTATGTATTATGTGTTACTTACATAATACACTATATAAGTAGGTTTATTTTCTCAGCTTCCTCCATTTTCATGTTGGATGTTGCTTGATTGTACTTATTAGTGGTAAATTATGATTGCTATTTTTTTCTTTTATATACTTCATGCATCCATGCAAACAGATTTCGCATCCGGTGTGTAGTTTCCTGTGATACAAAAAAAAGAATCTCCCCAAACCTATAATTTGCAGGGGCTCTGGTACAACTTCATTTATATCCCAGACATACTTTATCATTCCTGGACTCAAACTCACCTTTCATGTGTCTCATACCACACAGAACCAAGTTTATATTTGTATGTTGTTTCTTTCCCGGAGCAGGTGAAGCATATATATTTAACATAAAAACAGGAGTATGTGTATATACTATTTAATTATACATTTAAATTTAAATTGCACTTTTATTTCTGTGCTAATGACTGGATCCTTTCTTGTGGTTCTTTAGTCTTAAATAGCTTTGTGCTTGATACAGTTGATCAATAGAGCTCCAGCTCCTACTCTAACTTTTTTACTACTAAGAAACTTCATATATAAAATGTTCATCTGTACTAAAAAGGTACATTTTATGAATGTATTTCCTCTGAGAGATACTCAGAAACAAAACTGATAAGTCACGTGCACTATATTTGCAGCCAGCACTTGATATACAAGTGTCTGCAAGTCAAGAAAACCCACTGAAATACTTCTGCAGAATAGTGCATTAAAGTTCGAATAGGAGGGCGAAATACACTTAAATATCTATTTTTATGAAATAAAATATGATTAAAAATTTTTTAATGAAATAATTTTTGTTCTTGTTTATTGAAAATGTTGGCATGAATAGAAAATTTCTCAAAGAATTGCAAATTTATTGAAAGTTTAAATAACTTCTGTTTAAGTGAAACTACTTTATTTTGAAGTTGCGAAGTTCTTATGTCTGTTAGAAACATTTAAATAAAAGCAAAGTTGTGGTCTCGTTACATGCCAACAAATATTTATGTATAATCTTTAAGCCAAACTAGTGGTGTTGCTCAGGAGAATTAAGTTTTATAAGCATCTGAAACATAAAGTCTTTGTGTTTTGTACTTAGATTTTTGCCAACAGCAGTTTTGTACCAGTCCAATGAGAGACCTCACTGCTAATGACATTTGAAATTAAGCAAACAAAATATTTATTATCTAATTCATTATAAATTTTAATCACCAGCTGTAGCAGCACAGATATTCACAGGTGTCTTTAAAAGTCTTGACCTGTTTTGAATCAATGATAACAAATATTCATATCATTATAATGATCTTTTTTTCTTTTAAATTCTTCCAAGAAGTTATTTCTGTGAGCAGTTGATTTCCAAAATCTCTGTAACACAATTCTACTGGACCCCCCCAACTATTACTTGGGCTCTTAAAATCTTACCTCAATAGGCAAACACGCAAGTCTAATGTGCAGAAATAATGCTGTGGTGTTAATACTGGTAGAAAACAATGTAGGTGGTACAATAGCATGGAACAATTCCCTGGATCATTTAAAGCTGATTAAATTGTGTTGATCAATCATTCTAAATAACGGAGGAGGAACAAAATGGAATATTGTGAGGAACGAGGATGGGGCATAATTTTTCAGCAAGAAAAGCTTTCCTGGCTTAGCATGAAAATATAATGTGTTAACAGAGTCTTAAAATCAATATACCATGAATTAGCAGTCAGCAGAGAACAGCCAGATGACACGGGGAATATGATTCATTTCTCAGAATGACTAAGATCTCAGGCAGCTCGCTGAGCGGAATATTTGGAGACTGTGAATAAAGTTAAAAGAAATTCCTTTAATTTGATCGGGAAATGTGTTTATGACAGACGTAAAGCACTTGAATTCTACTGAGGATTTCCTCTTGTGCCACAGTCTTCCCGACTCTGCTCTTTACAGCTCTTTGGGTACTGGCTGCTGAGCCAGACAAGCCAGTCCTTACACCTTCGTGTATGGAAATGAAGTTTCCAGTTCTAGGCCAGTAATTAGATAACCCAGCACTCAAAATGTAATGATAATGAAGTGAAGAGGAAAGGATCCCTCAATAATCAGATCCTTTTCAGGCATTTAAATGAAAATGCATTTTGATGTTTTTCAAAAGACACTCAGCTGCCTTATTCTACCTCTTTTCTTTCTTTCATTTCAGCTTAAAACTTACAGTTTTTTCATTAGACAAACAACATCCATAGGTGTTCTGGATGCAAACGAATGTGGATTACCTTAATATGGGAAGTGACAGCCCCTGGCATTTGTCTGAATATTAATGCTGAATCACATGGAGAAATCATTATGTCTGATGGTTTTGGTTATTAAGTTTAAAATGTCAGAAGCCTGATTTTAAGTTTTCATGACAGCAACAAATGTTTTTGTAAGTTTTTTAATGCTTAAGTTTCAATTTAAATTCAAATTTCCACTTCTTTTTTTGTCTTATTTTTTGGGCTTTCAGACTGTTCGGGAACTTTTGTTTTTGGTGGGTTGGGAGAAATCTGAATTCCACTTTGAACTGGCAGCAAAGTCCTGCTGTCTGTTGTTGCAGCTGAACACCTTTGGTTTTTGTGCTATCAGCTTCTGTCTCTCTTTCTCCTGGGATCATATAGGACAACCTTTTCGGTGGAGCCCATGGCCAGTTTTTTGAGTACTCCCAGCCTGGGCCAGATTTCCAGAGCTGCATCCTGCAGTTCCCATTGTTTACAGACAGACATACAAAAAAGCCCTCAAGCTGTTGAGTTCTCTTAAAAACCTGGCCACATATTTCTGTGTTGGCTTTGGATATAAAAACTGGGCACTGGTGCTTCATGGTTGAGCTCTTCTGCTATTTCTGACCTTTGAGGACGTGTCTCGAAGTTCTGGCAGTGGTTCATCAGGGCTGGAAGCTGGCAGAGAGGTTTGGAAGTCTGAGCAGACTCATCTGGTGTGGAAGTGGGGTTTGGAAGACACTAAAATACTTTGGCATGTGACTGGTCCTCATCAATGAAAGGTGTGTTTGCGTGCTCCATGAAGTAATGCTCACACAGCAAGGCCAAATGTAGGCTCAAGCCACCTCTGTTAAACTCTAGATCAAAAGTGCCTCTCTTAATTTCTAAGGCACGTATTTTCCTCCTTTATCAAAGTGCCACCTCTTAGAGACCTCCTGGTTCTGCAAGTTCTGTAGGAAACCTCACTAAGGCCTTCAATGAAACAGGTGTGAAGGTCAGATTTAGAGAGAGGGATGAACTTAAGCTCAGAGGGAAGCATTCCCGATGGAGCAGAGGGGAATGAAGGGCTCCTTGTACAGAGTCTTGAGAGATGCCCACACCTGGCAGCAGAAGGGAGTGTGAGATGAAGCATCTGCTGAGAACAGGGAGGGGAATTCCGGATGTCTGTCAGAGATTAATAACTCCGTAACCTCGGTAGGAAGCCTGATATGTACAACCACAACAGCAGGAATCTTCAGCACAGGCACTGTGCTTTTGAGCATTGGTCTCTCATCCCTCAGCCTTCCCATGCTGAGCCTCCTGACTTACAAACTGGAGTTGCTGTGCTTGGAGTGAGATCCAGCGTGGGATCCAGCCACAGACACTCCTACACCAACGGATCTTCAAACCCCACTGGTTTTTCCATCAGTGGTAGCAGGTCCCCAAACCATAAATCCTCCAGGGCAGGGCCCATGGGTGCTCCACACAAGCAGAATGTCAGCTACAATTTTGGGGTAACATACTCAGAAGCACCAAAGTGACTTAGGAGCTGAAGTCCCCAGCAATTTCAAGTGCTGTGCAGTCTCTAAATTGCTTTGACTTTCAGGAAGACTGAGGCTATTCAGATGTTTATTCACTTCTAAAAACATTCCCGCTGGTGTTTACCAAATACAGCATATTCCCGCTTTGGGGTGCTACAGTGAGTTAACAGCCCAGCTCTCCTGAGTAAGGCAGAGGAGAACCAAAGACTCGTCTCCTGCTCACATCTCTTATTTTGGCAGAAAATGTGCAGGATCTTTTTCAGGACTTCTGAAGTTCGTNTCTGAAGTTTGTTTTTCACATGCCTGTTGCCCATTTTAATTCTGTCCCCCCCCCCCCTTTAACACTTTTAATTTGGTCAGGGGAGAGAGGAGGGAATGGCTTTTTCTTTCCCATTTATTGTGGCAGAAAATGGGGGATGGAGACCAGCTTTCTTGGACTCCTATATTCAAAATAGCTATAAATAATTAGTTACAGGGACCTAGCTTCCCCCTCCTTTTAAGGCCTAATTTAAGTTCTTTATCAAAATGATTTAAAATCCCTTTCTCAGTGGGAAACTATATTTCAGAGCTTTTATTTATTAGACTTCTCAAAAAGTGTGTTTTTAATGCACATCCTGACTTTCTGCCAAAACTCTCCACTGTAACATTGGGACTGGAACAACCCTTTGTATAGGGAGTTATATTTATTGGATTTTTACATATTGATACCGAGCAATTCATCTAAATAAATCATACATAGAATTGGCACATAAATTTCCCAGTGTTCACTACTCACTGTACTATATTACTATCTTGACAACCTTCCCTCAAACGCAGAAAAACTTGCCTTTTGGTGTACTTTTTTCTAGTCCTCTTGGTTGTTGTTGTGAGCTGTGGAGTTTGGACTGTGGATTGTGTTTTATGATGTAGGGGCAGGACAACATCACTGCATTTTGAAGGAGAGCAAACAGCCTCGAACTCTGCAAAATGTGTGAGTTTCACAAGGTAGTAAAGCAAAGGCAGATTTCATGGTAGATGGTTGAATGTCTGAATATTTTAGCATTATGAGCCCATTATGGCATGGAGAGGAGATTACTTTCCTCCAGTTTAAAAAGTACATTTCTCTTGCTGAATGCCTGGTTTGAGGAGTACAGTTTGCTCCAGCAGTTTCAGGACTCCCAGACTGAGTGTGTGTGTGTGTGTGTATGCGCGTGTGTGTATAGGTTGGACCCATCCATTCCAGGACAGCCTCTATCCTCCTCCCAGATTCTTTCCTGCTTTCTGAGCAGAAGTTGCATATGAGATAGTGTGGGCCTAATTACTTTAAGCAAATACAAACCCCTAAACCGAGTCATGGACAGGGACAATTCAGTGTAACCCTCTGGCAGTTCACACCAGCAGAAGCTCTGCCCGTCTGTGTTTTGAATCCCTCTCATTACAAATCCCAGGGATGTGAAAGCCTTCTCTATAAAGTCAAGTTCAGTCTTTCCCAGTGATGGTTTAAGAGCTGTGGCTTTCCAAAGGGATTTTGTAGTTCTGGGCCCATCATTCCAGAAGGCTCTGACAAGAGGGCTCTGACATTCAGGCAGTACTCTTGAAAGTTCAGAGTTTGGAAAGTCAGAGATCTGTAAGAAATCATTACAATAAAAGGTAGAACAGATTCTAGCAAGTGTTCAATCACCCAGCGTGGTGCCACTTAGAGGCAGAAGACCTTAAAACAACCAGCAAGATGTCTGCAGAAGAAGCCTCAGCACTCTGTACCCTGTCATTTGAGGCCTTTCATCTGGGGTACCTTTGGCTGTGTTTCAGGCTGGGTCAGTGCTCAGCCTGGGCACTGCAGATGTGCCTCAGCTTAGGTGATGTGTGGAAAAGGGTTTCCTTGTGCAGTGCACAGAATAGAGTCAGGCCTCAGGAAGCACCTGGGGCTGACAGCCTGGATTGAACCCCCCTGTGTAACCAACCCCTGCTCGGGGTGGGGGTTGGATGGTACACACTGTTCAGCTCTTCCAGTCCCCTTCAGGGGATCAGGTTTGTAAGAGACTCTGGTCACAGCCTCGTGGGTCCCAGGGTCCCACCTCCTCCAGGACAGCAGCCAGGGAAGGTGAGAGGGCCAGTGATGACAGCAGGGATGAAGTGACCAGCAGGGTGTATCATTATAGTGTCCCCTGCTCCAAGGACCTACAAGCTACAATTTTCTTACTCTAGTTAAATTAGAATTAGCAATGCTACAGCTCCAGGTTTAGAGGATCAGTTCAGAGATCTTACATGGCCACACCTTTTACCCAGACACTCTCTCTTATATGTGAACTGGGCTTGATCTCTTCTTTTAACTGAGTGAGGACCACAGGCATCATTTCTTCAGTAGAAGAAAATAGAAGGAATCCAATTAAATGCTAAGATAATTTTCCTGATTGAAAAACCAGTATCTTTTATGAGGATGCCTCATTTAGAAATGGGGAAACTGAGGCAAAAAGGCACAGTGACCTGCAGGAGGCCATCAGTGACACTAAGAAATACTTCCCTGTGAGGGTGGTGAAGCACTGGCATAGGTTGTCCAGAAAAGTTGTGGATGCCTCATCCGTGGAAGTGTTCAAAGCAGGTTGGACAGGGCTTGGAGCAACCTGGTCTAGCAGAAGGTGTCCCTGGAAGGGCGTTGGAAATATATGATCTCTAAGGTCCCTTCCAACCCAAGCCAGTCTATGATTCTATGATTCTTTGACCATTGGTAATTCTAATGAATGATGGCTCTGACATTTTCCCTATTACATTCAAATATATTGTTTATCATCTACCTTAAAAAAAAATTATCATAAAATGGCAAAATTCTCTTAAAATACATGTAAACTTGCCTCAGAAGAACAAATTTGTTTGGATGGTAAACAAAAACTCTGTGTTTGTTTCGACTTTTTTTATTTTTTTTACTTCAAATCTGTGTGCATGTCAGAAAATATTTCTGTGTACTTTCAAGAATAATTGAAGCATATGTACCCAAAATGTAATACTTTTCATAATGGTTTCAGACTAAATTATCCATTATATGGGACTAACACATAAAAGCCTTCCTCTACATCAAGTGATAGATCAAAGGGAGGAACGATGGCTTGTCCACATGCACAAACCACACCTCTCAGATTCTGAGAACAAGGATATGCCGTCTGCATTTTAACTACATCTCCATGACATGAAACAGTATTCCTGTGTCTCCTACTGTGGGAGAGTCAGGTAGTCCTAGCTACAAAGATTTCCTTTTACATTTCTCCTCCTTTTTTTTTTTTTTTTTTTTTGTTCCATCATACAGATGACATTTCAATGACTAGTTCTGGGTGAGTCTAATTTGAAAACTAAACCTTGCTCAGTTCCTCCCAAGGCAGTGGGGGAACCTGTCAGGAGGAAGTGATTCTCAGTCCTTTGGTGGTAAATCCATGAACCAAAACTCCAGTCCTGCAGCCTGGGGGGTGGGTGCTGGTGGAGATGTGCTCCTGCACAAATCCCAGCAGCTTGAGCTGGATCAGCACGAGGACTGACGTGTTCCTGCTCCATGGGTGCCTGATTTTCTGCCAGCGGTTGGAGCACGGGGTTGAGCATCAGACCCTTCCCTTCTTGTTTGGCCAGTTTGTTGAACTCAGATGAATTTAAAACTTTCTGTGCTTTGTTTTTCTATCTGCACAATTAATCTAGCAATATTTCCATCCTGGTAGGAATTCTTAATTGTTTTGTCTACCTAAAACCCTTTCCTTCAAGTGGATGATGTGAGGGAGACAACTCCTGCTGGTGCTGGTAAGCACTAATGGATCACTCTCAGATAGGGATCCAACTTCTGGAAAGTTCCTTTGTGAGTTTTTCTCACTATCTCTTCATTAGTAATAAGAAATGCAAACTTACTGGTTTAGTGGCATGATTAAAGATGTTTGTGTTTGGAATTTGACTGCAGTAGGAGACTGAAGATGTATAGCTTCATTTAAGTGCATGTCTAGATCCAGTCTCCCAGACAGTGGATTGGACGTTAGCCCAATTATTCCCATTAGGGCCTGGTTTCCAAGCACTGATGTACTGCCATGATCAGGGAATACAGTTCCTTAAAATACCCTACCCTTGCTGAAATGTAAAGGTACCTTTTATTGTTGTCGTGGCTGCTAAAAATGTGAAGTGCACTGGGGAAGTGCTGAGCTGAGGCACCAGAAGAAGAGGCTGTGATCATGGAAAGGCTGAAACTTCTCCTCTGATCATTTCTGACAGCTCAGAGTGGTTCTTCCACAATTGGAACCACTTGTGCTGCTTATTAATATAATGAAACTTATCCTCCAGCAAAAACAGAACCAATGGTTGACACAGGAGTGGAGGGAGAGGCTGAAACCTGATCTGTTTAGGGGTCTCTTAAAGATGATGGAAGACTAATAAAATCCAGTCTGCTTCCTACCTCCATTACAACTCCCACTCCCAGACTGTCCTCACGAGCTAAAGTGGAATAATGGCTCCTTCCAGAGCCAAGACAACTCCCCATTCTGCCTCAGGTACCAGTACAGGTGAACAGCCTCTAATGGTATTTGGCACCTGGGCCTGTTTTGGTACCTTCCCTAATCTGTGGAATTCCTTATTTTGATTCCACTGTGTGCTGGATGAAGCCTCTAAAATGCCTCGTCAGGAGTAGACTTTTATTGGTCAGTTTGGGGTTTTTTTATATAATTATTTTTGGAGTTAAAAAATGTTTCCACAGAACTTCATACAAGCTCGGTGCTTGGTACATCTTCATCATGGAGATAAACATAAGAACAGAAAACCATTCATTTTTCCATTGGCACTGGATCAGAGAAACAGTCAAAATTCTGCATTTAATAAGACTGCTCAACACCAAGGAGGGCGTTCATGACGTGTAGAGTGAAAAAAAATACTATAATAATCAAAAAAATGCCAAAAAAACCCCCAAACCTGAGGTCTTCTGGCTTTTCAAGAAGTAGGCAGGAAAGCAGCTAAACAGAACTGTAAGGGTAAGCAGGGCAAAACGTCAGAGTTGATTTAACTCATTACATATAAGTGGAAAATAAGGGATGAAAGTTTAGTTAAAGAAAAATTAAGGAAATACCCAAGAATGAGTTTACAAAGTGCAATATTTTCTCTCAAAGCCATAGGGTTAGCAGGTTGGTATCCAGCATCTGTGACTGATTAGGGGCATTTGAGATGGCAGGTGGCTTTAGGAAATGGAAACCTTACAGGGCTTTACAAACACTTTCTGCAGTTAGGCAAAGTTATTTGATTTATTCTCACTGGTTCTCATTGCACAGCCTGGTTTAAAATCTATCAACTTGTCTTAATCCATGTTAATATTTTCTTATAGACACGGTGTTGTGGAAATTCTCCAATCGGATTCTTTAGAGTTGCCCTGGAGAATAATAGAGGTACTCGGTTTACACCGCTGAGGGCCGTGTTAAGGTGAGGAACATAAATCATGGCATTTAAAAATGCCAGCCAAATCTTTTAGACAGTAATGAGATCAAGAACCAGATCTGATCATATTTGCTCCTGACAATTTTAAAGAGACCTATAATTCCATGTACTTCCCCTCTGTGTGGTCACATTGAAATTGCCTGTCTATATTAAGAAGCCAAACCCCCAAAAAACTCCTCAGCAGGTTGCAGCGATCCACTGATCAGTATCACACTGCTGGAAAATCAGCAGGAAAAGGCAAACCTGCATCTATTCTTTGCTCTGATCCCCAGGCCACGAGCCCCATTGAGGCCGTGCAAGAGGCAGGACCACAGGACAGCTTATGGTTCTCCTCTTTGGGTTTGGATGGGAACCAAAACCTATCTCTGGGAAGAAATATTTGGAAGAGAGACTGAAGAAAAGAAAGTAAACCCCCTGGGAAATGGCTGGAGCTGGTTCACAAGTTCAAGCCAACACACAACAACTGGCTCCTTAAAAAAGGATAACAAAAGGTAAAACAGAATTCACAGCTGAGTGGTACAGCCATAAGATGATTCAGGGCAGGTGAAGCTAAAACTCTCAATTAAGCTTTCCCAAATAGCATTCCTGGGGAATAATAACTCAAGGAGAAAATACTGCAGAAGCCCCAGCACAGGTTTGTTATTACTAGAGAAGAAAAATCAGTGTTTGGCCAAACCTTTCCATTATCTGATATTGTAAAACCAGTCCTGCAGTGCTGTCTGGGATGTTCAAACCTCAGCACTTGTCCAGATCCATTTCCAGCTATGGACTGTGTGTCTGTCTCTACGTGTGTGTTCTTCTGCAGATTTATTTTAAATCACCCTTCCTGAAGTTGTCCAGCATCCTGATTTATAGGATTTTACTAAGCTTCACATAGCCTTTTCTTTTCTTTACTAAGTATTTTACTTACTTCGTATTTTTATCTGAAAAAAAAAATAGATTTTATTGGACAGGGGCTCACACATAGCTGCATAATGTTTGTCTTATGGATTTCGTACTAAACCACTTTAACACTTTTGTAGACCTGAGGAACTCGGCAAATACTGTGAGGGAAATGCCTTGAGCTTCATCTCACTGCTTTGAACTGAGCACCATGAACTTTGCCTGGTTACCGAGCTGACACGTGAACAACCCATTTGCAATTCAGAGAGAGAGAGAGAGAGAAGAGGGGCCTGATCCCGCTCTTACCAAAGCCAAAGGAAATCATGCTGCTGACTGCAGCAAAACCAGCAGCAAAATCATAATGACTATTTAGGATGATATTTCACAAGTATAGTAATGTGACAATCATGATGAAGTGGTGGTTTTTCCAGAGGCACTATCTGAATTAATAGGGTCTTTCCAACTAGCTCTCCTTGAAATGGGTAGCAAGAGGTAAAACAAACATAAAAAAAGTCTCTAGGATACTTTCCCGTCATCAGGATTTTTATTCATTTAATAAATAGCTGTGATATTTTGAAGTCCTTTCTTTTTTTTTAACATTGTCATCTTCTCCTTCTTTATTGTAGCATGAGTAATCTAATTTTTCTGCATAGCATGTTACAGTTTGATAGACAGGTCTCTGAGGGAAGCCTTATGTGTCAGCATCAGTGAAAATGACTTCTGAGGTTGGCTCACACCCCCACGCGAGTGTGGAATCCAAATCACCCCAGAGTTACGCAGCCGCCTGCCCCACGCCTCGCTGCTGGATAATGTATTCACTTGCCTCTGGCAAAAAAAAAAAGTGAGATCCTCCATTGCATACTGATGTCATGAGGAAGGAGCCATAATTGGGGCTGGTCACGTGTGACAGTCACTGAAAGCTGCTTTTTGCCATCGCTGTAGATAAAGTTCACATCTCTTGATCTGTACCTATAGACATTGCGTACTCCGAGGACACGTGAGGTTTGGAGAGCCAGAAATTCAGGCACGTATTTCACCAAAAAAAGGGAAATGCAAATAGGCTGCAGGCACCCAGGTCTGTCTTTTTTTCAGAATCCCATCGTAGTGGCAGGAGATTTTTACTTGGCTCCATCACTACTTCGGTTTATCAGTAATAATTAATGACTTGTGCAATTGCATTTCCCACTTTAATCAAGGACAGATATTTCAAATCCAGAGTTGCAGCAAGAAAACATCCACAAATGGGCTGCCCTTTCTTGTTCCTTTTCACAGGCAGATGCAGGCAGGGAGAGAGAGGCTTTTTGCTTCAGGTGCATATAAAGCTTTACAGCTTCACTTCCAAAAGGAGTCTTTGTGACTGAGCTTCCAAGTTTCATGGCTCATTCCCTCCTCCCAGCAATATACACCTTAAATCATTTGGGTACCAACTATTTGAAATCCTCATGTGAAGCCCACTGAAGGGACAGAAAGATTTCCAATGATCCATCTGTTTCCAATTATGCCCCTAACAGCACTCCTGCCCTTTCTTCCTGCTTTTAATAGCTGGAGAAGTTATTAGATCTGCTGGGGCTCTGGATGGTCTGCCACTGATTTCTGTGGACTTGGATCAATGCTCTTTGACTCAGTTTCCCTGTCTGTAAACAAGACCTTTAGTAAGGGCCAGGTGTCTCCAGGGTATGGAAGAGATGCTGAGCACCTGAGATGAGAGTTGCTACCTGGTAATCCCATAACTGCTGGCAGTGACACCAGAACTGAACCTCCAGATATGAAATACAGCTGTAAATTCTGATTTCGGTGTCATCTCACCTCCAGGCAAGGAAATGGAGCTCGTTTTGGGACAAAACCACCACAATTCAGTCTTCTTAACCTTAAGTCTGGATAGCTGCAAAGAAGAACAGAAGAATTTTATGCATAACATTTTAACTTGGCTTGATATTCTTCTCAGTAGTATGTAAATAAGCTGCCTGATTCAGAGCACTCTATTCCTGACATATAACCCATTGCTCATTTAGCAGATTTAATTTTGCAGGCTTTGTGCATTTTTTATGTGACAATGAAGATGTGAGGAGACATGTCTTTATCACAGAAAGCCAACAGCAGAGACTCTTTTTCACAAGAGTCCCTTATTGCTGCTTTTTTAGAGCAGGAGCCTGAGATGATTCTAGTACAGGGTGAGCCATATGTGACATTGGGCATAGTTTTACTTGCAAACTTTATAACTCTTAATCACTGCTGTATTTCCTGGCACTCTCAAGTAATAATGTCAGTGGATATCAAATCTTAAGTACATAAGACTCAATTATGATCTTGCAGAACACAGAGGCTGCTCAAATCCAGTCCAGACTGTGAACTCACAATCTGCTGTTTACTTAAAGTATATAGAAAGCACTTGACCTCTTCTCAGTGGCATCCATGTGGAAACACTCGACAATAGAGGCCTTCCTTGGTTTTCTTAGGAATCATGTTTCGACATTTTTATCTCCTCTAATTAAGGTCAACGGTCATACACTCCCACTTCTCTCCTCACCCCACTCTTCCAAAATTGCAAGCACTTATCCAGCTCCAGTTACCCTGCATGAAACAAACTGGGCCCAATTTGTGCATATGCAATTTCACGGGGGTAGGGGGAGTGAGGGGGAATGAAGAGAGTCACAGAGATTTGAGGCTTTGCGGAACCAAATGCTGTGTCTGAGCTCTTGTGCTCACGTGCTCCTACACCACGACAAGCAGCAGAGTCTGATAGTCAGCAGGAAACAGGAGGCGGGGGGTAGGATTGCTGCAAATGTAATTCCACTATGAGAATATTTCCTAACCCGCAGCACATGTTCCCACCCAGTGGGGAAGGTGTGAGCGAGCTCTGAAGGAGGACGGCGAGAGCGAATCTCATCTCCCTTTGCAACACTGTAAGTGCTAATTGCAGGCGGGGAGGAAGGGTGTAGCTGGTAGACGTCTGGGAGAAAGGCTGGGGAATATGGCACAAGGACTTGTGATGTCGTTGTCGAAGAAACCCAGGAGCACTTCACATCCCAGCATCCCTGGGAAGATTCACTCCGACACTGCTGTGCTCTGACTCAAGCCCTGGCTGCCTCTTCTTGAAAACCCTCATCCTTACTCAGCGGGGCACTTCCCAGGAATGCTAATGCCCCAGCCAAGGACACCTCCCAGCCCACTGTTAAGGCTGAAAGAACACATCCCACTGAATAAGGGGCATACGGGGACTGGCTTTATCATTCGAAAATCCTTTTCAGAGCAGCATGCATCCTGCTTAGTAATTATCTTTTTTCTAATAAAAATATTATTTCTTTTAATTATTATTTATCATTGTGAGTGGTGCTAATAAAACCAAGGTTGCCGGTTCAATCCCTTTATGGGCCATTCACTTAAGAGTTGGACTCAATACGCCTCGTGGGTCCCTCCAAACTCAGAATATTCTGTGAAATACAATGCAAGAGCTCTGTGAAATCTATCTGAATTCACGTCTTCAACTTTCAGACACGGTGCAACCAACATGCTAACACACATGGCATATAAGAGAACATGGGTTTAAAAATAAGCTACCATGTAATATTAAAATAAGCTATGGGGACAGCTATGAATGGTCAACAATGGAAGCGAGAGGTCTGTAAAACAAAACTTCATGCTTTTAGAAGTCACTTTACATATGTAAAAACAAAATCGGGCCAGGCAGTGCAGATGTTGGTATTATTCAGGCTTGTATCTGATGCATTGCACCCTTTCCCTTTAGACTGACTTGCTCTCATTTCTCACACAGAGCAGAGCATCATTTCCAGAAAAGAGCCAATGCTCTCCTTTTTTTTATATTAAAAAAAAAAAAAAAAAAAGAGAGAGAGAACAAAACTAACAGAGTTGTGCCCTAAGTGAGATTGTCTTGACCCTTTGCAAAGGCAAGGTCTGCAAGCCAGATCCTCGGTGCCTCCATCAGCACACGCTTCCAGCATAACTCCTTTGCTCCTGCTGAGCTCAGCCGTGGGTGCAGGATCAGGGCACCTGTTTTCTGTAGAGAATAACTACCCCAAAACATGATTTTTTTTCCCCCCCTCCTATGCTGTTTTTGTAAGTAGCTGAAAATGTCTGTTTGCTTCCAAGGGCAGCCTGAGCTGTTGTGCAGCGCCGTGGGTTCCTCACCCCAGTGGCACGGGGACTGTGCCAGTAGTTTCCAGGCACCAGAGAGACGTGTCAGAGCAATCTGACAACCCTGAGAGATGGATTTGTCATGTAAAAGTAGGAAGTTATTAGCTCCCAAAATGTTCTCGTGGCAGCAGCAGGGCACCCTGTGCCGCCGCGGTGAAGGCGGGTGATGGGCCAGCATGGCCCTGCAAAGGGGTTTGTGTTGTCACGTATTGCAGAACAGTGTAATAAAACCCAAGGATTTTTATTCTTGAAAGAGCTCAGACACTCATGCCACAAGGAAGATTATGTTTAATTAAATATTGAACCCTTTTATATATCTGTACCCAGCTCTGAATCACACTCCCTTTCCTTACAACCAGAGGACATTCCCACATCTTCAAAGATTTTACAAATTAGGCTGGTTGAGAGTTTCGTTTCCCCTGGAACTAAAATTGAGCTACTCTGGAGCTGGAAAGTAGCAGCTCTTAGAAATCCCTCTACCAGCAGAGAGGCCAGGAAGAGAAAAAATATACAGTATCCCAGAAGTGAGCTACAAGGTGACTTTCTAACAGCAGACAAAGCTATACTATTATTTAGTACCTGTGCTTTGGTTTTATGTTGGAGGGTGGGTTACACCTCTTCCACTGAGTTCTGTAAGGGACCCTTGCACTTCACTTACTCCTTGTTTGATTCCTGCAACACTTTCACAATGCTTTTTTGGGGAAGTTTTCATATCCCTGCCAAAATGTAGTCACTGGGGACTGCTTAGACATCCTCAGACCCCCCTTGGATTTAAACTCCATCTCTTTTGTGAGTATGCTGTGAGTTTTCTTCCTTGCTGGGATATGTGTTATCTTGCTCAATTGCATTTAATTTGGCATCCATTTGCATATTCTCGTCCTGGGCTGAATCCGTCAAGATTTTTCCCATGACACATTTTGCCTCTGCTGTTCCCGTGACACATGTTCCTTCTGCTGTGGCAAGATCTACTCTGTGGATTCGTCTTTTCTTTTGAGAAAAGCGTGGCTGTCTTTCCTAAGTTCAGGTTCTCGCCGTTAGGATTTTCTGAGCCTTCACAAATCTGCAGTGATGCCAGTTCAGACACGATCTTTTCTCAGTTCAGCAGGGATGAAACTCAAAATCCTTTCTCACTTCAGTCCCTCAGCAAAAGGTAGTGGTTTGTGCCGTGTCATCTGGTTTGCTGTTGGGTGTTTTAAAGCCGTTTCTCCGTCCATAAGGCTAAATTTTAAATACCAGTCAAAGACTGGCCACGTTCTCACAGCAACAGGACTCCTCTTCAAAGAACACCTGTGAGTCACTTGAGCTGTCTGTGCCTCAGTTCTCCAGGTAGAACATGAGAAAATAATATTAATGCCAGTCTAACTTCCTTCAGATACTGCGAGGCTCAGTGCACGACCAGAGGTGATGTTCTCAGGTATTACAGAAATAGGGGTCACAGGAGTTAGATGGAAAAGTAAAGCAGAAGCTAGTTAAGGCTTTCTCAGCTGCAAAGGATTAGTGTTCATTTTAAAATCTCTGGCTCTTGACAAATTGGGAGAGTTACTAACGTGCAGCTTAAAAAAAAAATAAAAGCCAAACCAGCTGAAACGAGGGTGTTAGCAAGTCTGGCAGTGCAGCACAGTACACCTTATCTCTATCCTGGTGGAAAATCAAAGGCACATTTCCAGCTGTGCCCGTGAGCACTATTTGGTCATTGAACAAAGCAACTGGCACCTCGTATCCAACCTACGGAATGATCACAGCCTGCTTCAGGTGCACAAACAAGTGCAGAAATGAGCTCCATGCACAGAACTCATTGTTATTCAATCAAGCCTTTAATTGTAAATGTTTTAAGCAAGGAATTGCTCTGTTTTATGAAAGTGTGCTCAGCATTACTCCGCCGCAGACATCTGTCATTCAGCAGGCGCCACCCAATAAAAGTGCTTAAAATGTTCTGTTCCTCAATTAAAATATAAACCAGAGCTGTTTAAGGGCTTTTACGAGGTGATTTCTATTTACCTGACAGATTTCCACACTGAAGGAGCACAAAGCAGGATTTCAGTTTCTGATCAGAAGCGATGGCTCTGCAAAACAGTAAAGCTTCAATTGTTGTTTTTGGTTTTGTTTTTTTTTAACTTCAGGAATAGTAAAAATCCATGAAGAAGAAAGAAATTCCTATGCCAGAGGAAAACTAGGAAGAATTAGTAAGGGTTGTTGCTGATCACACATGCTGTGCTCCCCAAAAGGAGCCAGAACGCTTCATCCCTGGGCTTGTACTGGAGGAACTGGGATCCAGAATGAACCTCTGGAGCCTGTGCCAGCACCTGCTGACCTCTTCTTCCAAATTTCATCTGGCAAAAGCCAGGGAAAAGGGTGCTCTGCTCTGGTCTGCAACAGCCTCTGAAGAGAAATGAGACTATGGTTAGACAAAATCTCCCATTTTGCCCTAATGAAGCACCACATGAATGCTCCCATGATTGTTCCATTGCAGATGGATATCTCAGCTCCTATCC
>VZRE01000829.1:435658-475241 GCA_013396775.1 Cephalopterus ornatus
ATCCTGCCTTACTATGGCCCTCCACAAAGACCTTTTCTTTTCCTCCTGCGACTCAAGCAGGAGCAGACCTTACACTGAAAACAACCATTTTCCAAAAAAAAAAAAACCCAAAAAAACAAACCACCCAGACCTCTACTTCTTGCTCCAGAGCCTCAGAAACCCACCTTCACTGCCAAGGGAGATGCCACTTGTTCACGGCACTGTGGCCACTCCAAGCACATCTAGTTTGGGTTATAGAAACCAGAGATTCCACATTAGAGGTGCTACCTTTTGCAGTGCCACTGCTGCTGCAGCAGTAAGGATGAAAGGCTCTCTGTGCACCCATGTGTTGCCTCAGCAGGATTTCCCTGTTACTCACCTGCAGCTTTACTTACCTGTATCCTGTCCTTCTCTGGGACATCTCCTTGCAGAACCACATTTGGGAAGCCACTGCCAGGTCATGTGGGAAACTGGCAAGCAGGGAAATGCTGGCCTGATCCATT
Organism: Cephalopterus ornatus; assembly: GCA_013396775.1. Taxonomy (NCBI): domain Eukaryota; kingdom Metazoa; phylum Chordata; class Aves; order Passeriformes; family Cotingidae; genus Cephalopterus; species Cephalopterus ornatus. The sequence goes on from VZRE01000829.1 coordinate 436,141, forward strand.
TCCAGCTTGAAAGCTGCAGAAAAGGCTTTGCTTTGTGTTATGCTTTGTACAGTGTGCTGATCCATGATCTCCTGTGCTCTATCCTCTGGCAGGTCATCACTTCAGTGCACTCAGGCAGCAAAAGGACAGAGAAGGATGGCAGTGTCAGGATGAGAGGGCTGTACCCTTGCAAGACAAAGCTCTCAACACTAAACCTTAAACCTTCTGGTTTTGCCAGGTAACAATAATTTTTGGACCAATTTGCCCTGTCCTACGTGACCATTAAGCCATTGCGTCATTCTTCACCACACCAGGGTCGCAGCTGGTCTCCGACAGTGCAGGAAAGCCAAGGATGGAGCCTGTGGGGAGGGCAGGTGGGTGGGTTTGCCCCACTCCCCTCCATAGCTGGGTGCCACCCTGCTCCCTCCTGCAGCTGCTTTTGGGTGCCTGCAGCTCCACAGACCCTCACAGCAGGACAAACTGGGATCCCACACCACACCAACCTACCCTAGAAAATGCAGTCTTCTCCCAGGAGTTTCAGGTATCCAGTGTTCATCCACCATGCCTTGCTGAAGGAACAAAACTGCCTGTGCCGGAGGTAGAAATACTTGCTGATGCTAAACCTTGAGTTGGTGAGTCTCTGCTGAGCTGCATTATCATAGTCTTCCAGTAGAAATGTTAATTCCCTTTTAAAATTAAGGAGAGGAAAAGCAAACAGCAACTAAATCCAAGAACAGGTAGACAACCAGCTCCCGGATTTTGCACTGCAGGTATCAGGAGGCTTTCTGCCTTGAACCACGCTGCTTGGAAATCTCATGTTAGTCCTTAACTCAGTCTGTTGTGCGTGGTTTTCTCCTCTCCAGCAGCAGCATGAGTTAAGGATGAGGGATTAGCCCTCGCCGAGATACCCCCACTGTCAGTTCAAGTAAGACTCTTCACGTTATTTATATGTTCCCTTTTGTCAGTGTATCGATTATACAAGTGAGTTCTCAAGTGCTCAGGCACTCGATACAGCCACGCAAAGCAGGAAAGCATCTGGGTTAGCATGGAATTACACATGTGCTGAGCATGCCAGGGGACAGGAATAAATAGTGACAGGTACAATTCAAAGCCACATCTTAAGAGTTTTCTGTTTTGTTGCACAGTGATTAAAAATAAAACCTGCATTTCAGTTTCCAAAGTGCAGAAACCAAAGTTTGTCAGAGTTATTCTTAGCCATGGCAGAATTGCCATCTTCAGGCCACTTCTGAACACACCAGGTTATTCCATGGTAATCCAAAATCCAGCGCAAGCTCCTCCCTCCCCTCTGTTCGTTTTACCCTTTGCATTATGAATGCTGTGGGTAAGGGCTGCCTGTTTCACAGGGGGCTTGGTATCACAGAAAGCTGGTTGTTGATCTCTGGATGCCTGCAGGCCAGCAATCTGTGCTACAAGTTACCCCTCTTTAAAAAAAAAAAAAAAAACGCCAAAAAAAAAAAGACAAGTGGATAAAACTGATACAAGCATCTGTAACAAGCTAATTGGACCCTTGTGGGCAACATAGCAGATACCAAATTAAAACAAACAAAACATCTCATTGTACAACTGTACTTCCAGGACCACAATCACAAAGGGATCCGTCTGGATTTTTGTTTTAGTTTTGTTTTGTTTAAAAGGACCCAATTATGGCCAGAGCTGGAGTATCACAAGTCTGTTTTCATCTATAAAGAAAGGATATTTTGCCTCTGAACCTGAGAAATTGTTAGAAGTTGGTAATTAGTATGACTTGTTAATAGAGTTTGGCTGTGATTAAGCTGTGATTGAGTGTGAGTTTGGTTCTTGTCAATGCGAATGCCTGTAAGGTTGAGAGATGTTTAATGAGACACCTGTTGTCAGCAGCACCCGGTGGGCTTTGTTGCGCCTCATTGGAATTTGTACAGCGGAGCAGGAGCTGCCGGAACAGCAGCAGGAACAACCCCGGCTGGCGGCTCAGCAGCAGCGGGAAAGGGCCTGAGCCAAATGGAGGGTCAGACCCACGGGGTACATCCATCCAGCTGCCAGGGCTGCCCCTCGGAGGGACCAGGTTTGCTCCCTTTGGCACAGCCAGAGCCACTCTGGGATGCTCCGGGGATGCGCCGTGTCCCACGGGTCGTGGTGTTTGGGGGATGCATCATCCACACCCCCAGCCCTGCACTTACAGCTGACGTGGGGAGTGCAACAGGCAAAAATACTGACATGTGAATTTAGTCACTAGGGCATGTTGGCCTGTGCCACCGTGCAATGGTGGGTCCTTGGGAGATGGCAAAAGCAGGTTTAAGACCCCCTCTTCCCCCCTCAACATGTCCAGCCTGGCAACAGTCACAGAATCACAGAATGTGCTGAGCTGGAAGGGACCCACAAGGATCATCGAGTCCAACTTCTGGCCCTGCAAAGGACCATCTCCAAGAGTTACACCAAGTGCCTGAGAGTATTGCTCTTTAAACTTTGACACTGATGGACAACGGGTCTGCACAGCCCAGCCCTTGCTCATTCTTCCCCTTGGGAATTTTCCTCAAGGGAAAACGTCCCACTGAGTGACTCAGTGTCTCCTGGGCTTTGGATAGAGAAAGTTTCCTTCAGAGACTGTATTTTTGTTTCAAAAACCAGCATAATTTTCCACATGACTCCATGTAACCACTCCCCACACTAAAATCCAGGCCTGATGATAAATTTGTGTACTTAGACTACATACATAAAATATTATTTCCCCCAAAATGTCTATTAAACATTTTCAGGTGGCTAAAAACATACTTAAAACATGCAAAAAGCCAAAAAAGCTGGAAGCAATTGAGCTGGCCTCTGTCACAGTCTTCACAGTCTTTTAATGTGAAATGCCTGAGCTGGGAACAAGAGCAGAAACATTTCAGCTTGTGGAATGTGCCTCGGAAAGGAGCCATTGGCTTTGTGATGGATCTGAGCAGCCACTGGATGGCATTGCTCTACACAAATGGACCTGCAGAGCAAGTGCTGAGCGAGTGTGGGCTGCTGTGCCAAGGAGATCAATTCAGCCCTGAGAGGCTCAGGCCACCCTGACCTTACCAACTCTTTAAATAACATTCAGAGTTCTCTTGGCTGCCTGGCTGGGAGCTCTGGGCACAGAGTTTGGTCAGAGTGAGCAAAGCCGACATCCCGAAGCAAACCTATCACCAGGCTGAATGCATTTGTCTTTCATTTTACATTAGATCAAATATTCATCCAGCTCTTGATGGGTTTCCTTCTCGTGAGAACGGAAAAAGAATCATTTGTAACCTATGACTGTATCAAACCATTGCACCCGGGCAGCGAGTGATGACTTGACTGAAGCCCCGATCCTGCGGACGTGCCAGGCAGGCAGCTCAGCTCCCCAGGCTCACGTGGTGCCACTCAGCTCAGGCTGTTGAGATGAGCAGGTTATTCATGTGCAGTGTGAAAAGCAAAGCTAAAGAAAAGAGAAAAACAATTGGGTGTCTGGCATGTTCTGCTCTGATGTTCAAGCCCAGGTTATTATCTCACGTGCGGTGCCGCTCCATGTGACAGCAGCCTCTCAGCACGTGTTAATACAACTCTGCTTTCTGCTGCATCACTTATTGATAAGGAGTCAGTTGGTGGCCAAATAACCCATATTTTCCCTGTATCTGAACGGGAACACACTATTTGTGAGGGTCAGTTGACAGTCATAGCCAGCACATCTATCTTCAAATTAGGGTATAACCTCCTGAGGTGAGCACTTGTACATGGGCTGGGAGGTAAAGCTGTTCTGGGCACACATTGTCTATTAGTATTGCCCTGGGCTTGACCGGTCTTATAACTTTAATGACCACAGTCAATTAGTAACTCTAGCTACACTGGAATTAAAACTAGGTCATCAGTTCAAGCCCTGCAAAAGCCCTTACACTCCCAGTTCTCAGTTCTGTACCCAAACCCCTGCACCCAGCTGCCTTTTAAAGTACTAGAGAGATAGGATGAGTAAATTGCTTTGTAAAATAAATGCTACATTTCTTTTATGACCCCATTTGTCTCTTTTTTCTGGACCTACCTCCTAATCCAAACAACAAGAGAACAGTATCCATCTTGATCTGCTCAGCAGTCCACTGGTAAATGCTTTCTGCTGTCACAAATGCTCAGGCTCGGTGGGAAATTGAGCTTATATCAGCAGTGGGAAGCTCAGATCCCAGTTCTGGTGGCCACAGCTCTGCTACAGTGCCTCCAAGAGACCAGGACGACTGGTGGTGATTAACTGCTTCATCTCTCCTATTAGGAACTGCTGCTCGAGGTTTCTTGTGTCACCCATGGGGAGACCTCTATGAAGTCACACCAGTGGGCTCAGGACTTTCAATCTCTTCCCACTGACTTTAGAGGAAAAGGCAATTTGTTCCCAGCTTCAGCACCTCACGGCTGTGTTGGAGCCCCGGTGGGACAAATCTGAATATCTGCATTTATTTAACAGTAAGGGAGCATAAAGACTAAAAAGTGGTGTGCTTCCTATTTCTCCTCCACTGCACTCTCTGGAAAAGATCCCCTTGGACTCAGCATTCATGGGATGGCAGAAATCCCCATCAGGGTGCCCACTGCTATGCTGGCTGTTTTAAGGCAGAGCTGTTTTAAGGCATCAGCTCAGCACACAAATTTGCCCTGGATCTTTCTAGAGTCAGGGCAGCACTCCAGACCTCCAAAAAGTCAAGGTGACCTTGGAAACTGCAGGGCAGTCCAGAATGCTAGCAAACAAAAGGAATTCAGAAAAAAATTAAATTCCAGACTCATTCCAACCCATTACAAAACTCTCAGGAAAAATGAACTGTATCTGCTGAAGTGTCTCGTTCTGTTTGGTGGCACAATGTAACAGGGGATCTGTCACTGTCAGCGCTGCTCTTGTCTCGCTGAAAGCCATGGTGCCTTTCACAACCAGGAAATCAAAATTCCAGCCAGCTGTCCCACCTGCCGGAGCAGCTTCTATTCTGGGCTCCCATGTGCCATAGGTATTGTGCTTATTGATTAGCTGGGGCTTATTGTCTCTTGACATTGTTAGGGAATATTCTCCTGGTTATAATCACTAGAACTGATAAAGGCAGAACATTCCAAGCCTGGCTGCCGCAGCCCAGGAGGGGCTGTGCCAGGCTGTGGATACCTCTCCAGATCAGACCCCGATGGGATTGGCACAAAATGAAAAAAAAAAAAGCTAAAAAAAGGGATTGTTTGGAGAAGTCACCGAAGTCAGAAAAGACTGGGGGCCTCCGTGACTCTGGCTGTCAATAAGGTGTTAGGTAGGGGAAGATTAACACCCTTTAGCAATGACACAGCTGTTCCATTGAAGGTGATAACATGCAATCAGGGGAGGGAAGAGTCTAGCACAGAATAATGAACAGAGCAAGCGAAGATTAGCAAAAGGGAAGGTTTTAACCCAAGAAGCTGAAAAAGCCTCTCCAAGGTGATTATTTTAGCGGATATAAATAAGTATAAAAAGATTCAGAGCCTCACATTAGGTCTGCACAACGAGCTCAAATATTTACCTCTCTTTCTAAAGTCAGTCTGGCTCCTAGGAAGAAGAAAAATAATGATAATATAGAGAATAAACTCTCTTATCTGCCTTGGCAGTGAGTGTGCAGATAAACACAAAAATTTGTACCCTAAAGACAGCGTGTAGCACTGAATCTCCTCCTCTGAAAACACAGCAAATTGTGATAAGAGTAGGTTTGGGAAGACAATAGGTTTAATAGTGGAAAGAACCTGGTATTTTGTCCACTTTTGTTGTCTTCCACGGAAAGGAATCAGAACAATCAATTTCTCTCTCTACTACCAATGGCTAAAGGTAGAAATTGGTGTTTTGATACCCCTTTTTTGCTGACTTAACTGAGCTTGTCCACTGCAACAGGAACCCCTAGGTCAGTAAAATGGCACAGATTTCCACAGGGCACTGTCAGACATCAGGATGCTTAATACAGAGTTAATGGTGATAGTGCCAGATGTGAGGCCAGGTTGCCACCATCATTACCTTTCTGCTCACCCTGTGCACAAACAGCATTTCTTTAGCCATGTGGCCCATTCCACGATAAAATTTTGGCTGGACTTGAGGGAGATGTGGGAGTCTAGCTGAGAAATGGAGGACAAAATAGGATCACCCTTTAAAATTCAGCATAGGCTTAAGCTGATCCTGAGCCATACTGTAACGACAACACAGTTCCTCATAGGCCATGTTGGGGGTCTCAGCTAACACCCATGTGCAGAGAGAATCCAAATCCCACGGTGCTCACTGAGAGAGGGAACATTTTAGTTGACCTCTACCAAACCCTTCAGAGCCCTGAATTCCTGCTGGGTAGGAAATGAGAATTGCCTATCTATTCCCTAGAGGAGTCAGGGACCCACTAGTCCTTTCCCACCTCACACTTTACTCCCCATCCCATTGGTTACACGCAATCCATCTCAAAAGCAATTACTCTTAGCCCCCATAACCCCAAAGGTGGCAGGTCCTCTTCCCCTCCACTGCTGGACACTGGCCAGTCACCCACCTCTGGCTGGACCTGCCCCATGGGAGCATCCATGTCCCTTTCCACTCTGAACTGCTCTGCAGCCATCCTGCATTTCTAGGAACAGAGTGAGACAGGCCGTGCTACCGGCTCGCAGGGATGTGACAAGAGCTACATCTGTTCGCTCTCCTCGGCGCTCAGGAGCTGTGACATTGCTATGGGTACAGCCTGGAACAGCACAGGCAGGAGCTTCAGGGAAGAGGAGAGAGTCTGGATGGAAACAATAACAACCGCAGGGACACCACCGGCACCAGCGGGAGCAAAAATGTTGCTTTACCACTTCTGAGTGCAGCAGAGCATATGGCCAGTCTGGGACTGTTGTCAGCAGCCCAGAATGGGGTAGCTCTGTTCTGGCAAACACCATTTTTTGTCTTTATGACCAAAGAATAGTTGCGTGTTGGAAGCTCTGTAGTTGCTAGGGGAAGAGCCATTAATATGCTGGCAACTGAGAAGTCAGCCAAAGCAAGTGCTGAGATAAAATTACTTTTTCCCCACTTCTATTTCACCCCGAGTGTGTCATCCAGTGTGTTTTCTCTGCTCAGGGTACCTCATGCACACTGTGCTGTGCTAACTTCTTTATCATGTCTGATTTTATTTCTCACCTTTCCCAACCACGACTCCAAAGAATAATACTAATCTGACAGATTAGAAAGACTTCTTACATGATAAATGCCTGCTTACTGGCAGAGTAAGATTTCAGGCTGTTTTTCTCCTGTAAAAGTACTTTTCTCTAATTGCCTGAGAAGAAAAGCAAATAAAATAATAGCGATGGTAATGGTGCTAAATCAAAGTATGAGACTGGGAACACATCCACAGGAGGCAGATCCTATGGAATAGTGAATAATTTGGTGATGGGGCTCAAGGGTGTTACCTGGTTCCCAGCACACAAGAAGTTAACAGGCTTCTCCCTGCCCAACTCCTGGGATAACTGTGCATAATCTCATTCCAGAATAGCAATTTTTTTTCCCCTCTGTAGTTTTACTCTGCTGGGACAAGTAGTGTCTTCCCAGGTAAGGCTCTCCCCTTCCACACTCGGAGCCTTTCTCTGCACGGATCAGTGCAGCGCTCAAATCTTGCCTGCACAAGGTGACAAGTCCAATTCTGGAACGGTTTATTCCAAACCAGAACAAAGTATTCTTATTCCAAAGTAAATACATCTGTAAATCTACTGATTTCAGAACAGAGTTCACAAAGTAATGGAGAGAATACAAGGTGAGCATCCCTGGGCACCCCTCCCTCCCTCCAGCTCTGTCCCCATCCATAAATAACAGCGCAGCTATACACAGAAGATGAGATTTTTTTTTTTTTCCTCAAAAGCCCTCAGTTTTAAAGTAACTGTTCCCAATTCCCTCCAGTAATTCCCCAGACATGTCCCCTTTCCCCTGCTACACAGGAGTACGGCTCCAAACCATTCTTGAATGAATCAGCTCTGCTTTGCCTGTTTGCTCTAATCCACACCACTTACAGCTATTTTCAAAACTGGGAAACAATACAAAGCCACACTTTGTGTGATCATGCAATACCCTGCAAACACAACTATTCATTAAAAAAAAAATAGACTGTGCACTATGCCTGCCAGCTCCTGACTCTGCTGTGACACAGGCACTTTTTTTTTTCCACCAGAGGATTTTTTTTGCATCATGAGGCGCCGAACAAAAGTCACGAGCAGTTCCTCTGATCAAAAGAAATCTCTGCTAGAGTCTGCGGCTGGTTCACCCCATCCCTTCATGCCAGACACTGCTCATTTCACTGAACACTCACTCTGCTCCACACTTGGCCCTTGAGAAGTCAGAGCAAATTCAGCACTGTACAACAATACATTGAGAACAAATGTGTTGTTTCCATCCGTGGAAAAAGAACTTAACTATTCCTGGGACACAGAAAGCTCATATGCAACACCAGGATCTGTTAATACTTTGCCTATACCATCAGTATGGATGTACCTGGCCTTGTCCTGCTGCTGATTAGTTGTAAATATAAATGGTATTAATTTTTAAAATGCTTTGCTTTTACTTAACAGAATAATTAAAGTCTGAAAAAAATTATAATAAATACAATAACCAATATGTCCTAACCAGTTTGAAAACCTTCTCAATCTTAAATGCATTTTCTCTACAGATCTTGTCACTGTTCATTTAATCACAGGGTCAGAGCAGGATTTCAAGTGCAGAGCTGCATCCCCTGTATCTGCTCCCTGGCGCTATCAGCACCTCCAAACACACTGAGTGACTTCAGTCTGCTCCATATGCAGGTACTGTGCAATAAATAATGAGCCATGTAATTATAGTTAAAGTACTGAATCAGTCTCTGAAAGTTTGAAGTGTAGGAGGTGAGTTTTGTGAGGACAGGAACAGCACTTGCTGAATGTAATTTGGATAATTTCAGTCAAACCATGAACTAGAGTGCTGTGGGCTGAAATGTCTACAGAAAAATGCATCTCTGTTCTGCATGAGACTTGGCTATTTTTTCCATTGGCTTCCACATTAATTTGGAGCAATTCCACAAACACCAACCTTTTCCGTTAAAGAAAACAAAAATGCGTCTCCAAGGCAGTGGGAACCATGAAATCGGCAGCTGAAATATGAAGTGGTGGCTTCTTTCTAGAAAGCCAAAGAGCAGCTGGGAACCTCAAAGCCCCCGAAGAGCCAGGAATGCTTGACCATCATCCTTACAGCTTGCTGACTTCCAATGTATGGATGTGGAAGGAAAAAGTCCTGATGTGGCAATCCCTGAGGAGTGTGTATCATGTTGTAAGCCCCCAGCTGACCATCTACAGCTCCTGCACAGAAGCCATAGGTCTTGTAAAACCAACTGTCCACTTGAGCCTTTCCTCTACAGGAAACAAAGAGGTAACTTGGGATCCAATGCTCCCAACTCCTGGATTCTCCCTGGCTTGGCAGATGCACTGCAAAGGAAGCAGGAGCCAAGGAGCCCAGAGGCTCCCAGCACCTCCCCGGGCAGCTGTGACAAAATCAGCTAATTGGTAGGAAAAAGCAGGTTCTCTTGTAACTTGGGCAGCATCTGACCCATCAGTTTTCTTTAACTGAAAACTGTTCCTTGAGGGAATTGCATCTGCTCCAGTCAGTAGTGTCATGAAAGCCACAAGGGTAGCCGTGAGCTTTATACATGCTTAGGCATAAAACTCCACGTCCTTCAGCAGAGAAGAAATAAATCATTATCCGAATTTCACACGTGGTGAAACTGAGGCATCATTGAGAGTTGCTGTTCCCTGACCAGAATTCACAAATTCCCTGGTCCAGCTGGGGCTGGTTTTCAGCTCTCCTGACCTCTGCTCTTTTAGCACAGGCTGTGCTTCCATGTCATCGCTTCACACAGGCAGCCACGGTGGCAAAAGGCCACGGACTAGTCTTTCTCACCTCTGGAATACGCAGCATCACTGCTCAAATATGGCTTCATATTAAAATATTCTGAACTTTTCATTTAAATGAAAGGGTGCTCTTCAAGGTGAGGGAAGAGTGAGACTCTGATTTTTTGTCTGGAAAAAGCTACAATTGCCTGAAGAAAATAGCCTTCCTCATTGACTCGAATGGAATAATTGGAACGCCGTTAACAGCCATTAGTTTGGTGATGAGAAGGCCCTATTTAGTAAGGCTAAAGGATTAAAGAGGAAACAATCTGAATTCCCTCTCTCACAGCATACCCCCTCCAAAACCTCCCCCTCAGCTCGACCGCTGCCCGGCTGACTTTAAACTGCCAACACCGACAAAAAGGGGATGTTGCATCTTTTATAAACAGCCTTTTGTTTGCCGCTCTGACACCTGCGAAAAGCAAAATTGTTATTTTCTTGCTGCTTGTTGCTAGTTTGATGCCCGCTCTGGGGCCCTACATCAGAGACACTGTTCAGAACAGGTTGCAGGGGTCCGTTTCCGTGCTGTCTGCCGATGGTGCTGCCTGAAGGAAAACCATGGAAACGGAGTTTGACAGGCTCGCGGGGACCCACGGCTGCCAGAGCCGCTGTCTTTGAGCGCCTGATGAAGACATCACAGAGCAAACACAACATTAAAACACTGCCGGCTGCTTTGCATCACTTAGAATGCAAATCTCTTTGTTCTGCTCGGCCCTTTGCGTTTGGTAGCCGAGGAATCTGTGCCATCAGCTAACACGGATTTGACGACCTTTTTTCCTTCCCTGTACAATCCCCCTTTCCCCCCTGCCCCCCCCCCAAAAAAAAATAATAAATCATTTGTTGCGGGAGGGAACCTTGTGTGGCGATGTACATGTGAAACAGCCCTGGCTTTCTGCAGTTCCTGGGATGTCCACTCACAAATTAAATGCCCACATTGCAGAGCAGAGCAGGCTGGGCTGCTTTGTTGCTCCCTGTGCATTATTTGACTTGGATTCATTTACATGGCAACTCACAGGGGTAAATTTTATGTCATCTTTATGTCATGGATTAAAAGGCAAAACTAATCCTTTATTTGAGCAGCAGGTCCCTTCCAACCCTTCAAGCCACACAGATGGAAACAGAGGGGGGAAACCCCAAACCATGCCACCTCCAGAATTCCAGGTTTATAACTTCTTATGCTAAATTTAAGGAGCTGTGTGGTTATTAATTCCCCTCTCCCTTTGCAAGCAGCCTGTATTTTAATTGCAATTTCTGATTAGCTCAGTCAAGGTCAAAACTCCTAAACCATCTAGACCTATGCCTTGGTGCTCAGACAAGCCATTTCTGCAGCTCCTGACAAGCTGTGCTGAACGAGGGGCAGCCAGGAAGATTTTGGTGCTGAGTGGAGAAACTCTGGTGAACGTCTGCAGAAGGACAAAGCTGGTGGGGTACAGCAAACAAACTGATCATCCTCTCAGAAGAAGTAATTTATCATTTTGGTCTCCCTGCACTGCCCAACTCATCCATTACTCACACTGGGAGAGGGCAATCGTTGCTCAGCTGGCTGCAATACCCAACTGAGGGTTACTGCTCTCAACAGGGAAATCATTTAAGCACAATGTATAAATCCCCTCTTTCAAGATTCAGTAAGACTTACATGGGTGTTTAGGTTAAGACCATTCTCAAAAGGCTTTCCTGAAATTCAGCTGGAGGCCTTATCTGAAAAGCTTCTCCAGAAGTTTGATGAAGCTGGTGCTGAAGAGCCCCAGAAAGCAGCCTGTGAACTGTCCCTGCCTGGGCTGGAGGACTTGGCAGCAGATGAGGCATCTTCATGGCTGTACTTTGGGATTACACCAAAGTGAAGCTACTGCCTCCTGCCCGGGTCTCTTCCACTGAGAACAATCCATAGAAAGGCCACAGGTTTGTCACCCTCATTTTTAGGGGGATCAGTTCTACAACTGGGAACAGAGGACAAACTTAAGAACAAAGACATTTCCAAGTCACGGCAAAGTCCTTTCCCCTTTCCTTGCCACTGCCACAGTGGATGTTGGTCTATGTTATTTTGGGTCCACCCAAGTTAGGTATCACACAAAGCCAGAGAAGAACAGTCTGCCTAGACAAGGTTTTCTAGTGTTTTCAGTACTAGTCCCAAGCTGCTTTGCCAGCTACAGCCTGGGAAAGACACACTTTACAGCATGGCTCAGCTGTGTGTGCGGAACATATGATTTGTGGGCAAAACCAGTGTGCAGTTATTGGAAAATACGGCTGTAACTCTCCACGTGAGTGTTGAGGTGACGTCACACAATATTTTGGCAGTCACCAAGGAGATCCAGGTGTTCTCTGCTTCCTATGCTCCTTTGGGTTATACAAGTCTTTCTCCTTTTACACTCTTTTCCTTTCTTTTCAGGCAGACTCCTGGAAAGACCTTTCATTTTCTTAGGGACTCATTGACTGAGCTTTCCTGACTCAAATCCCTCTGCAAGACCTTGCAGAAATGACATAAAAACATCACCATTTTGAGGCCACATGCCTTTCCTGCCCACTGATGTCCTTTGAGTTTGAATTGCAGTGTTTAGTTTTGACTGTGAGACAAAGTTGGCAGTTTCCTGACTAACCCAAAGTGAGGTGAAAGAAGAAGAAAACCAGAAAGGCGCCCCAGAATGTCTGAGCAGAAGACAATCAGATTTCTGTGTCAAAAAGAGGGCAAAACTAAGGATGTGGGACTTGCATGAAAAATCTTGTAGACGGTTATTTTTTTCCTCTTCCTTTCTCTCACAGTGGGACAAATTCCACTTTTATTTCAGTTCATCTGTAAAACATGAGGAGCCAGCTGAGCATAGCATTGGTTCAGAATGAGGGCAGCTGACAAGGGAAAAGTAAAAGAAACTTGTAACTGCTGCCATTCTCTCCAAGAAATTATTGCAACGTGAAAAAAAGCCCTCTAACTTCCAAAGGATAGAGGAAGGCACTAGGACATCATCTAACATTCCCTGACATAGCAGACTCCAAGGTATAATTATTAATGCATTAGCCATTTAAATATAGGCCATCACCTCCTGTTGTCTCAGGTTTTCTCGTCGTCATCTGGTGCTTGCTTAGGATGGGCTGCAAATAGGGAGGAGGCAGCTCTAAGGGTCTGGGAACAGAGTTAATGGTCAGAACTTGGGTGCAGGTGGAAGAGCAGGACATGAAAGAGTACCTTGGCTAGAAAAAGGTTGGGACAAACTGCTTTAGCTCACACATAAGATGTCCGGGGTATTTTGGGGGTCAGTTCTAGCTCCCACAGTTCTTTATACTACTATAGAACTATATAAAGTTCCATGTAGTTGAACACCACTCTCTATTACTTCAGTTCAGTGACCATGATTCCTAAAGAGTAAAGGCTGCATTTCATACCCAACATATTATCCAAATGCTCCTTCATCCTCAAAGACTTAGGAAATTAATCACCAATGCAAGCTGTAAAAGACTATTCATCAGCAGCATGTGTCACTTCCCAAGGAGCACAGAGAGGTACGATGGCACAAGGCATTCCCAGGGAACCGTCCCCACTGACAGTGACACTGCTCAAGTGGGGTCTGAGTCCCATCAGTGGAAAAGACCCCTCCCCTCCAGACAGCAGCACTGATCAGAGAGTTTGGGACTCCCAGCATGCTACAATTTGCAAGTCTACAGCTATTAGACAGCAAGGGAGATTCAGAAACAGCCTAATTAGTTGCATTTTATTTTCTAACCTCAGTCAGAAACCAGTCAGACTGTGCTTTAGATTTGACATCCTATTAAATGCAGAACACAGGCCAATAGCTTTCATTTTCCCTTGTGATGCCACAGACTGTTGTTTTTATAGTTTGACAGAGAGACATAATTAGGCCTCAGAAAGGACAAGTCTAGACTATTAGTTCCCCACAGAGGCTCCCTGGAAAATCAGAACCCACAATTATTCTCCACTTTCCCACTGAGGCAAATTTGCGGATATCTGCTCTCCTGCCTCAAATTTTCTGCTCACAACCTTTAAGCCTGGGACTTCACTGTCCTTTCACTTGAAGGGCACAAGGGAAGAGACAGGGAAGGATGGTGCTGGTGCTGGATTTTCCAAAGGGCAAAGGCACTTTAAGGATAATACATGGCATTGCTAATGCTATAAGTGTGAGGGCTTCTCAGTGCCGCAGGCAGAGTGGAAGAGAAATTTATTGCCATATTTCTGCCCCTTCAGAATTGGGCTTCAAAAAAACAGAAGTTACAGCTTTTTGCCTCAATCACATATAAAATGAACCAAACACAGAGCAGCAGCCTGAGCATGATTCCTCTCCCGGTGTCACAGCAGCCATTGTCGGAGCAAAGCATTTAGTGACACTTCTCACTGAGACCTTTGCCCGTTCTCCTCTCTGCTTCTGAGTTACCTGTAGCTTCACTTTTTGTTTCTCAACAACCAGGACGCAGAATCAGTCTCTGGCTACCACAGTCTCTCCCTCACTAGCAGTTCCTTAGTCTTTCTTTGCCAAGTGGTACCTACCAGCTCCCCCTTGTTTCCAAGTGCTTGGATGGTTTCTGTACCTCTCCTGTTGAGCTGCAACCTTGGACACACCTGATTCAAAGGAGCTCTCAGGCTCAACATTAGCATGGAGCACTGGTCCTTTGTTTTTGCAGCAGCATCATATTTCAGATGCATCTTCAGTGTATAATCCCCAGTAATCCTCAGTTCCTAGTGTGCCTAGCCAGCAGTCCCTAATTCTGTGTAAACCACCCTACAGCTGTCTTTTTTGTCTCACGTTACTCTTTTCAAGCCATTTCCCCAATCTATCAGCGTTGTATCGAATTCTAATCCTATCTTCCAAAGTGTTACTCTCAACACATTTCCTGAGAATTCGATTCACAAGGAACACCAGCTCCTGTTCCCTTTGGCCACCTGCTTCCCATTGCAAACCTCTGTGCACGATCTGTTCCTGTCCCAGGGAGGTGCAGTGCAGAATATGCTGATGGTGCCCTTTTTTATGTGCGTGTTGAAGCATTTTCCTTTCCTATGTGTGCTGTCAAACCTACTCAAGACTATTTTGCTCCATGGAATCGCAGGATCACAGACTGGTTTGGGTTGGAAGGGACCTTAAAGATCATTTCATTCCAACCATCTGCCATGAGCAGGGACACCGTCCACTAGACCAAGCCCTGTCCAACCTGGCATTGAACACTCTGAGGATGGGGCATCCACAGCTTCTCTGGGCAAACCCTGGATGCTTGATCCCACAGAAATTAGCAGAAATTCTAGACAGAGCTTATTTGCCTCTCAACAAGTACATGAAAATATTTTCCATTTCTAATAATGAAGGTTTATCTCCTACTTTGACCATGGGTTATCACATCACTACTCGGCTGCAACAGAAACCAAAGCTCTCCAGGGGTGCGCAGTTGCTAAATGTCCCCATTGGTGACACTGGCACCTTTTCTGGGCTGAAAGGGTCATGCAGAGTCATGCAGATGCCAAGTGCAGCCCAGCACCCTGTGAGCACTCAATTAGCCCGGCCGTGTCTGCTCAGCCTCTCAAGCACTCGGTGGAAGTAAAATGCTTACACGATCCCTCTGCCTACAAGGCCTTGAAATCTTTAGGGGGCCTGGCTTTGCTGCCTGGTTTTCCATTGACAGGCTGATAGAGACATCACAAATCTCTCCAAAGGCCAGTCACTAGGCTTCTTTCAACATCAAAGGGTGTCAATGTTCACTCTGCCTTGGAGCCTGGGGCAATATAAATCACACATGGATATGTGAACTGAGTGTTTGAGGTTAAATTCTCTCTGTGTACACAAAAATTTCACCTTGGGTAACTGATACTATTGTGTTGTCTCCCTACCAACATCAAACGTTTTTTGTAAATCACAATAGTCCAATAGAAAACAAAGTTTTATAGGTGAAAGAAAAAAAAGGAAGGATGAACTAGGGTGTTCCGGGAAGAGATTAACTCATTTTAAATATACATTGTAATGATCTTGAAAGAAAAACCATTGAACTGATGGGGTTTTTGTTGGGCTCTTTCAAAGCTCATAGTTACATTTGTGCTGAGCCTCCAGCCACAGGGATGTGAACCACCTTCCCTAGATCATCTCTGGTGTTTCTTCCTAAAAGCACTTGCCCCCCAGCCAGGCTGACGACTGCCTGTGGAGCACCTGCTCCCCACACCGCTCCTCCCTCTCCCATCCCACTGTCCCACAGCGTGAGCCGGGCTGCCCAGATGCCGCCTCCTGGCTCCAGCCGTCAGCTGGAAAAGGCGGAATGCCCGGGTGGTGGCTGTTGGGAGAGCCTGATTCACCCTGACTGGCACAGTTGTGGCACCTCTGCGGGGAGTCTCTGCCACCTCCAAACAGGAGACAGGACAGCTGGGGCTGTCAGGAAATTACACTGCACAAAGATAGCTCCGGTGCCTGCCTGGCCTCCTCCCTGGCAGGGGCTCTGGTGGCAGAGCTACATCAGCACATTTGCACGACGCTGCACCGCTGCCAACTGGCCTTGCCCGCTCCAAGCAGCAGCCGCAGGCACCTGATGCTGCTGCCCAGAGAACTCGGTCCAGCATCTTGCAGGATATTCAAGAGATCATCCTGCGGCACACAGAGCCAAGTCCCCGCGGGTTTTGCTGTCCCCAGGAAAGAAATGGCTGTTAAATCCAGGCTGTTGGCTACTCGATAGACTTGCTCAGCTCCCTGCATCTCATCTGCACTCTCAGCAGCAGGTTACATCCCTGGTTCGACAGGGCAGGGAGCGAAGCAGATGGAGCTCAGCAGCTCCTGCCTCCTCCTGCAGAGCACAGTTCCCCCTCCCCGCCGCCACTGCTGCTCCTCACACCAGAGAGGGATTTTTTCCCTTGGGCAGCCACCCAGCCAGCCTCCGAGGCTTTGCACTAAGCAGAAACAGGAGCTGGGAAACTACCTGCCTTAAACGGTGTGGGTTTAATGAGATTTTTTATGACCTCTGCAGTAAATTGCCTGTGCTCAGTATTGTGTTGGAGTAAGTAACACCCGGCAGAAATCGTAGCGAGGCGGTAATTGCAGAGTAGCTGCCTAAGATCTCCCTGCCATCAGGCAGGGGTTTTCATTTCATACATTAGTCATAATTTGCATATAATCATAGTCCGAGTTGCATATAATCAGTACACCCCTTTGAATGGGAAGAAGGAAAAAGGGGTGAAAGCTGCCCAGCACTGGGGAAATGCATGGAGTCGCTGTGGGTTTTATGCATCTCCCATCACTCCCAGCCTGCCAGGGGCCACATTGCTACTCGAGTCACACACCCCTTAACACAACCTCTGGATTAAGGCAGAGAAAATGTGTTTGCCTGGCCATTTCTGAAAAGTTTTAGTGAGCACTGGGTGCATTATACATCAGATTTTCCATTATTGCCATTGCTCAAGCTGCAACAACAGCAGATTCCCAACCATTCTAACAAAAAGTATCTTTTTTTCCGGAAAGCTGTTCCTTAGAAATAATGACTCCTCAAAGGGATGAGGGAAGTGTCTCTGGCTCCCTTCCTTCTCCCACCAAAACATCTTCATGCCCCTTAGGACCATGTTTGCTTTCTGATTGCTGCCAAATGCACCAAGCAATTTTCCCACCGTCAGACCTCTGAGCTTTCGGATTCCATATCCTGAGTTGGTTTTGGTTCCTGATCCCTCCCACTGCTCCTCACCATTGCAGCTGTCACAGCAAGAATGAGCATGTGAGCCTGGGCTGTGTGATCTCCTTGGGAGGTTATCAGGACACCCTGGCAGAAGAGACAGACCCATCAGGGACAGGCACCAACCCGAAAGGGCAATTGCTTCTGTGTCACTGAAACACCAAGGAGGGGACAGGCTGGTACTATGAGACACTAAACAGCTTGAAAAGTCAGAACTGATGGTCAGAAAAATTTCTCCATCACCTCATTTGGTCCAGGAGATATTCATCACCTCAACCCTTCAAAGCCAGCAACCACAGCTAGAGAAGAACTGTATTCTGGCACACATAATCCTTGTTTGGCACAGCAGTTTTTGAGGCAACATTTCATCCTGTAACTGGGGAAATTGTGCTTCACCAACAGCTTCCAGCTTTTCACCTAGCAAAAGAGCATGGCTTTCCCTGGCATTTTAAACAGCCTTAAAAGGACCATCATGGGATATTCACTCATTTTTGTCCACTATTGTGAAATAATGATGTGAAAAGCTTTATGTTTTGAATAGCGTTTGTCTCTTTCTGGTTTTTATTTTTTAAGCACAGTCTGCTCAGCTGCAGTCAGGGAATGATTATCTTGCAGAAGTTCTACCTCGTCCATTGACTCGCTGGGCCCATCTCATGTCTGGCTTAAAATCTGCATAATGAGAAGAAAGCCATTTTCCTTGGGATCCATTCTCCTGTTCAAAGCTCCTCGCGCGCCAGGTTGTTGTTTTTTAATCACACAAAATGGTATATATTAATGAGCTCTGAAGTTACATAAAGATAGATCTAAAGCATAAAAACACTAATATGCCCTGTAGCATTCAGTGCTTTGAACACGGAATGGCATCTGTGTGAGAGTGTGATTGCAGGAAGCTATGGAAACCAGTGCCAAAAAATGAGGCAATGCTGAACAAGTGGTGCAAGATTGGGAAAAAACTGGAAACGAAGATATTCAATTTGCATTAAAAGGCCTAGCTCGCTAGCAGCCCAAATTGTGCAACTTTCTGCCTTTAAATGATTATTTTCTGGTTCTGCTGCCAATGTGGAGATTGTCTTTTTCCTGGAAGAAAATTTCCCTCTCCCTCTAGCTCCCAACAGAAATAAAGGGCGAGCCAGTTCCCAGGTCAGTTGTGGCTGTTCCAAATGGGACAAGTTTTGCAACCATGGAAAAGTGCAAGGTCTTCCCTCGTCTTTGCAGTCATCCTGAGCAATTTCCTTCTCATTTCCAGATGGTGCCAATTAAGAGTAAGAACCCCTGCCCTAACGGTTGTTAACAAAACAAGCACAATCTGAGACTTTAATGAGTAAAACTAGAGCCACATCATATGCCCAAGAGAAGCCGAAATGAAAAGAACGACGGCAGTTGGAAAACACTTGGGTGGCTGCATCTTAAAATTGTAAAATGCTGGAGGATTTTTTTACCATTCTTTTAATGCTAGATTATATTTTTAATACTGAGGGTTGCCTTCTACTGCTCAGTTCAGTGGGATTATTTTGAGGCTTAAAGATAATCATTTGGATGAACCATTCCAATCAGCGACCATTCCAATCAGCTGGGCCATATGTAATTCATATTACAAGG
Source organism: Cephalopterus ornatus (assembly GCA_013396775.1). Classification (NCBI taxonomy): domain Eukaryota; kingdom Metazoa; phylum Chordata; class Aves; order Passeriformes; family Cotingidae; genus Cephalopterus; species Cephalopterus ornatus. Next base: position 455,239 of record VZRE01000829.1, read on the forward strand.
TATTTTTCTAATACATTATTGAGTTAATTTTATTAATCAGTAGGTGGTAATTAGGATAGCTTCCATGCTTTCAAAACCAAAATCAGATGCTCCTGGTTAGAAGAGCTCACCATTGAGACATCACTAAAACAACCAGCTAAAAATAGAAGCTCCATGAACTCAGGCTACAAACCAGATTCACAGGTTTTATGTCATGGGGAGGCAATTAACTATTTTCACAGATTACCTGAGGGTGTAATGGATGATCTGTCACTTGAAAACCCCAACTTGAGGGTGAGCACCTACCAAAAACCATTCTCTACTACAGCCGTGTGCAACTTTTGGAAACAACGCAGTGAATCAGAAGAGGTGGAAACTAATGAAGGACACAGGAGATAAGAGAAGTAATGTGGGGCAGACCAAAGGCCCAGTGATTTCAGATGTCCAACAGCAAGCACGGGGAATCAACAGGTATCATAGGAGACTATTTTGTGGCACACTCCCCCAAGAGGTTGCCTGCATAGGGATGCAAGGAACACATCAAGTATAACACCAATTTCCAGCTCGAGTCTCCTCCTTAAACCTCCTATCCTCCCTGTCCTGAAACCACCAAGCTTATAATATGGCTTGGGAAGGAAAGCAGGCATGTTCCCAGACTGTCCTTCAGAGAATAAGCCTCTACCATGGCACAAGAAGATCCAGGGCCTTAAACTCAAAACTCCCTCTGAGAGACATGTAACTCCTTATCGAGTCCTCATTGCCCAGGAGTCTGAGAAATTCATAAAGGTCATTCCAGTTCCAACAGCGAAGTGACTCCCTCAAGCTCAGACTCAACTCCTGCACCCCTGCAGAGCCAGCTGCTGTGGGTGGCTGAGCACAGGGAGGGGGGTTTACTACAGCAAATCTAGGAAGAGAGATGGGAAAGATCCTTTGGATTAGGAAACCCTGAGGTTGAGTCCAGGCACAAGGAGTCAGTTTAGAAAGCAGATTAATACTATACACAGGGATTTCTGAGCCAGCAAGCTGCGCTATGCTTCATACTGCAATTAGAGGCAGCAAGAGGTTACATCATTCAAATCTGAATCCAAAAATACACATACTAAAAATGTGGCACACGGTTAAATGCTTTGCTAGGTCAGAGACCTAATTTGCTCCCTGTCAGTAGGGCTGCTCTCTATCATGGACAGTGTTTGGGCTAATTACACTCTGCTCCTGGCCATTGCAAGCACAAAATCCAAGGCATGAATCGTCTGGCACTTGGAAGTGCTGTGAGCACTTTACAGATAACAACAAATGATAATAACCACCTTTGTGTTTGAGGTCTGTGCTTGGAGTGGTTTCAGGAGTGATCAGATGTGGCAGGGAAATTTTCCAAGCCAGTCAGGACAGAAAGATGCCCCAGATACAAATCTGGACACAGAGTTATTTTTGTGCACTTTCTTACCTCACCTCCACTTTTAATTTCTAAACATTCCTGTGCATCATCCCTCCCCAAATCTTGAGCTTTGGATGCTAAACTGTATCATTCCTGGGTCTGATATTAGGTTTGCAAAGTACTTTTGCTCTTGCATGACTAATTTGCATGCACAATTAACCTGCATGCACTTACACAGTGCATGATGGTCATTCAGGTACTCTCCTGCTCCCAGATTCACCCACTTGTTGCAGGTGACTTTCAGCCTTGTGAAGAAGGGGCTGTTGCCCTGCTGTGTGTGTGGTGCCTAACTCCACTTCCCCCACAAACAACAGCAATAATGCCACGATGGTCACTGCACCTGCAAATTTAACACATCATTGGGCATATATTTTGGGCAAGAAATTCAACAACTGCTGTCCCGCCAGCACCACCACCGCTTTGTTTTCTGAGATCCGGCTTCATTTTTGAACCCATTGAAACATCTCCTATTCCATCAAACAGTAAAGAAGCTTTGCTCATCTAAGTTACTACAATTAAAGACCAATAGCATCTGGTTATGAACAATCACAGGTTGATTGCTTGTCTGCCTTCCCTTTAGTCTCTCTAAGCTGTTCACAGCCTGACACGGCGCTGCCTCGCTGGGCGAGGGCCGCCAGCCAGGGCTGCGAACGCTAGATGGCACTTTGCAGCAAGGAAGGTTAAGAGTTTATGCAAGTAAATGCAGACCTCATTTACTGCCTCATTCACGGGACAAGATACTTTGCTCACTGTGTCCTCACCACCTCCTTGGTTCTAATTCAGTGTTTAGTCCACTGAGAAAAATTTGATGGGTTCCCAGAGAAATTCTTGCCTTCATTGATGGATATCTCCACTCTGGTGATGTATTTCATGATGAGCTCTAGCATATATTAATATCAAACCACTTTGTGTTTTGCCTCAAGCTGGAGCATATGCAAGGAGCATCTATATGATAATGGCTAGGCCAGATACTCCAAAAGCTCTTCCTCCTGATTAAAAGACAAAGCCAGACCCAGCAATTGATCTTATTGCCATTTACTGAACTGCCGCATCAGAAAATGAGGGTGCTGCTTCAGGCCTAGAGATTCTTCCTGTCTTTCATACCAGGCTGTGACTAGTACTTCTTGGATCATTTCAAAGGGTCAGATGTTGCCCTTGGCTTGTGCCTGGAATTTGCTGGCCCAAGGGGAGCTAAGTGATGGTGTGTTACAGCCACGCTGCAACTGAGCAGCGAGAAAATTGTCCAGCCCTGCAAAATGGGCTCCTTCTTGGAACAGTGACAGAGAGACGTGCAGGTGCCTCAGACGCTCCTCTGGGTTGGCTGAGGACAAGGAACTGCCCTTTCCCTGCTGACACCTGGGCCAGCATTCATGTGAACATGGCTCCTTTTATTTATCCCTGCGGCTACACTGGAATAGTAACCCACAGCCAGCCTCAGCCTGCCTTGCAGAGCAGGTACGTGAACGTGGTCTGGAGTGGCATCCTCCTCCTCTCCTGGAAGCTGAGGTTTCACCCCACCCTCTCCCAAGCCTGGCCTGCAGGCACCACAGTAAATAACTTGCTGCTCTCTATTTAGGAGCAAGGCAAACGGGCACCCATTACGTGGCAAACATGATGGGCAGAAGGCTTAAGGCTGCTCTCAAGACACATGAGGAGCTGTAAGTGCCCACTCTACCAGCACTGGGCCCTTCTGCAGCACCTTCCCGTGACAACAGCACGGGCTGCAGTGTCGCACCAGTGGCAGGACAGTGAAGGCAGCGCTGGCAGAGCAGGAAGGCCGTGTCCTGCCGGGCAGGATACAAACAGCTGCACCATGGGTTCACCTGAGCTGATGCCCTTCTTCACCTCTTCTTCCAGACATCTCCCAGATAAAATCCAGGGTAAATCTCCCACTAGTGCTACTTCACCTGTTCTGGAAACCTTTTTCATTCTTTTATAGCTATTATTCCTTCATCCTTTTGACTGTCAACTGTTGCTACTCCCTTAGAGCAGCAGCGTTCCTGCCCAGCCTGATCTTTTCCAAGGTCTTTCTTAGCTACTTTCAAAACAGACAATGCACTTCCCACCTTTTGTAGCTTTATCCTTATCTTTTAAATAAAAGATTTCTACACTTTTGAAGTCATCACCTGGATTATCTCTTTTTTTCTCTCATCCTTTCCTATCTCCTCACCAAGGGCAGCATATCATTGCTTGGAAGTATTTCTTCTCTCTTCCTCCTTCAGGTCACTCTACTAGATCCTCTTTTTTCCCCAGTCACCGGTCAGGAAAGCAACTTGCTCTTCCCCAGAGTCTCAGCTATGTGGTTTCTGAATTAACCAAACTGTTAGAAGAGTTGAACACACATCTGCATAGGTTCCCTTATTCCAGAAAGAACTGGATGATGCTCAAAAGCAATTCCAGTTTCCAATGCTATCACAAACATTGTCCTCCCCTGAGTTTAGTCAGTTGAATTCACATTACTCTCTCTCTCACTTTGGCCTGCTTTGACATCGTTTCTTGTCTCCTCAGATAAATTCCAGGTAAATTCAATAGGATTTTTGTCTAGGGACTAAATAGACATCTTGAAGTTGTACCTCAGCCGCACAGCCACGGCTAAACAGCACCATTAACTACCAGCACACTGCTGATGGCCTCCACTGCTGGTGTTGGCTTCACCAGCAATGACAGAGACAATGAAACAGAGAGAGATGGTAACAGAAAGGTGCTGCTCAGGAGACTGGTGGGGCCACGCATCAGCAGCACCAGACCAGCATGGGACCAGCCTGCTCACCTGCTGGGAGCGGGGAAAACTCCCGCTCTCGGTCCCCTCATGGGAGTGTGACATGGGAGCTGGAAGTTAGTTGACACCTGAGCACCTCCCATCCAACACCCACACAGGGCCTCGTCCAGCATAGTCTCTGCTTAAAAAACCCTCTAAACCAACCAACACATCGTAGCATATTCTTCCATTCTTTCCCATCACACACTATAGTCCTATTAACCTAATAAAGACACTTCAATCTCCTTTCAGTTCGGGAGAATTCTCCCCATTGTTCCCACAGAAATCTCTCGGGATGTACTGCCAAGAGCGCGCGTTTGCTGTCGCGTTCCAAGTTGCTTGAAATAACAAAGAATTATCCTTACAATTAAGATCAGGCTGTACAATTTAGATACGTGCCTTAAAAGAGTTATTATTCTCTGCCAGAGATGTATTGTTCTTCCCCATTTAATTTTATTTACTTTTTTAGTGGATGCAACAGTTACACTGTCATTTATCGGGGAAGAAGGAAGCAGCAGCTGCAGAGCTATGTATGTAAAATAAACACAGTGTGTATGAAGCTATCAGAAGCTCAGACTTCAAGGAGGAGAGGGGGAGGATTGCTTTTAATAAGATCTCATGTCAGTAAAGTTGTGAGATGGAACGGCAGGGTCTTACCCTATTAAAAATAAGAGTGGGAACAAATTCTTTTATTTAATGGAACAGCAGTGTGAGCTGTGTGTGTACAGACAGAGGCCTTAATTTAAAAAGTAAAAAGCAATTTGGTCATTCATGTTCAGACTTTGGGCACTCTGCAGAGCATGCCGAAAGCACTCATTTCTTTTTAACTCTTTGGCTGCAAGCATGGAGGAGGCAAAGCCAGGGTGTATTTATCCCTTAACAGCACTTGTTTTCTCTCTCTGGTGCAGGCTGATCCTGGGAAAGGCAGGTGGGAGGCAGGCGTCTTGCTCCCAGCTCTGACGCTGCTGGTTGTGTTTGCCTGGGTGAATCGTTTCACCTGCCATCAGTACAAACACAGATGCTGATGCTATCAATGGCTGCTACTTATTTGTCTATTTGTCTGTGTTCAGCCAGTGACCAGGAACCCCCCCAAGCATGAGAACACCCAGACCAGAGAGCTGGACCAGAGCCTGCTGCAGTTGTATTCACCAATAAGACGTCACATGTTATGACTCAAATCTGCCACATCCCTCACATATGGGATGTTTGTGCTACAAAGACACTTAGGCACAGTGAAAGGCCTGTCCTAAAACCATCAGAGGCAAGCACAGAGTGGGGCCTTGTGGCCTGACCCCCACAGACCTGCATAAGGGGACAGTGGTTCCAGGGTGTCTGTCTGTGTGCACTTCCCACCGTGCGTCAGAACCACGGGGCACGGGGACCACCAGATCAGGCTGGATGAACATCCTTAACTCAGGTGTTTAATAATAAAGCCAAAACCATTTTTTAATAGAGCTGGATTCACCCACAGGTGATAACAGTAATCCCACACACACTGCTCCTGTATCACCTGGCTCCAGCAGCACACCTCGCTCGACATGGAGCTGCACAACCTCTGAACAGCTCCAAAACAACAGACCACGGTGGTATTTCCCCAAACGTGCTTACACAGTCACACATACAGAGCTCTATTGCAAGCATTATTTCAGTAATAGCATAATTGTGCAAAATATGTAAGTATTTTCTGTAATTGTATAATCAGCCTGTAATTACATAGAGGAGAAAATATAAACACATATTAAACAGGTGAATGCATTCATGATTCAAATATAAATTTCAGTGGCAAGTGAAACCGAGCCAGTCTGTACCTTTACGTGTAATTAATAAAGGACTGGAATTAAATATGTTGCATTTGTATAAAGACCTGATATGCCCAAGGACACCTTTGGACTCAGACTAGGAGATCACAGTGACAACACATGGAGAGGCATCAGAAGGTGGCAGAGGTGCAGCTGCAGGAGAGCCCTGTCCTAGTTTGAGATCTCTCTCTCATTCTCCTCTGCTGAAAAATGAGGAGCAGTAACAAAAGGAAATAGTTGGAGCTTCTGTTGTGCAGCTGCAGCCTGAGTGAGCCCTCCTGGTGCAAGGAGCCCAGCGACCACAACATCTAACACTACAGATTATGAAATCGCAGTCTGGACCTCTCAGACCCAACAGCCTGACCTGATAAAACGTAGTGCAGAAATTTTGAAGGAAAAGCTGTTAGATCTTTGACCCCTTTCACTCCTGCTTCTCCTGACGTCACCTATAGTCAGCCACTGGAGGCAAAATTAGGTCTCTAGGGTTTTATGTCTCATCTAGAAGATCCATATTACAGAAAAACAAACCCATTAGCCCAAGCATCTTCCAAGAGAAATATTTTATCATATGGAACGTCTCAGGGATTCAGCCCTCAATGAGGACTGTGCTTCGATCACAGATGGGATCTTGGGAACTGCACTAAATCACAGATGGTATATTTCTTTCTATAATTCACAAAATGGGCTATTTCCCCTGCTTGCTGGGGTTTTTTCCCTTCTCTGATTTTTATATTTTGCACATGGCAACTGCAAACATGGATACAATTTTTTAAAAGGGCCCTTGAAAACATTTTCTTTTAATGACGCCTGTAATCTTTTCCTGTTCAGTAAATCTAACACAAAAATATCAATCTTTTTATAAATTAAAACACACTTAATTTTAATAGGATTGCATTTATGTTTTATATGTTTTGCTTATTTATCTTCTGTGTCATTTCTCTTTTCTTGGATGAGCTCAACATTCCCTTGTTATCTCTTGAAATACTGCTTCAACCATCAGCTACTGCCTAGACTGAGACATGGCAGCTCCTGCTGCTGCCCACTCATGGGCCATGGACAACCAATGGATCCCACATTCCTACCCCTTACAGCCTGTGTTATCTTAATCCTGAACCACAACCAGCTGAACACAGCAGCATAGCCCAAATTCACCCCATTCCCTTCTTGTCCTTGCCTGGGGCAATTATTTAGGCACCCTCTAAAATCCCTGTGCAGTCAGGAAGAGGATGGAAGGAGGGAAGGGGGAGAAGGAGAGAAAGGAGCATCCCCTGGCACATCACATTCTTCGGAGAAGCCTCTCTCTCTCTAATGTCTGGGGAGCCTAAGGCAGGCAGGTACTTCACCAAACTTGGAGAAGGGAAAGGAATTTGGACATCCTCCAAACAACTTAGTCTTAAAACAACAGATGGAAACAGAGAGATATAGGGGTCCACGAACAGTCAATGGGATTGTGATATGAGTTTGCATAATAGATGCCTGGCTCTGCACATCAGTGCATCTCCTCTTTCTAGCTGCTAAGTGACAGCAAAAAAAAAAGCCAAAATTACATCTAATACTTTCCTCAAATTGCTTCATTGCTTTTCCATATAAACTGCTGCTATAACTGGCACAGAGTTTTTATTTGTTTGCTGGTGGGAGAGGAGGACAGCCTATACAGTCTGAATAAAAGAAAAAGCAGCTATGAGCAAATCTCTCTCTTCAGCCACGATCCAAAAAGATCTAGAGCTCCACATGTTGATATCGGTACGGTAACAACTGAGCTCCCACCAGCATCACGCTGCGATCCACTCTCTGGGGATCCTCTTCTATATCCATTTAACTTCCCCACCTCATTTGCTATCACAAGATGCTCAAATGCTGTTGTCATTTTGATTCTGTCATTTGATTGCATGCCTTCTTCAGTACTGAGCTGCTCAAACACTCATGTGCCAGCCCCAGAGCTGAACAGCAAATCAAACCAAGATTTCATGCCAGCCAATGGTAATCCTTCTGCTGGGCTTTGAATCACCCTTTTCAAGAGTATTTCTAATTCTCACCAAATCAAGATTCGATAATCCTTCAGCACTGATAAGAGATCAGGATTGCAATGACACCTCATCAGGCTCTGGCTGAGTAGGTGTTTGTGACCTCCTGATCACTAGGCTTTGAGTGTCTTGTGCTGATCTTCCTGACCCTCAGGAAATGCCCACACTGATCCCCTGGGATCACAGACCATGATTTTGACTCACACGAGAGCAGCCCCAAATTCCACCCTGAACACTTGTGCCTCAGTCACGATCACATTTATCAGCACATCCTAATTGTGCAAAGTTCACAATCTCACTTCCAACCCTTGTCAACACTCTCAGTGAGTCTCAGTGGGTCTTTCCCACCACCTTTTTTAGGGGAAAATGCATATGTAACACGAGGTCTCATCAGAAGGGTGAGGGCCACCTCAGATCATGCAGCACTCATCCAACAAACTCACAGAGCAATAAAACCCCTGACAAATCCCCCCCTTCCAGGTCAGAGCAAAGACCCCGTGCCCCGTCTTTGATGGGTCCAGTGCTGCTGGACAGGTAAATCAACATTTGGTTCATAAATGGTCTCCTGCTTTCTGTCAATCAGTAATTAGGGACTTCTTGGATTAGGAGCTGCTACTGGACCACCACATTTCATGGCCAGGCGACCATCTTTCCTCCCCTCACTTTGCTCTTCATTTAACATATTCCTGTTGTTGGCCTCTGAGTTTTTTCAGAGCCTCCAATGACTTTCTCCACTATTTAAATACTTTGTGAAATCACATTTTTTGGTGAGATGTTTTTTTGGACTCCTTTGTATCCTGCTAACATGTCCCTCTCCCAAGTCTTTCTCATGTAGAAGTAGTGTCTGACTACCAATCTGGTTGCCCTTTTGGCTAACAAGGTGGGAAGAGCCAGGAAAGTGGCCAGGCATTTGTATTTTCCACAGATTTGAGAGGATAGATAGCCAGCGAAAAGTGGTGTATGAAGCATACTCTGACTGCCTCTCTAAAATCCCCATACAAGAGAACTCCACAGCTGGAATGGATACTGGAATTTAATGCCTATACCCTCTCCCATACAGCCCAACCATTCAGCCTTTATGAGGGTGAAGTGGATATGAGCCTAAATGTTTTAGAGGCAGTGAGTTTGTAGTCATGCCACACATGATTTAGTGAATAACTGATGCAAGGCAAAAAGATGGCAGAGCTCTGTGATCTAACAGCTGTGCAAACAGGCTAGAGAATTTAAAATTCAGGAAGCTGTATCTCCAGGAAAGCATTTAAAGGAAAAAAAATCCCTAGTGACACATCTGGTGGCATCAAATTGTCATTATGACATGGTATTTAAGATGATTTAATGGGTTTATTGCTGAGTAAGAACCTTGGAGTTTGCTTAAACTACTGTGCATTAAAAGGATGTAACTCTTTAAATGATATTCTGACAAAGTACTGCCTAAAGAGTTCATTATCTTTCAGGAACACACACATATGTACATCAGCATGTGTGTGTAGGGAAGTAAATAGGTCAATAGACAGAAAGATGATCAGGAGCTGCACATCTCCACACACATGTATTTAACCATACACACACACAGCCTCACGTGTGTTGGGAGACATACCTTTGGAAAAATTCATTCACCCCCTTTTTGCCTCTCTCTTCTACAGCTCATACATCCATACAGCAGGCAAGATCCCTGTCCACCTTAATTACTTCTCACTTAGGGCACTGAATCAATGGGTGGCTTTGAAACAAAGGATTCAGCTACTAAAAACAGCCTGGGAAAGTGCCCGGGAAAGGTTATTGATTATAGACGACTTCTAAGAAAAGGTGTCTCTTTTCGTGCTGAATATTTTTTATGTGACTTAGTGTTTCCCTCACCTTTAGTTCCCAGAACAGTTCTCATTTCCTCTGAATGTTCTGACTTCTTATCTCAAGCCCTTTCAGCTTGTTGATTTTAAATTCAATCTAGTTAATTCAAATTCAGGGCACGTTGCTCCTGAAGTCTTTCACTGTTTCTGATTGCACAAAATGGGGCTGTTAATGGTATGGGGTTTTGTCAGCCAGGAATGGTGCAAACTTCCTTTTACTTCTTCCTTTCATACTAGATTGACACAACACAAGCCAGTCAGACAATCTTGCATTGGGTGCCTCACTCAGAGGGGTCTCTCTCCACTGACTGCACAAAGAATCATAGAACCATAGAATGGTTTGGGTTCAAGGGACCTTAAAGATCATCTTGTTCCAAACCCCTGCTGTGGGCAGGGATACCTTCCATTAAACCAGGCTGCTAAAAGCTCCATCCAACCTGGCCTTGAACACTTTTAGGGATGGAGCAGCTACAACTTCTCTGCGCAACCTGTTCCAGAGCACAGGTTGGACAGTTGGACAGATGGCTTAGGTGAATGATCAGGACCACAGCCTGTGAAATTGTATGATGGAGCAGACTTGTCCAACTAGAAAAATTCCTGAACAATCCCATCAAGTCACCGTCATCTGTGGCAATTTTCCACCACCAATGTGTCTGCCTCTCTGCATGCAAGTAAACTGTCAAAGCATAGTCTGCCCCTGCTCGTCAACCCCACGTGCACGGAACAGGGAAGTAAAAAGGGCAGTTTTGCTCTGTTCCAGACTGAATTTGCTCTGCAGTGCCCTACATTGTTCAGGAAGAGAACAATGTTTCAATGGGGGCTTCTGCTACTGATCTCCCTCTGTGATACCACCGAACAGCTCAGGGCTTGCTCTTACCAACAGTCTGTCCTTGGTATCTGTTCACATCTCTGACTCTTATTTCTATTTATCCTATAACAAATTACGTTTAGTTTTTCTTTTTTTCTTTTTTTCCCTTCGCAAAATCCACCTCTTACAAAGCAGGAGAGAAGCTGAAGTTTGTTTCCTCTGAAAGCAAGTCAGCTCCAAATCAAAATGAGCATGGGACTTCAACAGCCAAAGGGTCAGTTTTTCTCTCTCTCTTTTTTTTTTTTTTCAGTATGCGTTTGATAATGAATAATTGGAAGAGAGAAAAAAAATCACCTCAGGTTGTATATTGCTACTTCCTCTTGCATCGTGGTTAATGCAAACCTTTGATTAGCCTGCTGAAGAGACCACACATTCAATAATTTGAAGCAAAAGGTTAATGGTGTTATTACAACTATTATCCCTTTTAAAATCATTATCCTCTTGTTTTTTATGTCTATATTACCTTCACCTTTCCATGAACCCACTTTACCAGCTGTTTCCCTCCGTCATAAAGTTTGCTGAACATCATCCTAGGAATAGGATAAATGCCATGTTTTATCAATCAAGCCTAAGGGAATTCTCAGCTTCTCATAACCCAAACTGTAAAGGGAGACTATTACAAAGTTTCTATTTTGATTTTTAAATTGGCCATGAGTGAAATACACATTTAATGTCAAGGTGCACAATGTTGCAATTATGACACCATTTTTCTTGGGAAGTTTCACAGATCAGCAAAGTATGACAACTGAGGACTTAGAATAGACTAATCAATTATCATTAATTTTAAATAGGTTCTTTATTAGAAGGCCAATAGTCTCTAGCAAAAATGCACAGAATGACTAAAACAAAGATAATGACAACGTGGCAAACCAAGGTGATAACCAGCCCTGTTTCTAAAGCATCTTCCGAACTTAGTATTAAAATACTACTGATGTTTATCCCTCATTTTGGAAAATGTGAATTAACTTCCTAAAAATTTTAGAGAGACTTCTAAATCCATGGCAGTGTCTCAGATGTATCTAAATACACTCCTTTTTTCTCCAGAGACACCAAGAGGATCCAGATTGTCTAACTTTAGTCACCTCAAGTCAGTTGCTCCATCAGCATTTGAGCTCAGTCTTTGCTCTTTACAATTAACTTCCTGGTGCAGCTGCTTTACAGTCAGCACCTTCTGGAATCTATTTTTCCATTTTTCAGATACTGTGGACACGAGCAGTCAAAGTCCTCATCACACACTGAGTCAGAGGTCGAACAGTGGGCCTAGAACTTGTATAAACAGAAGAAATTCCCAGTGAACCTAATTAAGTTAAAAAAATGAAGTGTGGAGGGAAATTAAAGGCCTTAAAACAATCAAATTTTACAAGTGCTCAAACTTCATTATGCCAAATAAAATCATCACACTCTTCCTGGAATTTGAAAAGAATCTGTTAATGATAATGCCTCTACATGAAAAATACATTCTTTGCAGAATGGCGACAGTGCAGCATTTACTGAGCTCTTAGTAAAATAAATGAAGTGCTCTGTGATTGCTTCCTTTGAACACGGAAAAATACAGGTAGCGCATACTAATGTTTTCCAACAATAGTGTCTATCAGGGAAGAGCTGTGATCTGCACAGATATTTAAGCAGAACAAAATGTAGCCTCTGCCTATGGCATTTTTATAATCATGGATGCACAGGACAAGTTAATGCCTCTATAACTTGGAGCATTGGTGGCAGCACAAGCGAGACATTTTCTTTCTCTCTTTTTAAAAATTCGGAACATTTTTTGCTACCAACTTCTGAGCGGTAATTCAAGACAGAGAAAGAGGAAAATTTGCCACATGAAAGATGTAATAAGAAGCAAATTCCCACTACAAAAGTCCTGTGATTGACGTGGTCTTGTCATTATCATTGAAAATAATCTTCTGGTGTGTTATAATGACAAGAGAATGTGTAATGTTATTCTGATACAAGAAAAGCCTGTGTACATTCATTGATCCAAAGAATTCTAATTCACCCCGAAGAGGAAGATAAGAATCACAACAGCAGGCAGTTAAAAGTCCATCCAGCCCTGTATCCTGGCTCTGACAATGCCTCATACTTCACATTTCAGAAGAAACTGTCAAAATAGCCATTTCATTGTGCTCACTTCTAAAAATGAACAGTATTAATAGTGTGTTCTTATCTCCCAGGCCTTTCACGGCCAGCTGACCACTACTGGCTTCCACAACAACAGTTACCATGGCAAGTGACTTTGATGTGTTCTCTTTTTCTTTTATACATACATATTTATGCATATGCATACAGGTGCATGGCTATAACACACAGATGCATGGCTATAACACACAGATCCATGCAATAACTGAAATTAAAAGTCCTAACCTTTTACTACATTTAAGAATAACTTGTGCACTTCATTTTAAAAGGAAATACTGGCTTAATGAGCCATGACCAGCCCAGCTTTTTCATTTCTGTTTTAATCACAGCTTGAACCGGTAGCTGACAAATTTCTCCAAGAAATGTTGAAATGTTTTTAAATGTGGTTAAAACCCACTAACGGTTTTAAAAGGCCACCCATTTAAACACAAACTCCTGGGACTCAGGGAATGGCCCTCAGGATATGAGGCATAAAAGATTCCACTTCTTCAGCTTATCAAAGGAAAGGCTGAAAGGGTGATAACTCTTGATAGGTATCTAGAAAAATCCTGTAAGGGGGATGATTCGACCTCATACAAAGTGGCCAAAAAAAACATTACTATTTAGAAACTACCTTGAATTAAGACACCATTTCCTTGAAGTAAGATGACTAAAAACCAGAGGTGGCTAGGAAGAATAACAGTGTTGCAAGGTCCTGGCATCTTTATGGTAAGATTTCCTAGCTTTCTGGAATGCTCTGCTGCAGTGTTTGTGAGAGCCTTTGCTTGTAGGCACATGAAAGGAGAGGAAAATGTGACTCAAAACGTCCTGGTCCTCCCAGGGCCTATGAAATTATTTGAGAGAGATTCAGTTTCACTTCCATAGTGGGACGTGTTCATGAACGTGCAGCTCTACCCTAAGACAATAATTCTAATCAGATTTCATGCCTTGCAGTATCAGCTGGTTACTTGTAAGAGGATTTTTTTCCCCCCAGATGTGTCAGCTTCCACTGCTGAGGGTGTTCTCCTTCCCTCCAAAGCACTGGAGTCAGGAGCTTCGTGTCCTCTCTTGGACACCCAGAATATCCTTGGTTGATTCAATGCCTTGCTTACAGGTCCAAGATTATTCTGGTCACCAAATTTTAGGGAAAGATTCTTAAGGAGCTGGATTGTTTTGGGGATATGTGCTTTTCTGCCTTCTGCCATCCAGGGCTAACTCCCCTCTGCACACCCCTCACCAGTGACAGCGCCTGGCTTTCACTTGTTCCCCTCCTGTTTTGGGCCACAATGAAATGATGGCTGAAATACTGGCTGGGGCTTTAAGCTTGAGAAAAAGTATGCAAGGAAAACTTGTAGTAGTAGCAGTTTGTGATACTGGGTTAGTTTGACTAGATGGTCTCCAGGCAGTTTCTATGAAACTCCAAACCCTCCCTTGGTGTTATGAAGAAAGAGGCTCCACGTCATGGAGCAACTTCGGCTACTCCAGGCAGGGGAGGTCAAGTATCCGAATGAATTTGTACAACTTCCCTAACACCCCCCATTCTCTCAGAACATAACAATCTGACATCAGGCAGAATCACCTCACGACACACACACCTTAAGGACAGAATCACACTGTGTCTACGCCTCAAATGATGCTGAAATAGCAGCGAAAGCCAAATAACGATCCCAGGCTGCTCCCTGCCCTGCCCATCACTCATGTTATCTCAGGCTGCTGACTCCACTTTCCATCCATTGTAGCTCTTACTCTACATTCCCTTTGGGCATAAAGCATTCCATTATCTCCATTTTCTGCTGAGGTAATACCTCTTCTAAGCCTGGGCAACAACAAAAACAGCCCAGGATGTGAAAAAATCGCTTCACGTGGAGAACCTCTGCATCTGCAAATTGTCGCGCTTCTGAGAACCACACACAGACATGAGGGTGAAGCCTTCAACCAGAGGCTGTCCAGCAAACAGCTTGCTTGAAACAATCTTTGCAAAGATTTAGGATATTGCACCTGTATTTTCTCTGAGATGTGATCCCACATCAGTGCCTGGTGTGAACTGGGAAGGCTGAAGTGGCACCACAAGGCACACATTCCTGTTTACGGGAATGTTCTATCAAAAGGTGAGTTCAGATCCAGGCATGCATTTCCCTTCAGTGTGAGTTTCCTGGTATGAGATTTGGGTTCATCCCAAGTTCAAGTTTTTTCAGTTTGAACTTTAGAAAAAAAAAAGGCACTTCACAAAGCCCTCAAAAGCCTCAAATTACAGACCATAGTAGTAACCAGCTAAAGCAGCACATAACTAAGAACCCAAATGAGTCTGTTATTTCCCATTTCCCTTTCTGGCTATTCATTCCCTTGAGCTGGAACAGCAAACCACGATCCACACATGAATAATGCAGCTGCTGTTTCAGAGTTGATTCAACAACAGAAATCTGTATCCTCCCTCCATGTCAGATATTTTTAGGAATATTTCTGACCACCTTGCTTTGAAGTCACTGAAATGCAGAGGGGTACATGATACAATTGTAGGAAGCTCTTCCTCCAGAGGAGCACTTCCAGAAGGCCACTCTAATTGTGCAGGCACCACAGCCCCAATAAATCTTTCTGTCCTCAGGGGATAGCAGGATGAAGAGATGTTCTAACCACATCCATTATTTTTCTCTGCTCACGCTCCTTGCAAAGCCTGTAGCAGCTGTAAACATCCAAAGCCACCTTGGAGCAGTCCTCTGCTGCCCAGCTGAGTGCTGGATTTAGATCATTTTTATGCACAGGAACTAGCTGTAACAGATCCTGCACTCTGATTCACTGTATAAATATTTAAGTAAACAACATTTAAGGTCACTCACATGTTTTCTTTACCAGTGCATGAAACAACATGATGGTCCATCACATGCTGGGATGCAATCCCAGTGTGTGGAACTGGTGTGGGAACCCTTGTCCCGTGAGCACACTCAGAGGTGTTCACCTGGAGGTGAGGGGGTGGGTCTTGCCACTGCACTGCCACTGGAAGTGGAAAGGATTCCTTGCAGTTTGCTTCACAACCTTCCCCTCTGCTCCAGCCTCCTGACACCTCTCCCACTTCTTGGTATGAACCAAGGACTCAGTGCATGAGCCTTGACAGCTTGGTTCTCCACCATCAATCTTGTGCAACCTACTCTATCCTCCTTCTGCCTCGGATTTCCTACACGGGCTGTCCTACTCTCATTTGTGATTTTCCATTTCCAGGCATAACCTTGAATTAAGATTAGTCTTTTGGCCTTCAAGGCGATTGTGCTTTGTGTGACTGAGCTGTGTGAACGAACACTTGCCCAGATAAAACTCTCAGATTCCTGGGCCAGTATCTCAGTATTTGCTTTTCTCAATTTGCCACATACAGCACGATCCTTAAAAACACATTTCCTGGTGTTTTACACGCTGGCTGTAGTGACATATCAGACTAGCTGGGCAGCAGCACTTGGAAAAGCATCTCTGGCTGCTCTCAATCTCTTATCTGTAAATGTCACTTAATTGTCTAAGAAAAATTTGGCTGACCTTTCAATTACTGTTAATAGAATAAAAGCAATAAAAGCTTGTCTGTGACAGTAAGTGTCACCAGTAGCCATTCGTCGCCTTCTTGTGCTGATTGGGAGCGCCACGGCTGCATTTTTGGCACAGTGCTGATAAGAAACTTGCTGGCAAAAGGCCAGGAAATAGGGAAAGAAAGGAATTGTCTCTCATCCCTCCCTGCCTTGACTCTATAAACAACTCCAGAAAGAGAATTTCTGAGTTATCTGGGAAAAGAAGGCCCTATATTCTGAGGGCTTTTGGGGAACTTAAGAGCCCATAACATCTGCTTTCAGGGCTAAACATTGCTCTCAGCCAACTGCTTCCTGACATGTGTCAGACCCACTGAGAGAGCTGAAACTATGTTCAGATAAAGGATGAAGGGCATGGGCAAATCCTCCCTACCATGCAGAAAGGTCAGGATGGAGTTTGCACACTGTTCACTGCCTGTGCGAGGCCCTCACTCATGCACAGCCTGTCCCATGGCTCTTCCACTGAGCTCAGCTGCAGCTCAGACACTGGTTGTTTGCCCGCTGTGTCTGGTACTGACTGAGAAAGACACTTGAATGGATGTTATAGCACAGCAATCTCAAATAAGAACTCCACAGTCTGTAAATTAGCTCTTAGCAGCTCTCACAAACACTTCCCCAAGTCCTCCTCCAGTAGCAGAAATAGCTCTTCACTCTCTAAACTGCCAGGCCATTGATTAAGAACAGAAAAGCTTAGTTGGCAAACTCCTGGTGCTGGTGCCTGACTCATGATGAAGAGCTCTGTCTCAGTTCCTTTCAAGCAGGAAGAGGACAGCAAATACTCATCAAGTTTTTCACATCCCTCCCAGTTACCACTTGGATTCCTGAAAAACAGAAACCTTCACGGAAGCAGAACCTGTTGCTGAGAGCACTTCTTATCGTGTATCTTCCACCAAAAAAAAAAAATAAATTTATTTACATATTATATGTCCTTCCCACTGTGGAAACTTGGAATCTATTCCATACTTTCCAAAACGCTTCTGGCAGGGTCAAGCCCTGATAGCCTGGTCTATCAGTATGTGCACAGAAATGAATTAAAAAATAGTTACTGCCTGTAGAAACTTACACTGTGAGATCTATCTAAATTCAGTGACCTGACCACAACAGTCATTTCCAAATTAGCCAGCAGAACCAGGATATTACCAGCTGCCGTAGGAAGATGTTCTCCTACTTCCTTCGCTTTCAAGATGAGCCTGTGATTACTAGAGCTGTTCACAGCTCTGTGGATACTCTCCAGTAACACCTTTCTTTATGGATACTTTCAAATGAGACCTTTCTTTGTGTATTTTTTACTCTTACACACTAGTTTGTGTATTAACTAATTCATTCAAGCAGCTCTTTCTTACGGTCCTGAATAAAGTGGCAAAATAAATGAAATGAAAATATAATCAAGCATGTCAGTATATCTCCTGCTCTTTCACACCTACTCCCACATTCAGATAACCAGTCACACACAAACACCCACAACTGTCTGAGTGTTTGTCTCCTCTTCCTTCCTCCTGGGTCATCAGAGACTAAAATAGTCATGTGGTGGATTCCACCATTCATTTTACGTCACTGGGTGGGTCAGTTAAAATGTCTCAAACACCACAAGGTGTCCTCAGGATTGGTAGATGAGAAAACCAATCACTCCACGACAATTTCAACAAACCCGGGTCTTTGACTCCTGATGAAAAAAATGTATTTAAGAGCAAACAGACAGCAGGAACAGGTATCACCTGACTGTGACAGAATGTTCCCATTAACTGTCCTCTACAGGCTAATTGTTAAAGTTATTGAAGCCTCCTAACTCTCACTAATTCTATGAATATTTTGTTCCACAAGCAATTGTCCATGTTTATTCATTTCCCTATCTACCTCACTTGCACTTGCAAAGAATAAACGGGAGGACATGTTTGAACGGTCACATAAACCCATAAGAAAATTAACTACTTTTACACAGGTTCTAATTCATGTAGGAAAAAGGGAGGTGTGGGATTTTGATTTTTTTTTTCCCCTCTGTATCATGCTCTCAAAATCAGTCTGCACACACACACATTGTACCTAAGGAAACTCAGCAAATAAGCAAATATTCAGTCTGGATATCTAAGCATGGTCTCTTGGCTAGCTACAAAACTAACCTTATATTTGCTAATGTGAAAAACTGGACATAAGGAAAAAGATTTATGCAAAATTACTCATGTATTAGTTTAATTGGACTAAAACCCACCAACATAGCATGAGTTTATACACCACAATTCCCAAATACAATGCAGTATTTGCAGTTTCAATGAAAAGAATTAGTTCAAAAGCACAGAGGGATATGAATATCCCTGAATTCTTTAACTACTCAGACAACCATCACAGCATTATTTTCTTTAGTTACATAATTCTTCCTCATGAGCTGGGGAGTCCGAGGCCAAAGGTCAAAACCAAGCCCGTGACTTCACCCCATCTGTAACCACATTCCTTTTTCCCAGGTTATTACCAATTACCACTGAGGTGTTTACAAACTTTTAGCCAACAGAAAGTGTTCCAAAGGCCTACCTGGCTCTCGGCAAGGACAGGTGCTTCCTTGCAGAAGTAACTCTAAATACGAGGCTACATTTCACAGGACACACGGGTATGCCAGGGATTCTAAGGAAGCCTGGAGTTATCCCATCAGCTATTTAAAAGCCAAGGCTCTGAGTCTCGAAGACAATTTTAGCTAATTTCAGTAATTAACTGAGTCAGCTGGGAAGCACCAGGCTGGTGATTTGCAGCGCCCCAGAGGGCCGGAGGAATGCAGGAAGATGCAGCTGTCAGGAGTTTCAAGCGGGCAGGTGAGTCGGACCGGGAAGTGACTCCTTGGTCACCCATGGAAATGCCGGCGGATCATGCACCGCACACACCTCCAGGAAGATGCACCGCTGTCATCTCAGGCCATTGTAAAACACGACACTGCCGAGAACAGCATTAATTGTGGTATTTATGCAGTCAGTGCGAAGCGTTCTGTTTTGTAGCATGCCTTGGGCTGGTTGGACATGGGCGCGGAGCTGTCGGAGCCTCGCCGCTGTCGGGATGGTGGGTCCGGCCACGCTCACCCATCAGCGTCAACACATTCACCACTCCTCCTACAGCTGCTGAGGGGTTCCTAAGCTAGTGCTTCTAAAAACTGGAAATGGCAGCAAACTCTGTGTTTATTCTTGTGGATAAACCTTCTGAGTGTCACCGTTCTGGAAGGTGTCACTGCTCAGGTGTGGGAGTGCGTAGCCATTTAGCTTCCCAGTTACAAAGGGGGTTGTAGGAACAAGTTCTTGAACCAGTGCATTTCTTGATTTCCAAAGTGCAGAAATACAGAGTATTTGTGTGGGCAGTGAGCTTTCCAGCCTATCCAGGATGGCTCTTTTACAGCCAAACCCCCTCACCGCCTGCTCCTCAGTGAGGTGGGGAAGGGGCTCACACAGGCAGCACCGAGTTCCCGAGGGAACCCCTAGCAAACCAGGGGGGGAACAGCGAAATCACCACACTTATCCACATTTAACAGTCCCAGCCAGCCCGACTGTCGGCGGGGAGAGGTTGAGACCGGCCCAGCACACCCCAACCGCCACGACAGCGCCCGAGGGCCACTGAGGACCGAGGTCTCCCCTCAGCCCG
>VZRE01000829.1:476342-498592 GCA_013396775.1 Cephalopterus ornatus
AGCGGGGGGCAGAGCGGAGGAGGGGGAGAAATGGGCACCGGGACCCTTGGATATGGACCCTTGGATATAGTGCTCAGGCCCCGTCAGGACATCGCCGCCCCTCCGCCACATCCCTCACCCGGGGAAAGCTGCCGCAGCCCCGCCACTGGCCGCCCGCTGCCTTTTTTGTACGGTGGCTGAAAAAAACGCGGAATGGGGCCGTAAGAAAATCCGCAGTTGGGCTCGCTGCGGAGGTTCAGCCCGCCTGTGAGTTCCGTCAGCCGTGTGGGCTGTGCTCTGTGAGCAGCAGCTGGGAAACCCCCGTGGAAGACGCTGGAAGCGGTCGGGCTCCTCCGATGGCTTGAGGAAGCAGAGGCAGCTGGCCGTGGGGCACAGCTCTGTCACTCAGGCACTGCAGCACCTATGGCAGTGTCGGAAAATTAAAAAACACAGCAGCGACATTTTGTTCCGTGCGGGTGAAACGCAGCTCTCAGGCTGAGCTGCAGGGAAAGTAAATTCAGGCCTTGAGAATTGTGTAACAGCAGGCCCTCTATGAATATTATATTGGGAGCTCGTGTATTAATAGTATTTCATCATGCTGACCTTAAATTGCAGCTTTTTTAGCACAGAAGTTAGTTTACCTGTTAATTGGAAAAGCAGATTAATTGCTGTCTTGCTGAAAAGGAAAAGAAACTTACTTTGTGCTCTGCAGAAGCCATTTTGGATAAAAAATTGGCCAGAGTCCTGAACTGAATCTCAAGGTCTCCCATGTTTCCTTGATTTTTGTTTTTCATTGAAATCACATCACAGCATAAATAAAGCACGGGCTGCAGTCCAGAACCCACTGGGATCAATAAAAACTTCTTGTATCTGGGTGTTCTTATACATAAATAACTTATAAAAGCATCTGCTTTGTTCTATTTCTGGAATAACTAAAACATAGCTATTCATTTTCATCCTACAGGTGAGGAAAACTTAATTCTTCTAGATGGAAGACACGAATTTCCATTCAGCTTTCAGCTCCCTCAAGAGTAAGTTAAATAATCCAACCTGAAGGGATTGTGCTGGACGCTGCTTGTAGTGCAACATTAACTTAATGTAATTTGACTTGTGGTTTTTTTTTTAGTATCAGCTTTATATGTTTCTCTTAATCAAACCCCAAGGAGAGGCCTCGTTGGCTTCAGTTTCCCCCAGGCCCTAGAAGTACAAGCTGTGAATTGGTTAAAGGTTCGCGCGCACGGGAAGTGCTCCCGTTTGGAACTGAATTATTAATTAAGGGTAATGGTTCTGTGACTGCTCGTTTCAGACCTCTGGTGACCTCTTTTACTGGGAAGTATGGCAGTATTCAGTACTATGTGAAAGCCATCCTGGAGAGGCCTGCAGCTCCCGACCAGAGTGTGCAGACAGAGCTCCAGGTCATCAGCCATATCGACGTCAGCTCACCAGCTCTCTTGGTAAGAGGGTCCTTCCTCCACTCCTCCTCCCCCCTTCAGAGCCAGCTGCAAAAAAATAAAACATTTCCAGGCAGCATTAACATCCATAACCATTTCCATGTTATTCTGGAGTGTCATTTTCTGACTTCTGAAAGCATGTAAGCTCCCTAAGCTTTTCTCTATAAATAGATGATCTTAGGTTGTGTGAATAGCAAACAGAGTGGCTTTTTTAATACCATTGATTACATCCCTGCTGGCAGAGATGCTGCTGCCAAAAAGTTAGGCAGGCTTCAGATGCATAAATAAGGCTTAATAATAATAATGCACGAGCGTAGAGTAGTTTACTCTTACCAGAGCAACTACATTCACAGGGCTGCAGTGTCCTAAACTCTACAATAATAGTAGGTTGAGGCACAGTAATTAGAGAAGAGTATTAATCATGCCCAGCCTGTCATTTATGCTCTGGCCATTATGTTACATATCCCTCCATTTTGCATGTCGTTTTCCAACATGAAGTGTGTGCACACAGCTGCTCCAGAGATCCTGTCAGTTATTTCCCTGTGACAGATTTGGCCACATTAAAGCATTGAGTTTTTTGTAATCACTCGAAATACTGTAGAGTAATAAGAAAGATCAGGCATTAAGTAATGAGAAAATAGGCAAGATGGAAGCTAATGAGCTGGATTCTTTTATCTCAACCCATATTATGGCAATAATATAAAATTATACCTTGCACTTTCATGATAGCAACTGGATCTAAATGGTTATTCATTTAAATATGAATGAGTAATTTCTATTTTATTTAAAATTATAGGATAATTTTAACATCATGACGTGAACAGAGCTAAGAGAGGTTTTGAGTAGGGTGTTTTTCCTCTTTATGTGCTTACATTTTAATCTTTTCTAGAGAGAACTTCAGAGAATTTTGGCAGTGACATCTTTAAGCAGAATAGTCTTTATGTTCAACACTGTCTGTTAGGAGTTTGAAAGCATTATATCCAGATTCTGTAAGGGCAGAGCAGCCCATAGGTAATTGGCACAGAAGAGGGCTGTGAGGCATATAAAGTAGATAATGCCAGTCAGGGGATTCCAAGGCTATCACCAAAACTGCAAAACAGATTTTGTTCATTATAATAAAAACAATTTTGATTATTGACTGGGTGCCATTGCCCAGTAAATAATTTTAAGCAGCTTGGATCCTGGCTTGGACCCTTGACATGGGTGCTTGTAAGTTTATTCTGATGAAAACTTTAAAAAACTGTCATATAATGTGACACTCTTTGAATAATTCAGATGGTTTTTGTCATGAGCCTGAATTTCTGTGGGGTTTTGTAGCTTGCAAATCATGAAGTTGCATCCTGTTAGCCCAGTGTATATACGTTTATTCTTTCTTAAAGATACAAAGGCAAAAACAGTTAACCTGCTTACCTGTTAGGTGTTTGCAGATTAAATTAATTCTGCGTTCTTCTGCACTGAGGAGTGTGGGGATAAATGCCACAGCACGCCATGAGACCTTCGAAAGGTTCTCCTTTTTTGAAGACAAATCACATTCAAAGACACCCTGGTCTCTGTCTTACCCGGTTGATACAGCCTAAATTCAGACTGGGATTTTGAAACAGAGGTGTTCAGATTGCCAAACCTTGGTTCCATTTCACATGGTGGCAAAACTCCAGTTGCACAGGGCAGTTCAGTGATTGAAATCAAATGGATTTTAGAGCTGGATTGCAATGACATGGATAACACTAAACTGCAAGTGATTGAGAGCTTTATCCCATAAAATGAAAAATACTTTGTGTTTTATAGACACCTGTTCTAAGGAGTCAGGAGAAGATGGTTGGCTGTTGGTTTTTCACCTCTGGGCCAGTGTCTCTCAGTGCCAAAATTGAGAGGAAGGGATACTGCAATGGTAAGAGTAGTTATCTTAAAAATGTAAATATTAAACACCTAGTAGGGTTTTTTTTTTAATCTCTGTGAAGCCAAGACTTTATAGTTCAAAGAATAATTCTGTTTAGTAGGAGTAAATTAAGATCTATATGAACTTGGTTTAACAAACATCATCTTGCCTTTCCCCTTGGGAATATAAATTAAAAGGAAGTCTTGTTAATCTTACGAAAAAAACATGTACATTTAAGTGTAAAGAAGAACAAAATGCTTTTATTTGGGATAAAATACTTAATTAGGGATGTAATTAGGTTTTTATGTAGTTTGTGTAGCTTTACACTTTTGTGAGAATGAGCTTTAGCGGCTTCCTTGTCATCTTGATAACATTAGAGACATTGAGGAAATAAAACATCCTGAAATTCATTTAGTACTATATAAAAGGAAGATTTGGGCATAATTTGCAAATAAAGCTTTTATAGCTTGT
The DNA here is from genome assembly GCA_013396775.1 of Cephalopterus ornatus. Taxonomy (NCBI): domain Eukaryota; kingdom Metazoa; phylum Chordata; class Aves; order Passeriformes; family Cotingidae; genus Cephalopterus; species Cephalopterus ornatus. The sequence goes on from VZRE01000829.1 coordinate 480,120, forward strand.
TCATATTACGCTTAATGTTTCAAAATGAATCATTGTTTATATATAAAATGCAGTAGGTGGCTATAATTCTGCCTGGATACCACTCTGAAAAAAATAAACTAGCTTGAGGAAACTTCACAAGTATTGTTCTCATAACACTGCAGATGATGTACGTGCTGTGTAACATGCTTTGATACTCCCAGAGGAAAGTTGGGAAATGCAAATTATTCATTGGACTTTTTCTGTCTCTAAGGGGAAGCCATACCAATCTATGCAGAAATTGAGAACTGCTCTTCTCGTTTGATTGTTCCAAAAGCTGCCATTTTCCAAACACAAACTTACCTGGCCAGTGGGAAGACCAAAACCTTCCGTCAGATGGTTGCCAATGTCCGAGGAAACCACATTGCCTCTGGGAGTACAGATACCTGGAATGGGAAAACTCTGAAAATCCCACCTGTATCCCCCTCTATACTTGACTGCTGCATTATTAGAGTAGAATATTCATTAGCTGTAAGTATTGGTTATTCGAATGTACAAACTTTGGATTGAGTCGGGAACGGAAGAATTTACTGAGTAGCTATTAGGTTTTTAATTTGGGAACGACAAATATAAATCTAGGGAAGAGGTGTCCCTACTCATGGCAGGGGGGTTGGAACTACATCTTTGAGGTCCAACCCAAACCATTCTATGATAAATAAATATCATAAACCATATATATAGATGAGAAACTGAAGATCACGAAGAGATTCTGAGATGGAAAGATGGCAATAACAGGGAAAATGGAAAGATATTTCTAAGGAAAGAAGCAGCTTAGTTTGAGACCTGCAGAGGTTTTTATGGGAAAGTAGTTCAAGCTCAATGGGTTCCTCTAGTGATTCTTTTCGGAAGTGGAAAGATAAGACTGAAAATCAAGTGCATAATTATTTTTGTCAAGATGTTTTTAAATGTCACTAGAGACAAGTTACAGAAAGAAAGAAGTTGCTGAAAAAATAAGGAAGGCTGCCAGGGTATTAGCTGAACATATCTGGGATCAGAAAGCTCTTAATTTTTAAACAATTTGCAGTGTAGGGAGTAGGGCAGCCTTTAGGAGCATTCAGTGGGGGCTCATGATGTTTTTTTCTTTTGTTTGGGGGCTGTCACATAGGTGTATATCCATATTCCTGGTGCTAAGAAACTGATGATTGAAATGCCTCTGGTGATTGGCACTATTCCATGTATTGGATTTTCAAGCAGAAACTCCAGCATTACCAGCCAGTTTAGTATGGATATGAGTTGGCTGGCATTGACCATGCCTGAACACCCTGAAGGTAACACATATTGAACTCCTTTTATCCAGCACAGCACTGTCTGCAGCAGATGGGTGTAGTGCCACTTTATGGGCACTGTAGGGATGTAGGCTGGGGAAGTATGACTCAGGAGAAGTCTCAGATCCAAAAGGACTGGGTGAGGTCACCCTAACTCCAGCCTTCCTTAAGTTTATCTTTACCCCTATCTGACTGAAATAACTGAATTTTCATAGTGGGAATTCTACTTAGGAACTTGATTTAATCATTACTGAATATATCCTGATACAGCACAGGCTTGTTGCTGGAGTTGCCCTAAAAGCATCTGTACTGCTGCTGAATCACCTAAGCTTACCGAACACATAATTTCAATTACAATATGTGTGAGTTTAATGTATTTCATACAATCTGACAGTTGTACAATGTTTTATAAATACAGTTTGCATGGGTTTGGATATCCTGTACTACAGATGTTGTCTTGCTGTGAGTGAATAGTTTGAAGTTTGACAGTAGCATCTCTTGTGTTTCAGCACCACCAAATTATGCTGATGTAGTGTCTGAGGAAGAGTTTTCCAGACATGTTCCTGCTTACCCACCACCCATTGACTGTGAGGAACAGTTGTGTTGTCCTGTCTTTGCTTATATACAGGAGTTCCGGTTTCAGCCTCCACCTCTTTATTCAGAGGTAAAAAAACAAATAGCAGGTGGTGTTTTTATTGTCAGATGGCAAAAAAGAACAACAAACCAAAACATATACCTAAATGCAGGAATTGCAGGCGGTAATTGTTGCCTTTCTTCTCTCCCTAGATTGATCCACATCCAACTGATGTAGAAGAAATCCAGCCCGTTTCATTCATGCTCTGAAGAGGATTTGTAATGAGCATCATTGTGATGAATGTCTTAATCTTTCTGCTGCTTAAGCTGGTAGTGCAGCTAAAAAGGAAACAGTTTTCTTTTTTCAAAACTTCAGTTTGTGTACGAGAAAGGCAAAGGAAAATGGAGGAGGGAGGTATGAGCACGTTTGGTGATAAAAGAGAATCTGCTGGATTAGTCTGCACAGAGGATAAATGTGGGAGCAGCCAAGCTTGGGATACTCGAGAAGTACCTGAAAATGCTGAAATGAAAATGAGTGATTGAAATACTGAATGTTTTCCCAAAAGCGGGCACACTACACAAAGTACGAGGAGGAGATGTATGGATCTTCTGAAGAGAAAGAATTTATATTTTGTTCGGAACACTCTGGAAGAATGTACATAATGATGTTGAGAACTTCTGTAGTAGAACTTGGTGTAGTAGAACAGAATGTGGGGTAAGAAAACATTTCCAAAATATTCCAGTGTTCAAGGGGCTTCAGCTTTGCACCGTCTGCATCCAGGAAAGGAACACTACTAAAAGGTGGAGTGAAGTCTTAACTCCAGCTTAACTCTGTATTTCATGGGAACCTGCCCTTCTCACGACTGCCAAGTGGTACTATTTCATCACTCATAATGATCCTGAAGGCGTCACGGATGACAGAGTAGCTATTACGCAATACTAATGAAGGCAACCATTTACTGGGTGAGAGACACAAGTATGGAAGAGAAAAGTGGACTTCGATACAAGCTTATGCACTATGCTTTCTTTCACGGGATTTCTTAAGGGAATTATTCTAGCCTCTTCTACTGTGAGTTCTTCTTTTGCATCTTAAGCCTATGGATAGCATGATAAGGGGAAGCATGGCAAGGGAGAATCCTTCTGCCAACAGCAGGTATACTTAGCAAAATGGACAATACTTATTTATTCAAAAGCCTTTATAAGCCTACCTCTGTTTTGGATATTTACTTACGGTCAGATTTGAGACCAAAAAAAGTCTTGTTAAAGCTCCAGTATACTTCAAGGTTCTAAAAGGGACCCTAAATGGTTTCTGTGGTTAGTGGATGAGATAAGAGGCGTAGGGAGAGGTGTAAATATACCCAGAATAGACATAGCTTATAACTGAAGTGAAAGCAGACATCAGGGGAACAAAGTCCTCTGGTAATGGCACAAAGCTTTTCATTACTCCTGCATTTTTGTCTAAAGATCTATTGTCAGGGGCTGCACTGGTCATTTGCTATCCATACTATATATACGTTGATGTGTTTCCTTGTTTGTTTTTGCTGTTTAATTTTGTTTTGGTGCAATATTTTAATGTTTTCTTCCTCAGGTCATTTAGAACAGTGAGTTTGTTGCTGCTAAGAGTGAAGGCACAGCATTTACTTGCCCTTCTGCTGCCTTCCTTTAAAGTAGAATGTTTGCTTCCTGCCAAGCATCAATTGGGATAAATAAACTACCACCACCAGATCACTTACAGGAGCAGAAACACAGCATTGTCAGCACGCACGTTTACAGTCCTGTCTTTAAAGTACAGGGGATTTTGGACTATTAGAACTCCTCCATATGTCTTACAGAAGGGTTTGGGGTTAAAACCCGGTGCTTCATGTGGTAAAACATTGTACTTTCTGGTAACTACAAAAACAGTAATTGAGTTTCCTTCATTTCATCAGTAACTGCAGTTTAAAGAAAGTTTAAATGGTTTTTTATGAAATCTGTCTTCATTTAAGAAGCAGGGATTTTTCTACAGGCATACACACATATATATTTTTAGTCTTCTCTCAGTACAACTTCCTTACATTGTCTAATTTCTAGCACTTCACCTCAAATCACTTTTGCATCAGTGTGAAAGACAGACTGATGGAGATCCATGTTTCCAAACTGCAGTTATTTTTTTCTTTCATTTGCAACATTAAGTATTGTCTTCTATAGCAAATGCAGCTTTAACCAAAATTTGAGTGCATGTTTTAGAAAAGACATTCTAAAAATAAGTATTTCAGTCTCAAGATGTAGCTCTCCTGCCTTTTGAAGTGAGGGCCTGCCCATACAATCAGTGCAGGATTTTCATTCACCATCACCTGGAAAGGGAATAAGCATCTTTTCCTTAAACAGAGATACCATTATAGTTACTTGAAAAAGAATGTTGCTCTGTATTAACTTGCATGTTAATAATTGAAAAAAACTAGCTTAAAGAACATTAGGTGCTTTTTTGGACTGTAATACCTGATAGGTGATGTGTGCTACATGGTATAATCACGGTCAAGCAAACAAGAGTATGAAGGGTAAAGATGTGCTTTCTTTTCTTTTTTATTTTTTTTTCCTTTAAAAATCTTTGAGTTGTTTTTTATTCTTTGCAGATAAACTGTGGCCTTAGATTGTTTGCTGCAAAACAAAAAAAAAAGTCAACTATTATGTGTTTCTTAGGAAGCACACGTGGCCCTTCAAAGGAGGGGTGACAGCAAGATTAAATTCTGCTCTCTGGCACTTGGCTTAGTGCAGAAATTGATCCTTAAAAATAATTACTGTTTGCACAATAATAAGTTCAATATGCAGGGGCTTTGTTTTGATAACTGTGAAACAGTTTAAAAGAGACAAAATAAAAAAAAAAAAAGCTGTTTAACATACAGGAACAGGATTGTATTTTGTACTAATGAATGAGCCCCATGGGTTCTTTGTTAATAAAAGTGTCAAACCTACGTTGTGCTGTTCATCTCTGGTTTGGTGTGTCTAAGATAAAGGGCTGCAATGTCAAGAAATACCTGTACTCTGCCACCTCTGAACACATACAGGCCTCTAATTTTCTGATCTGGGAATTTTCTGATCTGTCACTGTTTTAGTTCCCTCAACTATCCATAATCAAGAATTGGCTATGGGTAATAACCAAACAAATTGATCAAACAGGGCCTGTTCCCACCTATTGTTATTAGGTAATAATATAGAATAATTAATTATGGGTCTCCTACCCGTAAGGATTGGAGGATATGTGCCCTAATTGAATTTCTCTCATGTGTTAATCTTAGAGGATATTCTATTGTGTTTCCTTTTTAGAGGATATTCTATTGTGTTTCCTTTAGACAAGATTATTGTGTAGTTTGTTGACCTAAATATATCAGAACAACCATAGAACCATAGTACAGAATGACTAAAGCAGAGAACCTGCTCCCCTGGGGAAAGAGGTGACAAAATGCACCGCATCACTCACCTGAGCCAGGAGTGAGATGATAAATCTCCATCAGGGTCCTGCCTCCCAAACAACAGTTAATTTGTTCCTGTTTCCACTTTTGAGGGAAGACCACAAACTTCTTGGAAAATCGAGGCAAAGCTGCTGTTCAAGATCAAAGCATCATAGAGTGGTTTGGATTGGGATGGACCTCAAAGTTCATCCAGTTCCAACCCCCTGCCATGGGCAGGGACACCTCCCACTATCCCAGGTTGCTCCAAGTCCTGTCCAACCTGGCCTTGGACAGTTCCAGGGATCCAGGGGCAGCCACAGCTTCTCTGGGCAACCTGTGCCAGGGCCTCCGCACCCTCACAGGGAGGGGATTTCTTCCTTGTACCTTGATGGCCTGTTCAAGCACAGGAACTTCAAGCACAGAGGGGTCATGACTCATCAAAAGGAAGATGCAAAACCTCAGATTCTGGTCTTTGATTTCTAGAAGCTCTCTCACTAAATGATACTTAAATATCTTATCACTAAGTTCACAGCAACCATTCCACTTCCCCCGCTGTTCAGTTTTACAGGGGTGTACATCTGTTGACAAGCTGTAATTGTCTATTAAAATATGTTTAGTGTTTAAACAGATAGTAAGAAACCATGCATGGACAGAGCAGATCCTGCAGGCTTGTGTTTGCAGCTCTGACTCCTCTGATGTTTGCATGGAAATGTGCAGTTTACGTACAGAGTAAGAGAGATCATTTAATCAACTCCTGGGGCATGTTCCAAATTATTAAAATAGCATGTTCCATGACTTCACCACCCAATTTGGACAGCAAAGGAAGCATCTAACTCCTTTTGTAAAATCTCTTGCAATATATATATATATATCTCAATAAAAACATGTCTGGAGAGCACAGTTCGCAAACAATGTTGATTTGAAGATAACCAATTGTTCTACAACTCCCTAAAAAACCCCACAGCAATAATGCCTATTTTCTAGTTAAATTCTGCTGATTTTCAGTGCCCTCCTCAGGGTAGTGGCTGAGCACAGGGACACAGAACCCAGCCTCCAGACTGCTGCATTCTCTAAAGCTGATTATATAATATGTTCACATCAATATGGACAGTGCAGGCTGCTGCACAAAGTAGATTCTCCAAAGAACTAATCAGGACTATGATGAACCCAGTCCACTTTTGATATTAAAATGTTATATATGGCATAGACAGGGTGGCAGTCTTCTTTCCAAAGATCACAGTCCTGTGGTCATAATTTCTAAACAATTAATACGAAATGACAGTACAGAAAAGTCACTGCATTATGGACATTTTAGAACAAGTGACTAATAATTTTAATTAAAACCATAAAGTGGCAACTCAAGTGGAATTTTACTAGAATAGCTGCTTGTGCCAGCAACATGCTGTGGGCCTTCTTAGTTACACAGGACAGATTCTATCTGATTAAGTACAACTGTATTACTGATAAATCTCCGAACACCCATCCCTTGAAAAGAAAGGAGGAAATCCTCAGTTTTGGCTTGTGTTCAGCCACCTGGCTGCCCGTAGGGTGAGGAGAAAATGAAAGACAAGGTGAAAGTAGGAGCAAGTGCCGGTGCTCAACAGACACATACAAATAGGTTGTCTCAAATAACGCAGAGAATGCAGAGCAGCCCAAAATATTTTTATAAAAATGCATGAGACAGTCGTTCTGTCAAAACGATGGCAGAGTTCCTTATCACTGTTTGTGGTCTCAAATAACAAGTGACAGTGGCCAGATTAGGGGAAACCTTAGTATCATGTCAAGCATATTTTTACTTGGCACCCAGCAACTGTGGCAGACTAACAAACAGCATCATCCAAACATCTCCCCAGCCCTACTTTGCTTCTGGCTCTACTCAGTGTCCCAGAACTCTATGGACACCCTTGCCCTGCTCTCCCGTCTCCAGCAAAACTTCTCGTTGATACTTTGCTTATCAATAATTTGATCATTTGCTTATTGTGTAAGGCTCAGATGGAAGTGTCTGAAGGCTCACACAGATGGGGAGAGCTGCATAAAGGGTAGGATTTTGACTGCAGGGTCCTAAACAGGATTGTTGCACACCCAGGAAGACCCTAGGATTCTGTATAGGCCAGCTCTATTTGATGTCACATCTAGAATCAGGTTGCATTGGTCACAACATATCAGGCCACAGCATGAGGAGAAAGTGATTCTTATTGCTGAACTAATTAGGTTCAAAAAAAGAGCACAAGGGACAAAAGTTACAATTTCATTTAAATAATTTAAGGCCTAAAGAGCTTTTCTCCTATGTCTTAATGTGACGTGACCAATGCATTAGCCTTAAAAAATTAGAAAGATACTAAAAAAAAATATTCTGCTGTCCTGAGTGTAAAATGGGAGCAGAAAGGGAAAAGCATTAACTGATCTGACAGATTCTCCTACTACAGTGTGATGGAGGAGGAGAGAAGTGTCTGAGAGGGTTTACTGTCCATACAGACCTATCAAGTTTTGCATACTGTGTGCAAGGCCGGTGCCACTCGTCCCAGCAGTGGCATTTCAGTGTCAGCACATCTCTCCCTCACCCTGAGATCCTGGAGCAGGTTGGCCTGATCCAGAACCTGCCATGCAACAGTCAGAAATGCTGGAATCTGAAGGGGGCCTCCCAAGCTGCAGCCAGACCTCCTCCTGTCTCACAGCCTGCAGCAGCTGTGCTGTCACCTGCACGGACGTGAGTGACACAGCCAGCTCCTCCAACCCCTCACAGGAGTCTCACACTTCAGGGGCAAAGAATTGGAGATGTCTGTTTGCAGGAGGTGTTAAATAGAAAGGTCCCCAGGAAGGGCAACTTCGCAGACTTTTCCTCATGTGATCCCACCTGCCATCGCCGGGAGAGGACTTTACACTCTTCCAAACAAATTAACAATTCATTTCCAACCCTGACACCAAGATTAACCCTGCCAATTAATTCCTTAATCTCTTGCTGCCGACGAGGCTCACAGTTGCCATGTGGATGCCTGTCCACTGGGGCCTGGAGCAGGGCCATGCTGTTTAATTAATGCTGCATCCAGGATATGGTGTAGTTGATACTCAAACATATTCCAGCCATACAACCCAGAGCTGCACCTCACACGTCACCAGACAGCGTGGGATGGGCACCTCGACAAGGGCAGGGATTATCTCAGAGCTTGTGGCAGCTTTTGCTGCATAAAGGAGGCACTTTAACCAGCACAGAGTCATTTAGCCATCATTTAGCCGTATAAAAATGCTCCTTGGTCATTTCCACGATAGATGTCATCAGCATTTTGCACATTTCAAGTAGCAGCAGGAAAAAAAAACAACCCACAAGACCACGTCAGTCTTCTTCCCCCTGCCTGAAGTAACTGGCAGGATGTTGGGTTGGGGCTCAGTGCGGGAGGGAGAAAGGGCAGCCACTCTGTGTGCAGAGGCTGCTTCAGAGACGGAGATTAAATGTGAACTGAACTGACACAAGTTGGGAAATGTGTGAAGTACAATAAAAGGGAAAAGTGATGCTCAGTCACCTCAGGCAATCTTTGTAAACCAGCTATAACAAATTAGGTCAATTTTCCTTTGTTTCTATAGGTTTTGCCATATGTAATTAAAAAGACGCTGCCCATTAAAGTGTTTTAAAGAGTTAACTAATACTCAATAAAATCTATGAATAATATTAAATTAAAGACTAAAACCTCTGGACATATAAACCAGGAAATTGCAGGTGTATAAACTAAGCAAACAACAAAACCCCCATAATTTAGTGCATGTTACAACTAGTCCAGTGGGTGGAACAAGTGAAGGGAGCATAGAACTGCAGGGAACATACGGATTGTATAAACACACACGTAAAGGGTGTTTACAGAGAAGTACCAGGAAGGAGGCAGGATGATACACTGGACAGGACACTCTGCTCCACATTGAAGTTAGGCAATGTCTGCTTTGGGGTTTTGTTGTTAGTGATGTTGTGTTTTTCATGCATTTGTGTTCAGTGCTCAATTTATACACTGAACTCCCTTAGTCCAGGCAGGGTCAAGGTCACCCCGTTGCAATGGCCAAGCAGGCAGAGGGCAAAAAAAAGCCTGGGTTTGCCTGCAGACCTCTGCCCACCTGCTCCTGACAAGGCAAGAGAAACATCTTCTGTTGGTGAGTTATGAAAGGGAAACAACATTTGATGCAAAAATTACATCTACCTGATTGGAACAACCAGCCCAAGAGCTGTTCAGGTCCCCATGTCACTGGTCACGCTAGACAGGTGTTACCTTCTTCAGTAGATCCTTTTTTAAAGGCATGTAGCAAAACCAGAAGTGGTTTGAGAACTGGCAGAGCCTGAAGCAGAGATCAATATTTATGTGGTGGAATCTTCAAGGACACCGTGTGTGCCACAGAATCGTCTACTCGTGTCGTCAGGGTTTGTTTCCACCGGACTTGTCAGAAGGACAAAAAGCTCATGGGCTGTTGCTCATGACGTGGCATTTTGTGCAAGAATCTTAAGCTGTCTTTGTTGATTCTTAGTGGCATTTCCTTCATGAAGTCACTTGGTACCAATTCTCACCAGGATCTGGGGCTACAGGCGTGTGTGGCTCCCACGGGGGTGTGTGGCAGGGGGTTAATTTGCAGCTCTCTGCAGGATGATTTGGCAATTCCTTGTTTTCTGCAGTTGTCACACTTTCTTCTAGGAACTCCTGCTATAAATAACTCTTGGGTATGTGCCAGGAATGTATTTTTTCCAGGCAGAAGCCCAAACCAAGCAGTGAAACACCTGACTATCAAACACGGCACACCACAGAGTGTACTGGTACATGGAATGGGCAGACGGAGGGGATATGGTGATTGTACACTGTGGGAGTTGGTAGAAAAGCCCAAGCAGTTCTAAGAGAAAAATTCTTCCTTCTTGCACCTAATTTATGCTTGAAATTATTTGTCAAATGCAGCCACACCAAACCTTAGCAGAGCTCAGAGTTCTGCTCAAGCCACATGCAGGTATTTTGTTCCCCACGCTCAACTAAGCCTTTATGTCACCCCCAGATTTGGCACATCACAGGCTGAATCCCCCCCCAGCCCACTCCAACCCCCACCTCATGCCAGTCCAAAGCAGAGCAGCTCCATGAGAACTCAGCCTCTCACTTCTGCTCAGATTGTCTTCAACCAGCAACCATGGCAATTATTTGCACCTCCTGTCATTAAGCTGCCTGTTTGATCCCAGCCGAGCAGCCCTCATGGGGATCTGGCACACACTTAGAATCCAAGCATGTTGGGAAAATGACTTCAAGGCTATTTAGAGGGGACTCCTGTGCCTACTACAACTCACAATTCAAAGGGATCCCCATCTCTGCTTGCAACACTCACTGTTAAACACATTGCTGCCAGAAAATTGTGCTTTGGGATGGGAAAAGCAGAGGAGAGAACCTGAAAGGCCTGACACGAAGTTCAACATCATCAGCCTTGGCATATTTTAATTTAATGCAGGACAGCAATCCAGGATGGTCCAGGCTCGGTTGGTTACCATCCCCTCTCTCTCTCCCCCACCCACACTCTCCATCCATTTACAGTGCTGCCACTTTTCCCAAGCATAATCCGTCACTCACAGGCCCGAGCAGGCAGTGATTCCTCCCACTCCTTCAACTGCACCCTAACTACTCCCTTCTTTCCAGACAAGGGCACGCCAATCACTGTTATCTTGGCTGCATCACTACTCCAATCCCTGAGCAAAGACAGGCTATTCTATTGCCAGACCTCAACTGTTCAGCCCTTCACTTCTCCCTCACACCCAAATCACATGGATTTTAAAATCCCTGCAGCGGGCAGGGGGTGGCAGAGGAAGGCAGGGAACAAGGCTTCCTGTGCTCTTGCTGTCACAGCTCTTCTTGCCAACACAACGCCTGAGAGCCAAGGGCTGAATGAAACCAGCAAGGCAGTGTCCCAGTCTCTGCTACGCTGAGAAGCAATCCTGCCATGGCTGGCACACATTCCTGGCTCTCTGGCAGGCAGAGCTGCAGGAGGCCTTGCAGGATGCCAGCAGATGCCCCTTCCTGGGTGACCCACGACTCCATCAGCAGGAGGGCAGCCCTCCTGCCCAGGGTCTGGCACCACGACACAGCTCACGCACCGCGGCAACTGCTCCGGTGCCAGCACTTGTTTGAATAATGATATTTTCAGGCTGACACCTGCAGAGGTGTTTGCATTTTGCTCTCATGCATCTCAGCAGCGCTTTCTTTTAATTGATCTCACAGCCTGAGATTTTCCTAAAATACTTAATGGTTTCCCAGCCTTGCTTCCAGGAGGATTTTTTCAGCAGACTGCAGTGCACAATAATGTGTCACTTGCTCTCCTGACGATCCCGGGCTTTTCAGGCTCTAGAAATCCAGATGCTGCTTTTCCTGTCCTCATCCCTTGGCATCCTTTTCCTGCTCTCATCTCTTGGCAATGAAATGAAACCAATTTGCAAGAAAATCTACTGCAGACACTGTTGTTTTCGGCTGAGTGGAAACTCCCAGATCCTTTTGCTGTTGCTGGCTTAGGAACATTTGTGGTTTCTGGCATGTCCCTGACAGGTATGAAACTTGTACAGCTGCTGAGTCGTGATCTGCGCAGGGACTGACGCAACACACTGTGCCGTCAACTTCCAGAGGTGGCCTTTGGCTGAAAATCCCCGAGGAGGGAGAGGTGAGCACCGAAAACACCTGTGGGGATGCAGGGAGGAGGTGTGGGACACAGGCCAGCGGCAGCCGGGAAGAGGTGGCCCTACAACCAGAAAGGGGTGTGTGGCTCACATGGCTCCAGGGAGGATTGGGCAGAGCTCCCAGGCAGGACAGCTCACTTGGAATGCTGCTTCTTCCCCGTGAGATGGCTGTGAAGGGGGTAAATGGCGTCACACCTGTCTGACAGCCAACAGCAAAGACAACACCCACTCCTACCTGCCCAAATACACACGTGTAATGTCCCGTTCTATCACCCCACGAACCCCAGGTCACTTCTAGCAGATTATTAAGGAATATAATTAGAAATGCTCTCTATGAAGGAAAAAGGGTGAACAACACTTGGTCTTAGCTCAGTTGGTTAAAGCATAGCGCTAATAATGCCAAGGTTGGGAGTTTGATGCTCATTCACTTAAGAGCTGGACTTGAAGATCCTTGTGGGTTCCTTCCAGTTCAGAATATTCTGTGAGCATATTCAAAGCTATCTTCATCTGGTTAATTTTTGATCCTGAGATTAGCTCAGTGACCCTGAGATTAGCTCAGTTGGTTAGACCATGGTGCTAATAATGCCAAGGTTGTGGGCATGATCCCGGTATGGGCCATTCACTTAAGAGCTGGACTTGAAGATCCCAGTGGGTTCCTTCCAACTCTGAATATTCTGACTCCATGATTTTTAATTTAGTCTTGACCAAATACTATATTACAAATCACAGAGTCAGAGAATATTCTGAGTTGGAAGGAACCCTTGGAGGAAATTTGTTTTTCTGCATTGTTTCTCTAATAGCTGAAAGGAAAGTATCTGAAATCAACAGCTGGAAACCTGAACTGCTTTTCTTTCTTTGTCTTTTGAAGCAGAAAGGAAGGAACGGCTCCAGAGAGACCCTGACACTGCAGGGCAGCAAGGGAACACACTGGGCAGCTCCTACTTGGAGAGGCAAATGTGAGATACTGTATTGAAGGAGCAAGGCTGCTGCCTTTTGAAAGGGTGGAGGGGTAACACAAAATGATCAGCACCATAAGGACCTTCTGGCCACAGTGATCTGCTGGTGAGGAACCACAGGTACGTGGTGCAGTTTGCATGAGTGTAAACAGGCAGCCTAGTAAATTTATCCAGCCTTAGTCACGCCAAACGCAGCCACGGCCTATTGTAACATAACCAGAATTCGTTAGGTGCTTCCCTGTCATCCGTGTGAGTAATAATAATAACAACAATTAATACTTCAGACATGAACAAGTTAATCCTGCTCTTTTAAAAGCAAAAATATTGCTGCCCTTATTTTAAGGGTGGGAACCTGAGATAAGCAAGGAGGGTGACATAATCATTGTTATTCTTTGGAGTACACGATCACTTATGGTGTTTTGGCGCCTGGGTCATTTAGGTAATTGTTTTTGTGATCCACCCATAAGTAGAACAACAGAGGCAAAGGTGTGGAAATGGAGAACAGACCTAAGACCACACTGCTTTGCAGGATAGTGGATACTCTTCTCATTAACTCTGACTGGAGGCAACAGATACAGGAGTTTTTGGGAGGAAAGGTGGGATCTGATGAGTGAATGCATCCTGCTTAGACCTTGGCTCCAGACCTAGTGAGCACCAAGATTCATGCACATTTTCACTCTACCCTAAAGCTTCTGGAGTAAGGTACACACACAAAAAGGGTTACAAGGATTTTTAACATCTGTCTGCAATTCAGCCTCTTGGGTCTAGGACCAGACCTGGTGCCACAGGGGACGCATTCAACGCAATCTGGAAAGGACAGAGGGTCACCTCCCTCTGTTCCCACAACCAGCACATGAAAATATGGCCCACCAGGCAGAGTCAAAGCAGTAGCTACCAATCACTCTGTACTTCTAATAAGCCTGTCCTGGAAGACTCTCCAAATATTGCTTACTGACCAATCTTTACTATATCCATCTTTTTGAGCTGAATTCACCAAGCACACAAACCTGGTACCACTTTAACCTACCTCGCAGTTGTTTATTTCAGATAGCAGAAACTTCTGCTTTTAGCTTCAAACACCCAAGCTCAATCCCTTTATAAGAATAAAAAATTTAAGCCTTTATACCAAAATCTCCAAACACTTGATAAGCCCAAAGCAATCCCCATAATACACATCCATAAGTCCTAGAGTCAGCCTACAATCTGTATACATCAGAGAAATATTCCTGGGGGATGCAGGATGGACTCTTAAATCCCTGCCTTGTTCTCTAGGACAGGCCAGGAGCTGCACTAGTTTCTGTGTAGTGAAGGAACAATTTCACCCTGTGCCTACATCAGGCACATTTCAGGAGCACTGGAAGCCACCAGTGTAGAGAAACCTCAGTGAAGGAGGTACTCAGATAGCTTGTGTCTTAAACCAAGTTGTTCCCAACTCCACCTGGAAAGGCAACTGCCCCTTAGCACACCCAGATCAAAGTCAAGATCCCACCAGACAACAGGATGCAGTTCATAGGGATATTTCTCACATGGGATAGTTTCATCCTCATGCTAAGCTCAGTCATCCACAAAGCTGTCCTGGTTTTGGCTGGGATAGAGTTAATTTTCTTCTTATTAGCCTGTACAGTGCCATGTTTTGAATTCAGCGTGAGAATAATGCTGATAACACACTGATGTTTTAATTGTTACTCACACATGCTTACTCTAAATCAAGGACTTCCCAGCTTCCTGTGCTCTGCCAGCAAGGATCTGCGGGGGAAGCACAGCCAGGAGAACTGACCTGAACTGGATAAAGGGATATTCCACAGCAGACAATGTTATCCTCAGTATAGAAACAGGGGAGAGTTGGCTGGGAGTTGCTCAGGGACAGGCTGGGCATTGGTAAGCAATTGTATTGGGCAGCACTTGTTTCTCTTGGGTTTTATTCCTCTCTCTCTCTCTCCTTTTCCTTACAATTACTATTATTATAATTAGTATATTATATTTTATTTCAATTATTAAGCTGTTCTTATCTCAACACACAGGTTTTACTTTCATTTCTGATTCTTCTCCCCACCAGGGAGAACGAGCGAGTGGCTGTGTTGTACTTCGTTGCCAGCTGGGGCTAAACCATGACAAGAAGTGCCAGCAGAGACCTCTGATGCTGGTGTACGACAGAGAAAGGCAACAGTTCCTGGGAAAATCCATCCTCTCCCAGTCTGCAACTTTTCCCATTCACGCCTCTGCCTTTACCTCAGCCCCGGGCTGGGCAGCCAGGCAGGGAGCTGCTCACTTATCTAAACAGGTGGCACAGGCAGCAGAATGACTGCCTTTGGCACATGCTGCTCTAAGATTTGTGCAATCCTATCCAGGAGTTTTCAAAGCTCTTGGGTTTTGCAAAAGAATTTGCAAAGCACCAAGAGGCCTCTGAAACCGCAGCCCTTGAAAAATCAGCTCAACTGTGTCCCTGTTGCTTGCTGACAAAAAAAACCCAAACAAAACACCACCTCTGTCACATGTTGAACTGTGGAAGAAGTGGGCTGTTTTCTCCGTCTTCCTGCCCTGTTAACCACAATCTGACACATGTGAGCAGGATCATGTGCTTTCTGGCAGGTTGGGACTGGTGGACAGAGTGAGGGAGGATGGTGGAATCTCAGATTCGGTTTGGACATGCAACCTAGCAATGCCAAGTAAAGAAATCTCATTGGGTTTGAGCAATGGACACATCTGACAGGGTGCCAAGGGAAAGGGAAACCCCAAAGGTTTGAGGAACAAATCCGAACTCCATAAGACTCAAGCAGATCTTTTCCAGAATCCAATAATCACTGCTCCCAAGGCTCTTACCACCCTGACCCTCGCCTCATTACACTGTCAGGGCTGTGATTTGCCCTGTTGTGCTTCTCCTGAGCCAGGTGCTCTGATGCAAAGCTGGGTGGTCATGACTATGACTGCAACATCCTTCCAGGCTTGTGAGCCCACAAGTCTGGTACATCCCCAAAGCATTACCAACCTCACCTAATTCCCAGAAAGGATTTTCCAACAGAATGGCAGATGCAGCTTCTGTCCACCACACTCAGGCCCCTGAGTTCAAGAAAAGACCACTGTACCTTCCTCTCCTTTCTGCTTTCTCTCTTTCCAGACTAGAATCCATCAGTAAGGGTTTGGACAGCAAGGAGAAGTATAGCACTTCATAAAGGAAAGTGTAATGATCTTCCATCCCCAAACCCATGTCCATCTCCACCCTGACACTCTGTTCACCTTGTTCAGCCATGTCTGAAGACTGCCTTAACTGGAACTTCCATCAGACACATTAAAACCAGTGATTTTGGGGGGGATTTCCATTTCCAGTTGCACTGAACTAGTCCATTATTTCCAGAAGCGGTGATAAGGGGATTGAGTGAATCCTGCCAGCACCCAGATGACAAAATATTAATTTAATGCTTAAACTTCTTGTTTCACGGCATCACACAACCTGTTCACAGCCTGCAGAGGCCCCTTTTCTCCCCAGCAGCTCTGGCCAACACCAGACCTCTTTGCTCAGCCCCTGCACAGGGGGAGGCTGAAAATCCTCTTTGGCTTTGCTTTGGAGACCAGCTGCATCAAGCTGTATTTTTGACATGTAAGCGATATAAAAGAGCGACCCTGTGCAGCAGAGGACTCCGATGGATCAGATTGAAATAGCAAACTAATGCTGGTCTATCCAGGCCACTAAGAATCAGAAATCAGATTAGGAAGAAGTCACTTACTGCACTGTCCTCCAAGCAGGAATTACTCAGGGGACATAATGGAAGTGAAAGGACTACTGGGAGTGAAATGACCAAACAATGCTACAACACAGGGTGAAGGCTCCCTCCAATGAGGCACACTGAGCAAGGGGTACATTGCTGAGTGAGGACTGAAAGCAGACTTTAATTGCCTCTGAACATGCACCTCCACTGTTCACTTCAGCTACTGGAGCAGGCAAGGGTGGATACTGCTCTACATAAAGGTTCAGAAGATATTAATTTTAAAGAGTCTGGAATATAATAGTCTGCACCTTTCAATTTTGCGTGTCAAGATCATACTTCCTTAGGTTCAACCCACAGCTAACATGACTCTGCTCCCAATCCTGCTGGCCCGGAGACTCCTCTCCCCACCTCCAAGGCATGAGGATCGCCCATGGCTCTCTGTTTCAACAGCAACAGCCTCCCTACAGCAGAGCTTTGCTGTGCCCTTGTAACAAATAAGCAGAAAACACAGATGTCCACTGTTTGTGCGTTGGTCTGCCCCAGCTGACAACACTGGGGCACCCAGGGGGGTCAGAGGGGCTGGCTCAGCAACCAGCCAGGCTGGGGGCAGCTGCCTCAGGTTGGAAAACATCAGGAAAAATGGCCTGTGTCCCATCGAAGGCAGCAGTGCTCACTGTATATAAAAGCTGAATTCCAAAATAATCCAAAAAATTAAAGAACCATCAAAGCTCTCCTCCCTTTGCTATCAGCTACGCTTTGTCTTAGGGTCCAGGAGACCACAAAGCTAATGACTGGAGGGAATAAAACAAGAGTTCTTGATCAAAATCCAATCCTATTATTTTCCAGCTTGTAGAACAGAGACAAAACAATGTTTAAGTGTCTGTCATTTACCAGTGACCTTTGAACAGAAATTTTCTGACAGCCCCTGTTTGCGTTTCCATCGCGATGAGCCATTTCACAGATTGCTGCAAACGTGGCGAAGCGAATGTGAGCCCACAGAGGTTTCGGTTCTGCAGTCATCTGAACCCTGAGGTAGTTTAAATATCATTTAACTCTCTGCTGCGTTAATGCTTTGAGAGTCACACAGGCCAGCTGAGAAGACATAAACATTTCACAGGCTGATATTTCATGGCTCTGCGCAAAGCAAAGCAGTCCAGTCCCTTTTGGTCCCACAGAGCTCAGAGCATGACCCCAGCAGGATTAATCCCCCCAAATGCCAAACACCCCTTTGGAAAACAAGAAATTAACAAGTCATTAAAACCAAGTATTATTATTATTAGTTGAAGCCAGCTGAAATCATAAGGATCTGAGAGAACCACGTAAGGAACTGCAAATCTCCCAGATTTGACAGACTTCAATGCAAAGCCTCTTCCAACTGTCTGAAAATACTCAGATGACATTTTTTGAAAATATGTGAAATATCAAAATAATACTGCTTGGTGCAAAAGTTGTTTGGAATTAGATATAATTTAACAGAATAATATTCTGTAGGACATTTTTTAAATAGTATAAGATTTATCAAATATGATCCTAAAGCAATCCTTAATTATGTCTTGAATTCTCCTTAGCAGTTTTAATTATTCTGTTAAAAAACAAAACAAAAACAAAAAGCCAAACAAAAAAAAACAAACAAGCAAACAAAAAACCCCACTAAAACTACCACAACACCTTCTATTTTAAATAAAGTGTTAAAATAAAAATGAGACTCTGATTTTGAGCAATTTTATGAAATCCTCCTGGAAGAAGAATCTGAACCCCTGATCCTCTGCCACTTGGTCTGACGTAGCTTTTCTTAACACTCTCATTTGTGAGGCTGCAGTAACTCAAGACTTTGTGGGAAGAAAATCTCACCAAAAAGG
>VZRE01000829.1:498607-534557 GCA_013396775.1 Cephalopterus ornatus
GGGGGGGGAAACACCAAAAACCAGAATGAGACTGAGAGATGTAGAGACCCACAAGCCTCACATGTCAAGGATTCATTCACACAGCCTGTGTGTGTGGCCAGATCCCGGCTGTGCTCGCGGACACGCGGACGGGACCCACTGGTGGGTTGGCCTGGGACACCCCAGCTGCCAGCTCAGATGGTCACACGGCTCCTGAGAGCCTGGGGACTTCATGGATTTCACACAAGCTCGTACAGTGCCTGCAGCAGTGACTCAGCACTGTGGATGCTCATGGATGGTTCTTGGAGAAATGCATTTCCTGCTCACGAGGCCCATCAGTGAGGTTTGGGTGACCTCACAGAAAAGATTTCCTGGGTGGTACCTCAAACAGCTATCTCAGTGACTGTAAGTAAAAGCCTGACTTCTGGGAAATACAATGTTTTCACTCCTGGAAAGGACACAGAAGTCATCCACAGCAGCACGGGGTGAATCCCCTCCTTTCCAAGCCCACTCGAGATACAGCCACCTGACCTCAGACAGCATCCCAGAAACACTAGCGTGAGTAAGCACTGGCTTTTTCTTTTCTCAAATAAAGCAGATCCAAGACACAGAAGGAACTGTCCCTGGGAAACCTGCTGGTCCGAGCCCACCAGCTGCCCCAGGTACACTCAGCTCTTTCTGGAGCTCCTACTCCCAGCAGGAATGGCAATCTCAACACTCCTTCACAGAATGCACACCATCCTTCTGATACAGCCTGTGAAGCCATATCTCTTGTCCATTCTCTTCACCCCACCTGTGTGAGACACTCACAGAGGCTTCAAGCTTCCCTGGGCAGCACAGTGAAAATGAGGTTTCTGCTTCCAATGCAGGGTTTTCTACTCTGCCAAGATGCTGTCACGGTTATTGCAACTCTCAGGTCACCAAAGAGCAGCTGTGAAAAACTGTCCCTGGGCTACCTTTTTCAAGCTGGAAGCCTGTCACCAGCCCTGCAACTGGTACACAGGGTATTTTCTAGCTTTATTTATCTTCCTTCCCTGTCCCCCATCTCTGAAGTATTTCCTTCAAAATCCCAAGACACTTGCCCAGTGTGTCAAAGAATGAACTGTGTTTCTGGTGGACAATGGGTCATTTTCCATCATATCCAGTGTGGCAATGCAGGGCAGATACTCAGTGCCCTGAGTTACAGTTCAGACACACTAATCACTATGATCTGTGAAGAAACTCCTGGTCTTTCAAAACATTCACATGGTTTCCACCAACAGATTTCATTACAACAGGGCTATGTGGTTTTGTCTTTCTTCATACTGTGACACTGCTGGAATAAAAGCATTTCATGACCTCAGGATAAAGGGGAGAGGGGACTGAAAAACTACAATAAACAGATTACATGACCCCTCCCATATGCTTTAGGATCCTCCTTCCCCTGTTCCCTTTTTCACTTTCAGTATTTGCACTTGAGTGTGCTCAAGTCTCAGGTGCTCAGGGGAGCTCAGAGCTTGTTAAAGTCTCATTTGCAGCCTGGATACTGATCCAGCTCTCAGTGGACTAAAGGACCATTGCCCAGGATGGCCACTGACCCTGGTAACAGGCTGCTTACACATGCTGAATTAAAAAAACAGATCAGCTCTATTACTGCAAGGTATCTACAAAGCCAGAAGTAAGCTTCCTCTTCCTGCTTCCTGGCACCAAACAAGACAGAAGCATATTAAAATATGACTTGTTTTCAGAGAGGAGACACTGCTTAGCAGAAGCTTCTCAGCAGAGCAGCTCTTTGGGGCTCTCATCCAGGCTGTGTGTGGCTTTGGCCACATTTTGCCTGCACTGCTGAGGAGCCCTGAGCCAGTGCTGGAAGGTTACAGCACATTTTATGTCTTGCACGACTTTGGAACAGCAGTGCACAAATCCAGATAGCTCCAGGTTTCACTCAGGAGAACTGGCTCATGAGCCAGAGCCCGAAAAAGCCTGCAAAGTCTCCATACCTAATCCTTGGAGTCCCACAGCTGTGGGCTTATTACATGGAAGAGAACAGCATTCTGGTATGTTTATGACTTCATAGGATATACCAGACTCAGACAGGACAGAAGTGAGAAGTAAAAAAGGGATGGCAGGTCCTGAGGGATGTACATGTCCTGACCTGGACCTATGGACTCTCACCTATTCTATAGCACAGCATGGTGGCAAGGCAGTGTCACTCAGCAATTTTTAGTTGACATTTAAGGCACACTTTCCCTACAGGATAAATGAGGATTTTGTGTTCCTAAAATACACTAGTGAAACATTTCCGCTAGTTCATCTCCTGTTCTTGGTGTGGGAAGATGTCGTAGGCTGATTTCCTGACAATGCACACTAAAACAGACCAGAAAACCAGCAAACTTCTCCTTTTAGTTTTACCTGTAGGAAAGGGATTTCTCTGTGGCCATCACTGTGTCTTCCAGTGCCACTATTTTAGAAACCCAGGCACCTCACTCCTGTAGCCACTGTCACAGGTGAGCACCAGAAGAGGACTGAGACTGACTGATTGCTTCACAAATCTGGTGCATTTGGAAGTTCACGAGTTGCCCTTGGTGAGTTTCCCCATGATTAGTGAGCCCTTGCTGGAAGCACATCTCGACCTGGACACCGTCTCTAAACCGAACTGGTGGGAAGGGAAGAGAACAAGTGCTCGGAGCACACAGGGTATTGGAGACAGGAATGCAACTCAGGAGGCAGTTGTGATGGGTGCAGAAAAAAGCAGAGGGGGATGAGGAGAGAAAACACAGCCCTGCATACTCCTACTCACAAATACAATCCTTACTTGCCTGAGAAAATGATTCAATCTTTCAAACCATATGAGGATTAGAAGTAGGCTTCCACACTTTCCTTTACACAGGAGGTATTTACATGCAGCATTATTTTTCCATATTGTACTGAGGCTATTATGCATTTTCCCAAAGCATTCAGGACTATAAATAAAACTTTGGATTCAGAAGCACGGAAACAATCCACTTTGGCTTTGCTTTCCGCAGATGCTCAGTGCTCAGATCCCAGCAAATGACCCAGATTCCTTGGAGAAGAAATTTAATCACTCACAGGGAGCTGGTGCTGAACAGATCACAACATTTGTTCTCTGATCCAGTCACAAAGACATCACCAAGCTTACAGCACACTGACTTCTCGTCAATAATCTGCACAGAAATATCATCCAGGAAGCTCTTTACAGAGAATGGGAATGTGCAAATACGATGCTGAGGTTTTCAGCTACACGGGCATGTGACGCTGTGTTTTAATTTTATGTTCAGTGTCCTAGCCAGAAATCTCATGTGGCAGCTGGTCCCAGAATTCTGTAATATGATAATTAAATGTCTGCCTATAAACAAGTGTTTGTATTACAAGTGCTTTCCCATGGCATTTATCCGTGCAGCAGGAATCTGAGGCAGGCACAGAACAGCAGCAGTTTTTCTTGGGTCTAAGCAAGTCTCCTATTCTATCCCAAGAGAAATAGAATAGCAATAAAAATAATTAATTCTCTTACATTTATATGGGATATTTATCTTTTATTCCAAAGAATTCTCAAAGCTATTTGCTGCTTAAATATCTATCTCAGCATTTGAGATTGCTGCTCTATCACAGGTCTACTGCAGCAGCAAAGTCTCACATGGAGTTTTAAGAGTCTCTGGCTCGTCTTTGGAAAGGAATGCAATGACTGGTACCAAAACCTCTGGCGAAACAAACTCATGCCATTAAATCCAGCCACTTGTGAAAGACAGCTGTGCACAGAAACACAGGAGTCCAGGACAGATCATGAGAAAAAGTGCCCCAGCCAGCTGGAAGCCCGTGTTGAGTTCAGGTGGCTGGGAAAGTACCTCCTTCTAAGCAGACATCCACCCTAGACACTGACCAAGAACGGACCCCACTGTGCTGTACACTCCAGACAAAGGCTTGGAGAGGAACTGACCCACAAGTTCTCATTATGTGGGTACTGAAAGGTCGGGACAAACCTGACAGCAAAAAGCAGTGACACAGGGACCCTGGCTTCCTACTCTGACCATTTCTTCCCTCAATCACTTCCACAGACTCTCATGTGGGCTGGACATTACTCCTAGCCTAATAAACCCTCTCCAAACCAGCAGAGAAGAGCAGAGGATGCAAATGGCTCCCTCAATTCCCTGTCCTGGCCAGCTGATGTGGTGTTGAGCCTGAGCTGAGCCAGACAAGGGACCTCCTTGTGCTCACATAACCTCCCATGTGAGCCAACAAACCCTGTCAGATCGCAGCATTGACTGCATATAACTCAAAGAATCAGGGGCCCGACTCTGAGCTATCAACACCAACCCTACCCCAGCGAAAGTGCCACTGATCTCTGCTGAAACACTGCCAAGGTCAGACTGGTTCAGAAGAGTCCAGGTGTAATTTTGCCTACTAAAGGCAGGACTGCACTGTAAGTGAGAACAGATTTAATTAGTGCTATTTGAACATGATGAGTTGAAGAATTAGGAAGGGGGGAAATAAAGACAGAGCTCCAACAAGTGTAAATTTTAATCTCCCCACTGTGAGCTTAAAACATGTGGGAGAGTTGAAGAAGAGAAATTACTAGAGGGAAATAATGTCTCTCCTAACAAGATGTCCTGTATTAAACCACAACACAAGATAATGCAGGGTTTGGGAAATAAAACCAAATAGAAAACGCCTGGAGTTAAGAACCCTGCTGCTTAAAAGCAGCACTGAATTCCCATCACTGCAGGTTATACTGGAGTGGTTCTGCTTTGCTTTGTATTTAACACTCTACATTTCACTCCTGCTCCTGTGGAAAGCCAAGTTTGGATGCAGGATTACCGTGCAATGGCTGATGACCACATTAGCCATCTGGTCCTCTTGCAGGTCCGAGCACAAGTCCAGGTCTTTCTCAGCCAAGAGTGGTTGGCTAAATGAGGTGACATTTCTGATTTGTGTGTCAAACTGTTTTCCAGGGCTGCACACACGTGGAGCCACAGTTTGCTGTTTGGTGTGGCTGAATCGTGTTCAAGACCTGCAGGAAGAAAACTTCCAGCTGGGAGCAGCCGCTAATGGCTCACCTGGCAGAGCTGCCGCCCGTGGCCAAGGCAGCCCTTGCCAAGTCCAGACATGGCTTGTGATGAATGAAGAACACATGCAACAAGTCTGGCCGCAGTAAGCAGACTCCAACACCTGGCAGGGAGCCAGCAGATGCAACACCATACGTTTTACAATGCACAGGGAGAGGGAGAGTGATCATGGATCTCCAGCAACAGACCAGGCTGGGCATCTCTGCTCTTTCATTTATGGGAAACCTGCTCAGCCCAAGGTTCGTGCTCCGAAGAACTAAATATCCACTGACATAAACCCCAAATGACACCTGAAATTAGACTGAAACACGTTCTAGAAATTGGCAACAGGCAAGAACTTTTATCTGCTGTAAATCAGAGCAGAAAGGAATGAAGCAGTTCCAGGCGGATCTGCTCGGTAGCGGAAATGCCTTAAATGCCCAGAGGAGCACAGCATAAAAATGGAAACAGCCTGATATAAAACCTCTGACGTCAGAGGGGCTGTTTCCTCCAGCCTCAGCCAGCTCTAATAAAAATCCACTGAGAAGTTCCAGAAGCCGCATTTGCTTCAGAGTCCAAAAGACTTATTCAGTGTCTGCTATAAAAACAATTTTGAGAACTTATTTATGGGAGCTGGTGGTCGCCCTGGTGCACTTCCCAGTGCCTCCTGCTGCTACAGACAGACCCACAGCCATGGATGGCTGCCCAGCCCACGGTACCCAGGCATCAGCTGTGTGCTGATGCCCAATCCCCTGCTTGTGGGGAAAAAGCAGTAAAATAAATTAATAAAGTGCATTTCCTGGAAGCTGCAGCAATAATTTCTTTCTCTCGGAACTGTGGTAGGTAAATCCCACGTACAAGGGCTGCTTCTGTCTTATCACATCACCCTGCAGAGCTTCACGATCCCCCTCCATGTGTTCTCTGTGCACTCCCCCAGACAGATTCACTGACACAAGGGCTGTTACATCTCACAGCTCACCCTCACTGTTAGTCACAATCCCGGGTATTTTCCTCATCTTTCCATCTCCAGTCCTCCTCCAAAAGACTCAGCTTGCTCACGTCCAACCCAGGTCTGGACATTTTCCTCCCCACCAGCGCTAAGGATACCCACTGGGCAACAGATGAGCTGCATAATGGCCTCCTGACATTTTTGTAAGATAATTTGAAAGATGAAGAAGTAAATAAAACCATCCTGCCTGAGGGAAGTGCCTGCTTCTCCCTGTGGTGGTTTCCCCTGTCTGTAGCAAAGGAGCCTGGCTGACTGCAGGCTCTGTACCAGGGAGGAGCTCCCTGCAGAGCACACGCGTACACACACCTAGGCTGCACTGTGCCCACAGTCCTCCAGAAGAAATCAGGCCAACTTCCAGAGTATTTATAGATTTTGAAAAAGAGCCAGAACGCTCTCTCCAAGAGGATGCACAATTTAACATTGTGCAAAGTCATTAAGCTTCACAACACTGACTGTACAGCCCTGGTCTGGTAATGGGGGTGGCAGCTCCTCATCAGGCTTCACTAGATTAGTTCACACACTTGCAGGCACCCTAAAATACCTGTGAAATGCCACTGCGATCCCAAACACAGAACAAAACAATTGCTAACTATGATACAGGCAGAAATGTACTCTTTAAGTTTAGCACAGGCCTCTGCCGATGGCAAAGAATCCAGTGGCAGAGACAGGAATTTGTATTTCTCATCACACAACAGCTCTGCTCCTCCCTTTATCAGGAGGAAATATTTTACACTTTTTCATTTTTGTTTTACATGTTAACTCCATTTTGAAGGAACCCCAGGTTTCAGCCCTCTGACACGTTATCCCACATGCAGAAGGCCTTTGCAGTTAATGTGTATGAGGGTGATGGTCTAAATCAGAATAGTTCTCTTTTACCCTTGGACTTGCTTTAGCCTGTCTGATAGAGGAGATTAAGGCGATGCCAGAGGAAGTAAAAGTTCACAAACGGATGACTTGTCAAGGGATTGCCACAGGTTAGCTTTTATTTAAAGCTTTCTCAATCATCTTATCTTACTGGGCTTTAAAGCTGGAACAGTCACCTTGGCACCCACCTCCGTCCCCTGAAGTGTACTTATAAAAATGGCTGGGGAGGCCACTTGAGTTACCAGGACACTGACAGCCTGTGACACTGCTGTGCTAACGAGGGCAGATAATCAGCAGGCAGTGAGGCAGCCATCACAATCAGCCTGAAATACAAGGTCTGTGCACTGCAGTTCTGTCTTCCAAGAGTCCCAGGCACTGGGATCCAACAGATCCCCAGTTTTCAGCTACACAAAAGTTTTACGCATCTCTTTAAAATATAAAACCTCTACTAAAGGTTTTATCAATCTCTAGACGGTAAGATAACCTTGAAACATGAATTAGGCATATCAGGAAATACCTCCTTGGCTCTGCCAAGAGCCTGAGTTACAAACTCCACACCCTGAATTCCCTTAAGCTTCTTCTCAGAAGAGCTACCTCCTGTCACATGGGACTGCAGCACCACAGGGGATTTTTAAAATGTGGCCAAGGATGTCAGTGACCACTATTTGCATTCTCTTTTCCCACCCCATTCCCATGCACATGTTTCTACAAGATCTGAAATTTCTGGATGAGGAGTATTATTTCAGTTCCAAGGAATATTACTGCTGGTTGGGTTAGATAGGTCAATGCTCAGAACAGAGAGTTTCACTGAACTGTGAGCTCTACCACAGAAAATTCTGACCTGAAATCACCCATCTGGGCTTGTGAGCAAAGCCATTAATTCAGCCAGACCATAGGCATCTAACTCCAGGCCCTCTGTGCCACTCTAAAGGCTGGGGAGACTGACAAAAAGCTGTGCCAAAACCTGCCAGCACGAGAAGGCTCACTGGGAACGACTCCTATGCAGACCACGTTAGCACTATAACAAATGTTATTTGTTCTTTTCCCTTAACATCTTTACTGCAGCAAACTGCATTTCATCACTGCCCACTCCTGCTTTAACAAAAACACTTTAAAAAAAACAAGCTCTTTTAATTAAAAAGTGGCTATAAAGCCTGAAACCCCAAGTGATGGACAGGGAGACATTCTGACTGAAGCATCCTCTGTTTTGGTCCTGTGCCATTTTCTGACTCTGTAGCAAAGATCCGTCTCCTGAGTGGCAAGCAGTGAAATGTATTTGATGTCTGCAGTTATCTGCCACTCAGATTCAAGTCATTCCAAATCATTCGCAGTACCACACTACAGAGCTCTCTCTCAGCCACGAGGGGCTATATGCATCCAATCTCCATGCATTTACAGTTTGTAACTGTAGCTGTCTAGCAAGGCTCTACATATGGGCTTGAAAGAACATTATTGACAGCATATTGCTTAAACTGGGTGAGAAGCTACTTCTCAACCTGTTTTCAACCTCATAATTCAGCAGTGTCCAAATTAATTTTATGATAATCTCATGCATCAATAAATTCAACTCACAGGTGGCTGACAGAACCCAAGATTTTGAAAATTATGTGCATTCCCCTTCAGGGAACAGACACGGGCAGAAGCAAAGGCTTGATTGCAGCCTGTGTATTTTTAGACACGTTAATTAAATCTGCCACATCATTTTAGATAGATGGCTCTGCAACTTTAATCCCAAGGTGCTGCCTTTCAGAGGGAGTCCTGCGGGAGTCAATTATATTTTGTTTGCATAGTGTTAACAGGTGGTACCTGCAACTCTAAACTCTGGGCACGGAAATGAAAATCCAAAGAGCAAATTCTGTTCACTTTGCTAAAACAAATGTAAATTGCAAGCAAACAGCCAAAAGTCTCCTTGGGACAAATTACCTTTCCCAAACTCCTCAGAAATGTAGTTCACCCATCTATCCAAAGCCAACTGCCGGTCAAGCCCAGCTCAAAGAAAACTAGGATTAGTTCCCCGTTTTCTCCCCAAACCTCACTGCTTCTGGTTTCTTATAGAATCATAGACTTCTAAACCCATAGGTTTGGGTGGGAAGGGACCTCTCAGACTATTTTGTTCCAACTCCCTGCCATGGGCAGGGACACCTTCCACTATCCCAGGTTGCTCCAAGCCTCATCCAACCTGGCCTTGGACACTTCCAGGGATGGGTCATCCACAGCTTCTCTGGGCAACCTGTCTGCCAAAAACCAAGACTTGCCTCACAGCCCCAGGGAACTGATGAATTACCTCAATCAGCAAAACTTCAGTAAGGATGAGGTAAAATTAAAACAGAGAGGGACATCTCAGGTATGACATTTTACATACATCATTGAAGCTCTGAGTCCACTAAGCTCTGAATCTAGGCCTGGCAACCAAGACAGCAATTGAAAGAGACATTTGTGCATTGGTTGGGATTTTTGTCTTCCCCCACACAGCTGCACCCAAGGCCACAGTGTCCCCTCATGACCACGGACTGCCCCAGGTACCATACAGTGCTTTTATGGATATTTCATTGCCTTCCTCATCCAGGCATTACACAGTTTCCATGTTGCTTTCCCACTACTACAGAAAGGTGGGCGAGAGAACATACGTGACAGCATCATTACCCAGAGATGCCTCTTCCTCTCCAGAGCTCTCTTTTATCCATCCAATGTAGTTTAGCATATCAGGCCTATCGAAAGCTGCCCAAGGGTCACTCATATCAGCAAGTCATCTGGGCTAATTTATAAATGATGTCACACAACCCTTTCAGACCCAGAATCCAAATACCCCAGGAGGCTGTTTGTGGAAGGGAAGGGAGATTTGGAGCACAGGCATCATTATCTTATCAGCTCTGTTGTAATTCTGCCAAGATCCCCTTCTTAAGGTTTATTTTACCAAAGGTTTCTCCATACTTAGACCTCAGTTCTGCATCATTTTGCTTGCATATCAAAGGGTGAGTTAAAAGCTTTATCATGTGGGAAGGGAGGTGCATACGTGCAAACACAAATGTCAAGTCCTCTATATTTCACTGAATTTGGGATCTGAGTGGCATGAAAAAGCAGAACAAATCCAGGGGACTGAAGCATCCAGCCAAATTACATCTGTCTTCACACTAAGATTCCCACAGAGGTACCTGAAAACCCCAGCAGAAATGTCATCCCAACACATTTAATCTTTTAAAGCAAAATGAGAATGGAAGTGTAAATCTATTTCACCCATAGGCTGATTCCAGGCCAGTTCCTGGCTCCCATTTATTGTCAGCACTGAAGAGTGAGGCCCAAACCATTGAGATTCACTCCATTGAATCTGGATTTTTATTCCCATTTCAACTAGATGCTGGAGCTGGGTTTGATTCATTAGAGACTTGAGACTTGGCTCAGACCTTAAGGACTGAGCCACTTCTCTATTCTGCATCTTAACTGAAACAAGAGTATCATGTGAAAGATGCTCCTTTGGAATTGCTTTCTCTACCTCCGGTGGAAGGGCACACACACTATTGACAGATAGAGCTTATTTAATTCAATAAAGGCTGATTTAAATCAGACCCAGAGTTCATAGCAATTAACAATTAAGTCCTCAGTTCTGCAGAGGTCATCAGTCATGTCTCTCCCTCACAGCTGGGTGAGACGTGGTGGGGAGCAGGGGAATGACAGCCAACGCTGGCCTGTGTGCCTGGATCAGGGCACCCTGTTTGAGGAGAGCAAGCCTCAGAACCAGGCTGGTAAAAAAGTACTGCCCTAACCCCAAAACATCCTGCATTAGGGTGGGGTGTTTTCCTGAGCATGTTAAAGACCTGCACATACACCTGCACAGGAAACTAACGTGGAGAATCGCTGCAGCGAAAATGAAACTTCACAAATGTTTATGAGCTCCGGCTGTTTAAATGTTTACACACAGCATCCTGCACCCAAGCTTATGTTGGAGAATCAATGGACACCTGAGGCTACGCTTGCAAACCTGCTCCATGTGGCCATTTCACCAATGTCCCACCGACAGACGGCCCAGCCAGAGCCAGAATCGAATGTGGTCACCAAGAAAAGGAAACATGAGAGTCACATTTCAGCACTGAAAACCCACAGCCCGCTTTGTGGAACTGCTAAAAAGAAACCCAAACCGCAAGCTACAGGTGCTTTCAGAAGCTGAGCAACTCAAACCCTGAGGTCATTTCTGAGATTTCTTAGCAGCGGTATCTGAGTGGCAAAGTGACCTGCCTAAATCATCACATCAGTTATTGTGCTGCCTGGTTCCCTGGCAATCACTGTTCTCTGCTTTGAATAACTTCCCTTCCCAACGATTCTGCTGTTACAGTCAACGAAAAAAAAACCAAACCACCAATATTCAAGACCAAGGCAGCAGCTTTTGAAATAACAAATGAGAGAAATTACTGTCCCAAAGAGAATATGACAAAAACCAACAGTGAGGACTGTAAATACCATAAATTTGCTCCCTGTTTTCCCACTACATTAATAATGTTAAGATTAATGTCCACAAAACTGCGTATTTCAAATGCCTGAGAATGAGGGGAGTTGTAAAGCCGACCTGTTCCTTTGCCAAGTCTTTGATTCCTGCATTATGCTTCCAATAGCTTACGAAAAATGTAATACAAAGCCCTAGATGGTAAACTCCATTCTATTTTTCCAGCCTTCAACACAATTCAAAGCATAAAAACAAAGTACAAGGTGGCATTTTCCCCTAAAACAACAGCAAAAGAAAATCTTTTATTTCTGCTGCCTTGCTCCTCTTCTGGGAAGAAAAGGAGAGGTGCTGTTGTCCCATTAAGCAGCATGTCCACCTTCTCAGATAAGGCCGGCTCGCCTCTTGAATTTGCATGTGAAAATTACCCTGCTCAGCTCTGGAAATGATGCTCGTAAGTGTAAAGAGAGGAGCTTTGCTGCTTTGAAGTGTTTGCAAGGCCGCAAGGATGAAGGCAGGAATTAACTCAATACCGATTACAGCTCCTGGTCTCCTCCACATCAGACTTTTGAACACGGAACAGAAACGCACCGAAGAGCCAGGTTACACTTCCTTTTTGCGATCCCAAGCCCTCAGAGAGAGGAGACGAAAGCCCTGTTTGTTCCTGGAGCCCAGCCTTTCCTCTGAGCTGTCTGTTACTGACTCAGACTTGTGCTGGAAGAATACATCTTCAGAGAAGTGCCAACATCAAACACAGAGGAGATTTTACAGGTACACACATTGAGGCCTCTCTGTGAAGTGCTGTTTCCCAATAAAAGCTGACCAGGGACTGGAATATTTTAATAGTAAGAGAGGCACTCTCTTTCTCTGGGCTGCTATAAAATACGGGCTAACCTTTTCCATTTTACTTTACTTTTGCTAATGGACCCTTAATTATCATCACAAAGTTGTAACTTGGATCCTGCACCAGGAAGCCACTTAAGCATGCACTTAACTCCTTCATTTAAACAAGCAAACAAACAAAGAATAAAGCTCTGCTTCACTGGAAGAGCTAGTTATTCACTTCCCCAAAGAGGGGATCCAGTGCCAAAACCAAGCCTGAAATCCACCATCTCTGGAGCAAAAGGCACTGGCCAGCAGTGAGGAGAGGGAAGCACATCTCCAGGCTCTGGGTTGGACATGCTCTCATGCTGGGCAGCTGTAAGGTGGAGCTTGTTGATCCCCAGGCCTAACCCACACTCTTGGCAGGGCTCAGAAACTTTATATTAAGAGCCCTGGCTCTGATGTTTCTCACTTTCTGAACTTGCCATCCTATTTTCTTGAGGACCTCTGCATTGCTCTGTAATGGATATCTGTACTTATAATGATAAATGACACTCAAATAGGCCACCCAAAAAATAGCAGAGAAAGGCTTGGGTCCACTTTGACATTTTTTTCCCCCCAGATCCTGAACACTCAGTGCACTTTCAACTGTGACTTACAAACACACAAGCAATTACGTCTCAAACAGATGAAAAAATAAAACCATCCAGTGGGAAGACTGAAGTATTTCTCAATATTTTAATAATGATCCCTGAAAAGACAACTTACTGGATCAGTGTCTCTCTATCCATCTCAGTATATAAAATTAAAACCTTTACAATATTTAATAGCTGAAGAAAGAAGAGGGTTTTTGGGGAGGAGATACACCTCCAGCATATGATTTTGCTGTTTTCCTTTTTATAATTTCCTCAATCTAAAGAGGAAGAATATAATACAGTAGATAACTCTGTAGCTTGAGTAGTATGCTCGGGAGTTCAGTCCCATCAATAAGCAGTGTATTTACTGAAGTATGTGACACGTGCATTTCCAAAATGTAGGAATTAGAGTCAGATAAACCAATCAAATGAAAAAAAAAAGTTGGAAGCACTGCCCAAAATCTGAAATAATCTACCATTAACTGACCACTTGCTGCCTTCTGCTTTGTTCAGTGTTTGCTCTCACCCATCCCAGTGTCCTCTCTGAAGGTTGTTATGGAATATCGTTCCTGGAGGATTAAATGGCCTCTCGCTGGCAGCCCACCTTTCTTCTTGGGCATTATTTGCCTGTTTGTTCTTGTGTTTACCTTTGATGTTCCCCTGGCAGCAATCAGAGTTAGGCCCAAATGCTGATGGGCTGAACGAGATGAGCTCTTTTGATCTTCCCACTCAGGCTTAGCAATTCCTGCCAGATAAGGACGTTGAAGGTCACACCAGGATGGATGTAAAACCTCACACCCTGTGCCTCACCCAGATGTGTGTCTCTCTTACAGCCCCCAGACAGGATATTTGGGCCATGGGTTTGTGGAGACTTATGGCCACTCACCCTCTGAGTCCTGGCTCTGTTATCTAAGTTAGTGACCATCTATCACCAGCAATCTTTGATCAGAGCGTGGAAAGAGGTTAAATTAAACCAAGAGCTGATAACTGAGAATAGAACCATGATAAGTGCACAAAGAAAAGAACTTAAATACTCAGGCTAAGCACCCAGCTTAAAATCCACACTGACATCTACTGAAACTTTGACAGCAGACAGCCTTTTCCCTTTGCTTGTGGAATAGCACATGTTCAGAGAGCTCTAAAGGCCAAAATTCACCTTCTTCAGATTGGCTAATTTGAGTTGGCCCATTAAGTATTCCTGAAACAGTCTTAGATAGTCAATTGTAATCTAGAAATGTTCTGTAGATAGGGCTCCAGCAGGAATCCTTGAAATAAACTGCAGTTTATTTCAAAGATGAGAAAAAAAAAGAGAAAATGATAGTCCATAATAGAATCACTCCATTCGACGTAATAGAAAATAAAGTATAATCAGTGATGTGACGAGCGACACACTGTACTAAGCACTATGCATTACTCATTCTCTTCAAATGATCAAAATTGCCAGGATTTTCTCATGTCTAGAAACCAAACAACCCCATAAAGAAACTGCTGAATATCAAGAGGGAGATTTTTCTCTACCAAGAAAAACACACTGGCGGCATTAGAGTCTTGCAGTCTGAATCTTAAAGGCCGCAGACAATATTCAAAGGAACAATTTTAGATTCGATGATAGCCACGAGTGAGTCCCATTACACCTCTCAGGCAGCCTCCCAGCCTCCAGACCGCACCGAAGGATCATTTCTAGAACATAAGGGATTGAGGAACATTAAGCTCAAAGTGAGAGTAAATCTACCTGACATATTGTTAAACTTGTCAAGCCTCTGTGATAAATTCCAAGTATCTAACCCAGAGCCGTTGTCACAGAACAGCATTTGTTGCACAGTTTGGTCTCACTGCCTCTAGCACAGCACACACGTAAATCTTGTTAGTGAACTAAGCATAACTAATGCTTTGTGTAAGCAGTTGTGTGTATGATTGGAGTATTTAGGAATTCAACCTTCCAAAACGAACTGGCTTTCACGTGTACCAATGGCAGCTAGTCAGTCAAGCCAGTAGTGGCTAAGCAGTTTTGTGACGTCAGTTTTTAGGCAAAATTCCCCTGATGTCACCCAAGTGACCTCAAGTAAGGAAACACAAAAAGAGATCTCATTGTTCCTAAACACTTCACGCTCCAACCTCTGAGGTTTGCAGTTTTGACCAAAACGTCAGTCCCTGATGTGTTCACCTGGGAGAAAGAATACAGAGGGCTGGTGTTCCCAAGAAGCTGTTTAAAGCTGGGTGTGAAAAAACCAGCAATGCCCTCTTCCCTCCTGGAAAATCCCCCTCCTCCTCCTCCTCCTGAAAGCAAATCAAACATCTGAGAGAGCATCCTGGAGCAACTGGCTCCCTTCAGGGTTGAGCAAGAGCTTATTCCAGCATCAAAGTTGCTGTGTATGAGCCAGCCATCAGTGTTCCTATTCCATAAAGAGCTGTAAGAAGTAATCAACAGGGGATATACAAAGGTCTTACAGAACCTCTGGTATAAACCATGAGAGTCTGCAGGATTTACTGCCAGAGATAACTTATAGCCTGATTTTCCCACTGTATGGATGCCTTCAGGAGCTTAAGCCATCAGTACAGCTCCACAGTTTCTTCATAGTGGAATAAATATTTCTGCAGCACATGTGAAAACTTGCACGGGAAAAACTTTGTTATGTTGTTAGAGTAAAGCTCGAAGAGCTTAAAGGTCCTGCCAAAACTGAGGAGAACAGACAGATTCTCAAGCCAAATACGTATTTCTCCAAGAGCTTTGATAGAAGTGGCAGCAAAGACGCCAAGATTATTGATGTGTTAGAAACCACAGAAGTGCCTGAGAATGGTCACATAGGAATTAGGGCTTTCTCCCCCCAAAAAGGTGACAAGATCAATCTACACCAACACAGCACGGGCAGCAAACAGGAGGAGCTGGAAGCCATGGAGCAGCAGGAAAATGATGATGACATAGTTGCCATCACAGAAACATACTGGAATAACTCACAGAGCCGAGTTCTGCAATGGGTGGTTAGGAACTCTTCAGGAGGGATAGGCAAGGGAGGAGAGGTGGTGGGATAGCCCTCTTGTGTTAGGGAGTGGTTTGATTGTCTCGAGCTTAACTATGGCGACAATAAGGTTGAGTACATGGGTAAGGGTCTGGAGGAAGGGCAACACGGCAGCTGTCATGGTGGGAATCTGTTACGGACCACCCAACCAGGATGAAGAGGCAGGTGAAATATTCTTTAAGCAACTGAGAGAAGTTTAGTGGTGGGCTTGGCAGTGTTGAGTTAATGGTTGGACTCAATGGTCTTAAAGATCTTTTCCAACCTAAACTATTCTATTCCATTTTATTCAATATTTGATGTTTAAGTTACCAACCTCTGAATGTCCATCTGTCTTTTAATCACACGTGCCTGGCCCATCCTGCCTAATGCACTGCAAAGTCTGTCTTTGACAAAGCCACCTGTAAAAATTACCTCCAAATTTGAGTATCTTACAATTTTTAATGCATGGGTTGTCACAACACTCTTCTAAAGCAGGGAAATGATATTTTGCTAACAAGAAAAGGAGGCACAGAGATGATAACTGCCAGACTTTCATGAAAATCAAAATTTACCAATGCAGGTCTGCCAAAAGACAGGGAGAAGACTTGAAAAGCGAAATTCTGTTAGTTCCCTCAGCTAGTCCCCAAACAAGGGACTGTCACTACTCCCATCTGGAAAATAAGAGGGATTGTTTTGTTCTGTCTGTGCAAAGTTGCATTTATGTGTTGCAAGGTCAGAAGCTGACAACAACAAAACAAAGCTTAAAAAACCTAAAGCTGTTCCTCTGCTGGTCTTCCGCCCCCCTCAGCACCATGGAGTCCCCCGCTCTGCCTGCGCTGTGGCACCTGACAGGCCCAGAACCCCCCCTTTGTGATTTAGCTCAAGAAGGGGATGTTTTACATCAGACTGTTGAAATTAATCCCTGCTTTCTCATCCTTCTAACACACCACACGGCTCCTCGATCGATGCCTCCTCCCCGGCAGGGAGCAGGAACATGTTCCCAGTTCCGCTCCGCTGTGTACCACTTTGTGGTGAAACCAGACTCTGTCACCCTCTTGTCATGTTAAGAGAATAATATAATTTAATCTTTCCAGGCAGTTTAAATGAAGCTGCTCTACCCTGAAATAGATACATGGGTGTACAACATGCAAAAGACAGATCCTTCAATAAACACATTACCCATGTCTCTATCACGCACGGGGATGTTCGAGATGTCCAGGGTTGTGTCCCCTCCAGCACAGGAAGCTGCCATCACATATGAATGAGATAAAAATATTGTTTGTGCCACTTCTGGAGATCAGACTGACCTGCAGATTTCCCTTTCAAATGCTTTTACTTTGGCAGAGGCAACTGAACACGACTCCTCTGTCGCTTCCTCAGAGGGGAGATTATTGCTCTTCTCTCCGTGCTCTCACAAGACATTTTCCACCCTCACACTTCTTCCCGCACATAACACCAGCCATCCCAAACTGTTGCCATTGGAGTGCTTCCACTTATTTAAACAGAGGAGAAATTTTCTGGTTTGCTCTCATCACACGGTGACTCCTCACCCTAGTCCTGTATGATCCTTCATTTCCTGCTCCCCCTCGCTGCTTTGCTGTGCTGGGAACTGGGAGCACAGCTTGACCATGGGGGCAAGAACACTCACAGTGAGAAATCATTCGTACTAGAGAAATAAAAGGCATAAAATATTAGTTAATGAGAATCTGGAGTACAGAAGGATTAGATTCATACTTGGTACATGACTCTTGACACACATAAAATAAGCTGAGTAATCCACCTTTTGCAACCCTTCACCTGTTAGACAAACCTAATTTCTGTAGTTATAGGCACCCACACCTATCACAGAGAAACTAGCTGGTGTGGATCTCCTGGCACGTCCCCCACGTTGGGAAGTGGGTCGGGGTTCCCAGTGGGGAAGTGGGATTTTGCAGAGCCAGTGAGCCCTGACCATCCCTTGCAGGGACATATTTGCCAACTATTTGAGGCCTTTCTAAATACATCATTCAAATAACATCAAAAAACCCTTAGTCTAATTTTCTTCCACTTCAGTTTACAGCCAGACAACACACTTGTCCTCTCCAGAGAAAGAAAGAGAGCTGCAATCAGTTTGAAAAACACTACGTATTTCTGACTTGGGAAGTGTAATCCCTCTTCAAACAAACTGTTATTTTCTACTGCTCTAACATACTCTTGGTGACAGCACTTAAATTTGGAAACAAACTCCCCCTGCCACCTGAGAGACATAGTTTATACATTTGGTTACAACAGGCCAACAAATGGTTGGGTTTTCAATGCCAGAGAGACCCTTGGAGCAATCAGTGGCTTGTAAAAGAGTGTTTCTGCCTGGTGCTCAGTGGTTTGGGGGCTTTTATACATTTGTAAGTGATTTTTGCATTTGTGGTCTTGTGGGACAAATAACACTGCTGGAACCAACCAGCATGACTAAGTACAGCACAAACTTCTTCACAAGTCTCTTCTGGCACAGCTGAAAATTCACCTCCAACGAGGCAGCTGTTACAAAGAGCACTTGGGCAGCTCTGAAATGGACACCAGGCACAGGCTCAGCTGCAAGAGCTGAAGTACGAGAGTAAATAATCTCTCTGGGGATTAAAACAGATTTTTAACTGCAGAGAGCCTCCCCAGGCAGTTTTAGGGACAAGCAACCAGGGCAATCGCCTGGACTTGTGGTCTATGAGACATTGTGACAAAGCCATACAAAGTGCTGGTCACTCAGGAGTGGTACCTGCCCTCACTGCAGTTCAGCATCATTTGGAATCCACAGGCAGCTTCACCTAATCAAGACCCATTCACTGTTTTCTTCTAATGGAGGTTTCCTGATCACGGCGAGGACAAATCCCCCCACCCGACAGTGCCAGTGGTCCCTGCCAGAGGAATGATACTTGCACTACTTCTCTCCTTTGTGGACTTCATGCACTCAAGCTCACAGCAGACCATTAGAGCATTTACTCTGCCATCCTGTGTATCACCACCTCCTAAAAAATCACCCATAATAATCCTTGTATGGAGGCCAAAGCTTGTGTGTGGGAAAGCTCTTCTGCAAGAGCAGCCCCAAATGTTACAACTCTCCTTCACACTGCTGACATTTGACAGGCTTGGAAGTGATTCATGGAACTGGTTGTGGAGAGAGAAGGGTCTGCTGACATGGGGGTTCCAGTCTTATTCCTTTGAAGAATGAGCAGTGACAGTAACACTGAACAAACAGCATAACAAGTGTCTCAGGTTCTGCCCTGCCAAGCCTAGGAGCTGCAGGTTTGGAGCACAGTGAGGCCTGGGATCCACATTTCCAAACAGAGGGGAACAGAAACCTGTACACACATCTCTGCCCCATGCAGTGAGGGACAACAGGGAGAGGAAAGAAAAGCAAAGAATGAAAGCAAAAGTGCTGCTCTGGAGCTGCCAGTCCTTTGGGGGTTGCAAAAGGTTGGAGCTGATGTTTCAGGTGAAAACAGTGCATGGAGACACACAACCCTCATGGCTGGAGCGTGGCCCCGTGGGGTGGTATTACATGATCTGCATGACACTTAAAGCCATGTTCAAACATGCTTTCTCTGCTCAACCAGCAGAGCCTTTGCAAGCAATAGAGCAGGAACATTCCAAGAATACAGGTTATTGCACAGCTGAAAGGGACTGTGGGCCAGCCTAGTGCTCAAGAGGTAGCCATGGAGTCCAAGGGTGAGTGAGCTGCAGGAGCTCTGTGCTTCACCATCCATCAGTAGAGCGGCCACAACTGCTTCAGCTGTGGGCTCCCAGCCTGCCCTGGTCACACAGGGATCTCTGTTACCTAAACCTCAACAAAATGATTCTCAGAAAATACAGCAAGGGCTGTTCCAGCTCCTGAGCATGACTGGGACAGTCAGCTCCCAGCACAGACTATGCTCCATGACTCTCTGCTATTCATTAAATTGTTCCCCAAAGCAATTGGGGCAGAACTGGCCAGAAACTGTCAGGCAACACACCATTTCAGTGGAAGATTTGTCAGAAATGCCCTGTAAACTTCCAACACATCGCAGTGCATCCATGGGCACAGATTTCAACAGCGCTACTGGATGGGAATCCTGTTTTCTTCAGGCTTTGCTATCAAAGCTGGGCTTTGTGTGGGAAGGCTGAGCACCTGGAAAAGCAGGCACTGCTCGTGCTGCAGGAGCACACAGGAGCTGGGAGTGCTCCAGGTGTGACCATAGTGGATGCCATAGCCTGGGCATCCTGCTGCCTTTTGTCTTAGAAACATCATGTCCCAGGAGTTCTGATCGTTTTTTCTTCAATCCCAAAATTTCTGGCTTTGAAGCATTTCCAACTATTTGGCTTCATTTTGCGATAAAAATCAACTTTCAGAAAAAGAGGGTGAATGCATCACCAGGAAAAACATTTGAAACAATTTGACATTTTTCACGACAGGACACCTGTATGCCAAAAACTCTAAGGCATCAGTAAGATTTCCCTTGGACTTTGGGGCAAGCACTGGTGCTGGACTTCCAAAGGAGAGGGAGTTCTGTATTTCAGACAGGGCAGAGAACTCGACCCCAAAAGACTTTGTAGGCACTAAACAAGTGAGCAAAGTCAATGATGGATAGAGCCGGTCAGATATTGATTTTCAGAAGGAAAAATTATTTCCAATTCTCCAGCCTCATCCTGCTGAAGAAGCTGTATTAATTCTCAATAAAATTAAGAAAAGAATGAGGTGCCTTTTATATGAAAAAGCCTGTAACTACAATAGATACTGACCATGAATATAAATGGAAACATATACAAAATTAGGCCAGGCAAATTAGCCAGTGCTAAAAGCCTAGATATAGCCTGCACATGCCAAATGTGACTCTGGAGAAATCTTGTAATTGCTTTAAGGACAGGTTTAAGATACTGTAAGTAAAAGCCATTCAATATCCCAGCAGAGTACAGAGCAGGCAGCTACAGGAATATCATCATGGAGAAAATGCTTCTTTCCATCTCCATCTAGTGGGTCTGACGAGCCATTGCTTTATCCACGGCGCTCTTACGGCATCGCACGTGGAGATTTAACCTCCTTATGTAACGTACCTTTGGTCCCCTAATTCTTTCCCCTTGGCTTTCTGCTGCTCCCCCAGCTGCATCCCTCTCCCTGCCTCTCTTTCCATCACAAAGGAGTGATTCCCTAAGTTCCTCCATTTTGCTTAATAGAATTCATTGCACATTAGGGCCATTTTACAGTGAGATTTACAGCAATGTCACGAATAGAGAAAATGGTTGTAAAATAACCACGGACAACGTTATAAAGTAGCAATAAAATCAGCAATAATGCACAGCTGTGTATTTATGTCTGCCACCTGTTCACTTCACTTCCCTTTTTTAAGCCACCTCTAATCAGATCAACCAGTTCAGCAAAGAAATGATCTGATAATGTCGCACTGGAAAGCAGAGGTCCAAATTTCACACAGCTCTCCCAGCCTTTATATGCAGACACAAAGAGAGAGTGGTCACTGTGCCCATGTGTACACGTGTGTCAGGCACAGACACAGAGAAGAGCCATCACCCACATTGCTCATGAGTGACTTATCAAATGCAAGCACAAAAACATACATCCCATAGAGACACACACCATAAATACATCTGATCACACGTTGTATGCACATATATCTATCCATTTTGATATTCAGAGTCCTAATCCCCAGTTCCCAGACTGCAATCTATAGGTCCCACACGGGACAAGTATTTCTTAGCTGTGGTCTGCAGAGAGCTGGCTGGTCATTGGGATAATTCCTTTATGTAAGAAGAAAAAAGAAGGTGTCAGCTCAATATGAATCATCATCAGTCAGTGACAGGGGGTTCAGGATACCCCCACCACTGAATAACAACCAGTGGCCAAAGGGGCTCCAGCTCAGCAGCCCTTGTGTTGAGTGACAAGGGCTGAAGAATGTGTAAACAGCAAAGCTGAAAAAGATTAGTCTTGTCCTTTGGTCCAACTTCCATCCATGATGGACCACACTGAATATTTCAGCTCCAAATACATCTTCTACTTAGTGCTGGATGTTTTGCCAAGACCATCCTCCTCCCTGAGCAAGTGAGAGTGGACTGAGACAGCAGTCTACTTGCAGAGAGCAGATTTTGGACAATTTGCTTTCCACCTCTGGCAAACATTTCTACATCCAACACTCCAAAATAATTGCGGTGGGATCTGTGAACAGCCTGGTGCATTCAGATATCCCAATTTACTTTATGGATCATTTTGTGATGAACAAGGGCAGAACAGCCGCCTTGGGTAACATCCAGCCAACAGTGATAAAAGGCAGCCCTGCGTGCTGTGCCACCTAGGAGGGATGTGTGAAAGGGTCTGTCAAAAAACATTTGGGTAAACTATCAATAACCCTTCTTGTGCAAACCACAAAACTCTCTGGAATGGAAAGTGCCTGGGCTGAATTTTAAATGCCCCATCCTGACACAGCAAACCACTGATGGTGACACTTCGGGCAGTTTTGTTTGGATGCTGTGGCTCTGCCTGTAAGCGATGCCACCCGGTCCACACACAGTTTTAACAGTCACCTCTGATTTAGGAGGCATTTTTTCATTGCACAGAGGCCCAGTGGGCAAAATATTAGATGAAACTGCAAATGAAAGCAAGTGTAGAGCTGGTGAAAAGTTTAAACTGAAATGCAGTTTTTAATTGAACATTTCTCACATTTAGGGCCAATTTCTGGGAAAGAAAACACGTCAGCAGGGATGCATTGAGCAGGACTCGTGCTCTCTTCCTTTTCCACCTGACAGGTTTTCTGAACCCTGCTCCATCTTCCACAATGCATCAAAACTCACAGTGTGACTACAGCATGTCATGGGAAAGCACAAGAAAGGGAATGGGAGAATACAATGCCTGAATTACAGCCCTTCTGAGCTTCAGTGTTAATCATTTAAGTACCCCAACATTTTGGGTTTCCCTGTAAATATTTGGAATAGTTTCATTTTTATCAGAAAACTCCAAATTGTCCAAGTTTAGCAAAACACAACCTCTTCCAGCCAAGAGGCACGGAACAGCTCTTAGTTAAGCAAACGATAATGATATCATCACACTGCAAAACACTGCATGAAAGAACTGCTTGAAGCCATATTACCCCTGATTTCACACACAGAGTGAATGAGTCTCCAAGAGCATTAGCAAACACTTGCCTTTCTCTGCTCCTCAATTCTCCCACCCCTGCCCTGGGCATAATGAAGTTTTCTCTAACTCACAAACTTCAAGGCTAAATACATTAATAGTTGTAAAACACTCTTCCCTCAGTAGCTAGATGAAAAGGATACAGAAATTAAAACAATGTATACAAGATTATTATAATAGGGATGACATGAAAGCCCTTGTGGAAGTGTTGGAAGGCCATTGGATAAAGTCACTGAGTGATGACCCCAAAGCTATAATGAGCTTCTCATCTCATACAGCTTCTCCAGCAAATATAATGTGATGAGGAAAAAAGGAATATCAGGCTTTTGTGGACCGAAGCCTGAAGGAAATCTTTCCTTATCAGAAGTTCTGCAGGTCAAAACGGGATCAAGAATCTTCGTCACTCACAAGCAAATAATTACCCCAAAGGTGAAAGACAAGTAACTGAGGACCCATCCAAATCACACAGAGCTAGCCTAGCACAAAGCAAAAAGATTTCTAATGTGGTGATCTTTCTCCTGGTTATTTGTCACAAGTATTCCTTTATCTGATGGTTTCTGAGGAAAAAGAGAAGGATCAATTCTGGCAAAAAAATCTCTACCCTGCAGTTGAATTTTCAAAGCCACGATAGATCATATGGACATTGTACAGAAATGAAAAGAAGGTCAGGAAACACGTGCAGCTGAGCAGTTAGTGTTGTATTTGAGATGCATGAAGGATCAAGCAAGGATAAGCTTAATACTGTGTGGAAGTTAGTAGGAAAGTACACAAAGCAATAATGAAGCACATACTTCAAAAGCACAACCCCACTCCTGTCCACAAAGGCACGCAAATTAAAACTGAAGTTTGCAGCTAATCTTGTGAGGAGTGTATGTGGGCAAGAACAGGGGATGTAAAAATTAAAACCCACCAATTTCTACTATTTAAACGTCACCACTCAAAAATCTGTAGGAGAAAAGAACTGACCCACCTCACTTCTTCTAACAAGAGCTTCCTTAATGCAAAACCCTTTTTTCTTTTTAATTTTATTTTCAATTTTGAAATTTTTGTAGCATCTTTAGTTCCAGACATCTCTTGTCTGCACAAAATTAGCTCACTGGGACTGGGGGTGGTCTAAGGTACATTTAAAAAAAAGAAAAAACAATGAAATTAATTTTTCCATAATCCTTAATCTTTAAACATCATTCCTTAGACAGATGGCAAGTGGCCAGACCAATTTCAACCACCTAATAAGCAGCATAACTTCTG
This sequence comes from Cephalopterus ornatus, assembly GCA_013396775.1. Lineage (NCBI taxonomy): Eukaryota > Metazoa > Chordata > Aves > Passeriformes > Cotingidae > Cephalopterus > Cephalopterus ornatus. Next base: position 522,776 of record VZRE01000829.1, read on the forward strand.
GGGCTCTGTGGGGCCACCTCTTGTGGACATTAGACCACATTAAATGTGTAGCAGTGGGTATGAGCAGGGCATCAGAAGATGACTAAACTGTCCACAAAGCATATGAAAAAAGGAAACTTAATGCTGAGTTTCATAGCTGCTGGCATCTGTGATAAAGCTTGTGACAACATGCTGCTCCAAGTTAGCAAGTCACAGTATTATCACTATTTTATTCGGCTGCTGCAGAGGCAGCATTTCAAAGCTTAGGTCAATATCAACCATTTTTAGAAGCAACAACATCCGCATTTAGGAGCGGCTTCAGCTCTCCGGAGTCAGGCCATAAACGTGTTTCTCCGGCCGGGCACCCAAAAGCAGAAGCACTCAAACCCAAGAGCTACAGCTGGAACATGGGGCCCAGGTGTTTATTTCTCCCTTATCTACTGAGAGTAGAAGACAGACTGGCCAAGAACAGATGAGTAAATATAGCACTCAGGGCGTTTTGTCGTTCCAATCATGCTCTCAATGAGCATGACATCACTCCTTGCCACGGCAGGCAAGACCCTGAGGGAAGGAAAGATCTGACAACTCACACACGCCAAGGACCTGATTCACCCGTGCTTTACACCATCTTTCTCTGCCACTGCACTTCAGTCAAAACCTGTGTGAATCAGACCTGTGATTTTTATCAGGGATCTGATTGGCTGGTTATTTCGAAAACAAAATAAAACGTGGAGTTATAGTCATGTTCCTGCCTCCGTGGATAAAAACTCAAAGAGTTGTCTTCAGACCAGGTCTGAAATGGGCAGATTTCTCCTTGGTGCAGTCACCACTCTGATGAAGGCAGTGGAGTCTGGATCTGCCTTAAGGACTTCAGAGATTACTTAACTCAGTCCACCCTCACCCCAGTGCTTAGGTCCTTCTCCACTACATTTTTTCTGACCTTGTCAAAAGCTACAGATTTTGTCTTGCAAGCACGAGCCAAGGGTCACAACTCCCCTCATTGGATCATATGCTGCAAAAAACATGGGAGCTTTCTATATTTTCCCTCTGCTAACTTCTCATCACACACTGGGTTGTCTTCAAGGCCCTCTCGTGTCCTGCAGGGCTTGACTATCCTTAGATCCACGTCAGAAACACAAGTAACGTCTGAAGCCATCCTGAAGCAACAAGGAGGAATCTGACAGATTTCCATGAGCCTGACGTATCCTCATTACCAGGGTTGCAATAGGGACACAGAATTCCAAAGCCCACATGTTAAAAACAAAGAGGAAGGGATAGGACCACCCAGCAAAGAGAAGGAAACATATTTGTCTGAGAACTGCTACCAAGAGCCATCACACACCCTGCAATCTAGCACATGCACCAAGATGTCACCAGTAGCATGGCCTTGCTGTTCTCCTCCAAGGAGTAACTGGAGCTCCAACTCTCAGAAGTCCCTCTCCTCCTCCTCCTTCTATTTCCCCTTCATCGGGAACCTCGACCACGTGGAGTAAACAATGATCTTGGCTTGAATTGCAATGCTCAGCTAAGATCTGTGTGTAAGTGCTATGTCAGGGTATTTGCTGTAGGTATTAAGACAGTTAGTCATCTTTGCTGCTGAGCCTGCAGCAATATTTCTACAACTTCAAAGGCCGTTACAAAGAATAATATCTTTTGGCTAATTAAATCAGGATATAATGTTACAAAGGGGGTTTTTTCCCCCCTTCTCTTTCTTGAGTTTCTGCTTTCATAACCTAATCAGGCATTTTACTGGGTGAAACATCTCTATTAAGTCTCATTTCTCAGCCACATGATACAAAAACAGGATGATAATTGAGGCTGCATAATTGATGTGCGCAATGACAGAATATAGAAAAGGGCTCCATTAGCCAGGTCACATCATTAGCATACATTACGTTCAACAAGATTGCTCTCTTCACCTCCTATTTATTAATGGGTTAATCCAGTCCCATCAGCCTGAATACATCATTGTTTAGGTCCTTTCCTGTAAGATACAGCAGCTCAGTTTTACATTAGGGAAGAATTGCTACCAAGGGCAATAAAATCCCGTAAGTGTCAGCGTTGCAGTGGTGCTGTTTGCAGTTCCCCGAAAAGCCAAGGCCATCGAGCCTGCAGCACCCACATGTCCTTGGCAGCACAGACCCAAGCAGAGAGGGAACTCCTGTAAGGACATGTGAGCTGTTGCCAGACCAGACCACGCCACGCGTGGACTCCTCCAATGATCCCGCTGCCTAGTCTATCTTCAATTTCCTGCCTGGATTACCACGTTTCTCAGGGAGTTGATTTCCTCTCCCACTGTCATTGACACGGAGCGGTATTAGCTGCTGTTTATAAAGAAATTCAAAGATAAAATGATGTTTAAATCTTACATGAGATTTATATCTCTGCCTCCCCACAGTGAGGAGGATACATGGTTACTGCGCTGCCTGTCTCTTGGGGTGAACCTGCCCAAAGAATTTGCTACGGGGTCAACCACAGCTACCCATCATCCCAAAACCTCTGGAAGAATTCACATCTGCTGGCACTGGTGCAAAGGTAAAAGCCTGGTCTCCCACAGTGCTCTGGGAGCTGCTGGAGGAAAATGCTGTTTCTGAAGAAAAATAAGAAAACCTGGTGCTGTGGGAGAGCGTTCTACTTCAGTTATATCACAATGCTAAAGAAATTGGCCTTACATATTTGGTATTTGTTTAGGTGCCTTAGGATAACCTCTGTGAATACCCATGATTAATTCCCTGGGCATGGGTGTCCAGAGAATAGATGGCCTTAGTGGAATAATTCAATTGTCACAAGCAGAAAATGAAATGGGATCCTTGCTGCAAGACTACCTGCCACTTTCTGCCTCATTCTTGGTTACAAATTCCCTTGGGACTTCAAACCTGATAATTCAGAGTCAAGTCCCGTGTCAGTTCCCTGGAAGTGATGCCCCATCCCTGGAAGTGTTCAAGGCCAGGTTGGATGGGGCTCTGAGCCACCGGAGCTAGTGGGTGCCATCCCTGCCCAGAGTTAGGATGTGAACTACATGATCTGTAAAGTCCTTCCTACCCAATCCATTCTGTGATTCTATAAAGTCATGGCCAACTGAAAGGTTCATTCCCAAGTTATCTTTTTTGCAATAACCTGTGCATGAAGTCCCAAACTGCCATCATTACTGTACCTTTTCAGCTTTAGCCAGTTTTTCAGCACTAAAACAGTTTTCCAGTTTTAGTTTTAGTTTACTGTACCTTTTTGGTTTAGCACATGAGCTCAGAGCTCCCTTATGCTAGACACAGTATGGGTAAAAAAAGGACAGAAGAAAGCAAGCACTGTTATTATCATTTTACATCTAGGTTCCAATAAAAAAACCCAAGTGACTTGTCTAGTCTATGGGAGAAAGGAAGTAAAGACAGGTATTTTTGACTGCAGCCATGCTCCTTACCAAGGCAATAATCATCCACTTCCTCTCCTGGCCTGTCGTGCCCCACTCCACCAGGAACAGAACAGAACCAGGAAGGCCAAGCTCTTGGCTTAGGCACAATTCACTTATTGTTCCTTCAGGAAGAAAACAGTCTTTGTAAATTGACTTTTTCTTATTCTGGGACTCTGCAGATCAATGTATTGCATTGCTTGTCTGAGTGACACCTCCACGACACAGACACTGCCGAGATCCCACAGTTAATCACTGCTGCCAGCTGCCCTTCTGCCTCCCAGGGCAGCCTTCTCGACAGAGCTCCTCGAGTGGAGTAGAGGCACAAACCAGTCCCATTCTCATATCTCATTCAGAAAATGTCACAGAAAGACTCTGTGCTCGAAGCTGGTGATGCATTGATATATTTACTAGCACATCATCCTCAGTACTGAGGCTGAGACATGAACATAATCAATCTGCTATGTTGGATCTCTCAGACATGTTAGAGTTATGTTAATAAGACAGCAAGTTGTCAGCTTTTCTAGTGAAATACCAGAGTATTTTATTTTTTTTTAACACCTAATAGTAGCAATTCAGAGTTCAGAAGCTCTGGAATAAAATAAATGCTTGTACCTCTTAACTAGCTTTTCACTCATACTCCTTTTCTCAGAGTTGGTATGGGATTCAGCACAAAATAATTACTCTGGAGACCTCCACTAGACCAAAGCTCTCATAACAATGAGCAAATGGAGCTTTCCACCCACCCAAGATGCTAAATTAAACCGTATACAGTCCACAAAAGTTTTCAAGTGCCATTGTGAAATAAAAAGGAATTTATATAGTCCTGTTTTAAATGAAGTGGGCATTATCATTCCAGCTGGTATAAATAGGGAAAGGAGAATCAAACATCCCCTTTGTTGCTGGACCCTCTCCCCAAGTCCTCCATGACAAAATTGATAGTTGTTTTTCTCCAAAAATATTCTTCTACATTCAGCTAGGATAAAATGTTTGTCTGTTTTATATTTATTTTTAATGTGCATCATTTAAATAATTTTCAGTCTGGTTTTCATCAAAGGTAGTTCATACCCAAAGCCAAATATTTTCCCCGTGAAAACTCTCTAATTATCAGACCTAAAATAACAATGAGCATCAAATAGAACTGCCTGATTTCACTCCTCAGCCTTTGTGTCTTGATTCAAATCTCTGCCCAGGACAGCTGACGGCAAGGGAATTGCTCCAGGGCTACCCAGCACCATCCATGGATCTCCCCAGCACGGCATTGACGGAGCACACCCAAAATACAGATCCTGCTCTGGTTTAGGACAGGATTACTCAGCAAATTCCAACTGATCTGTATGGCAGGAGGCCCAGGGACTGACTGTGAAAAAAATCAGTATTTGGAGATTTGGCTCATCCTAGAAAGGGCAGATTGGGGTGCTGACTGCCAGTCCTGGTACATAACCATATCCCTGACAGGGATGTCTGCAGCAGAAAATAAGGGAGGCTGGATGCACAACTCCATCTGCCTTCTCCCCTCTTCTGAAAGGAGTACGCAATCAAGCCTATTTATTTTCCCAAGTGCTCAAGATCCCATGGACTCACACGCTGGAGACGGCTATAAGGAGTTGGCATTTCTTACTGCCACGTTTAGTCCTGAAGAGAGTGGTTTTAATCTCTGGTAAGGTCAGGAACAGCTTACCCAGAAAAAAAAAAAAAAAAAGAGAGAAAGGAAAGGGCTCTTTTAATTGCATTAATTATGATACATTCTCTTTTGTTTCTGATGACTGTTGCATTTTAGGATCCAGGAATGGTATCACTGAATTTTAATCAGAGATCTGAACAAGCTACTGAAATATGATTAGTTTTTCTATCTGACACTGTGATTACTGCTTAGGAGACATCTGCTGCTGCATAAAATCAAATTTTCCCTTTCTGTCTTCCATTGTGACAACACCAGAGCTTTTCTCCTTTTTTTTTTTTGAAGTTAGGTGGAGATGATCTCGAGGAACACCCCAGCAAGGCAGCAAGGCTCAGCCTTTAGCTGAAGAACACCGGGATGCACCCCTTGGATGGTTTTTGCCCTTTGCCAGACCTCTGGGCTGACAGATTGTCTGCTTTTACAGCGGGGAGGAAAAAGCTTTCTCTCTCTGTGTGCATTTGCATGCGCAGGATGTGGCCCTTCTCTGTACTGCAGTGGGGCTGCCAACTCTTCCCATCCTCACGGCTCGACTCTTCCCATTGTCCTTGTGACACCTGGTCACAGGAATCGCTTGAACAGCCTCCAGCTGGGTCTCCATTCCTGCTGAAATGCTCCTTCAAAACAAAACGTGTCGCCTCTCATCTGTGCAGGTGAAAAGGCCTTTTTCAAGATGACTTCATCAGAGGGCAGATGGTGGCTTTGGGCTACGTGTTAAAAGGCTGATCTAGTGAGGTGCTGATCTCAACCAGGATTGAGGGCAGCACTCAGCACCTTGCAAAGACAGGGTCCAGAAACTAAAGGCAGCAGCAGAGGGGGAAGAGCGGGAGAGAAGAAGGAAAGTAAAAAAAAAAAAAAAAAAAAAAAACAAAAAAAAAAAAAAAAAAAAAAAAAAAAAGCCAAGAAAGAAATCAAGAAATAAAAAAAAAAGAAATATATTTCACATCTGACCTCAAAGCTGCTGGGACTGCTGTGAGGTATTTTTCCCACTCAAGTTAGTCTGTTCTAAAAGGCTGTGGGCATCAAAGAGAAAACATTATAAAATATCTGTCTTCCACTCGCCTGCATTTTGCCTGTAATAGGTCTCCCACTTACACTGTTATTTTTTTCCCCCCTCATCTCACCATAGAACAGAGGACGGCTGCTCACCAGGCTCATTAATATGCATAAAGTGCAGTATAATTAGTTGCCACAGGTAACCCTTCTATAACTGTGTGAATTGAGCTAATGTGCAAATATACGAAGCACTGCAAGTAGGACGGTGTAAGTAAAAGTCCCCCATTTCATAAAAGGAAATATTTGAATAATATGCAAATGCACTGGATGTTATTAACAGGATGTCAAGGTTTGACAGTCCATGTTATTGTGGAAATAAATGAGTTTTGACACAAATAACTTAGATATGCATTGATTTTTTGAGCAAACCTTGTAATGAGATGTTATGTATTGTAGTGCAGGTTTATACAGATTTTGAAGACTATTAGGGGAAAACATAACAGTGGATCAATTATTAATGTATTCATTAATATGCTCCAATGTGTAACAATAATTATTTTCTTTCTTTTCTCCCACTTCCCCCTCCCCCTTCAAAATGCAGTTCCTCTTGCATTTTTAATATACCTGCTTGAAAGTATACAGAGCAGAGTCAATACAGCATTCAAATCGCAGGCGTCGGGGAAGATGAACTGTACCTAACCACTGCTGACAAACACTACCCAAGTGCTCCTTGTACTCTGCATTTCTTCATTATAACTCCCCAGAGGAGGCATTAGCTTCTGCTCTCTCAAGGAACCCAGTTTACATACTGAAGCTCATCATCAGGTCAACAGTTCCTAATGTTGGTCAGTGAGCTGATGTGAATTTCCATTGTGCTGGCATTTGCTCCTGAGAGGCAGAGGGAAGAAGCATCCAGAAAGCATTCAATGCCTAAGGACAAACATCTGCTGAAATGGCTTGCTGGCCAAGTTCACCAACAGGGGAATCTGCAGTTGATCCATTCTGTTGAACCTGCCAGATGTCCCTGTTTTGTGCCATCTCGTCCTGATTTCTAAAAGGGTTGTCATCAAGTCCCAGTAGGTGTTTTGGAGTCCTGCACGGAAGGACGGTCGGAGCCCTGCTCACTGCACCGACTGCCACATTTCAGAGAGCGCTCCAAAGGGCATCAGTGTGTGGAAGGGGACAGGCACATCAGCATGAGCAGCCCAGCAGCAAGAAATCCTGAGCTGATGGGAAGTGGCACAGATTCAGCTTGACTCATTTTGGCTTTCCTGTAACACTGGGCTTGCACAGTCATTTGCACCAGTGCAATGATGATGCAGTAGGTATGGAATGTTCCTTCACTGACAATAACCACAGGAAGGTGTCCCTAAAGGCCAATTAATTTTTAAGGATGATGATAAATGATTGAGCCTTCATTTCATTAAGATATTAATTGCTCTGTCACTTGAAAAAAAATTATCTGTGCAATAAGTCTTTCTAATTTGTAAGATCTTCTCAGGTTAAGATGTTCCGGTCTTAAAAGGTTACATCCTAACAGGATCACAGAAAGGAAACCATATTTCTGTGCAAACTTTTCCCCAGTATTTTTTCATAAACCACAACAAAGCAGCAGTTGTTGTGGAAGGTGGCCATCTGAAGAGAACTAGTCAAGCTTCATTGATTATTTGGAGGGTGGTCAAGAGAGGTCCTTCTCTCAGGTTAAGCTGGCAAGGACTGCTCAAGGGGTTTTGGCTTCTTATAAAATATGGGCACAATCCACTCCTGAGTTGCCTGAAAACGTACTTTGCAAAATCCCCCAGCTCTGCAAGGCGTGCAAAGCTTGGCCCCTCCAGCAATCTTCCCGCCACACAGAAGAGAAACTCCTTATTGCTTGGTATTCATTTTGTTAAAAGGTACTGGGAGATGTATTCTGGCCTCTAGAGTGTGGAGGCAAGTGATGCTCTCTTGACCTTTCCCCACAATAGATCCCCACACAATAGATCTCACTTTCCCCACAATTCATCTCACTTTAGCTCGGCTTAACAGCCTCTTTGCCTATGGTGATTCATCCTAAATAACTAAACATGCCTCCAGATAGCCCTGTCCCTCTCTCTCCATTGGCAATAAGTGAAGCTTGGATGAATAGCTCAAACTTGATCCCAACTTTCAGATAAGTTTCTTGTACGACTGCTGAACTCAATGACCCAGCAACTTCCAAGACCCTCATAGGACCCTCGGGAACTGTGGCAAGGAGACATCTTTAAGCCTATCAACTATGATTAAAAAATACTGCACTAGGACCACAGTTACATAAACTGATTAGTTCATCAGGGTCTTTACATTTGTTACACTTTCTCAGACTAATCCAAAGCAGACGTTATTACTGGAATATCAAATGTTTCACCACGATGCTACAAGAGCAGCCACACTGTCTATTTGGTCCTGCAGTATGGACCACTCTGACTGGATTTAACTGCTTTTGAACTATGACATGAACACATAAATGCTGGAGGCAAGAAGGGAAAATAACCTGGGTACCCCAAGTCGTGAAAGTAAAACAGGAAATCCAACACCAGATTAAAAATGTGGCCAGAATCACAACCAAGAACTAAGAAGCACATTTGCTAATTGTGTGCATGTCATAAATACTGGGATAGCTAGAGATTCACTGCTTAAAACACTCATTTTATACAGCCAATTAGCATGGTACCAGACCATTATCCAGCATTACTGCAGGTTTCACGGCGCACGATGAAGAGGTTCACGTAATTATAACATGATCCAGACGACCTTCTGTACCACAGGTAATACATTGTGCCTCTCACACTGCCTAATACTGGCCAACAGACCTGACACAACCCTGAATTGTTAAGCTACAGGCAAGATTTCAAAAGTGTTTCCAGCCTTCAGGCATCCAAAATAATAAGTCATTTGAGGTCTTGTGTTTTCGAGAACAGGTACTGATTTTCAGGGGCAGATTAGATGCCTGAACATTTGAGGCTTTTGCTTTAGAGATAATAACTCTCTGATGGATTTTGCTCAGACAGTTATCATCACTGGGTAAGTGAATCTGAAAGCAGCGTGAGTGTATAATTGACTGCACACCGGGGTCTGGCTCAGCACAGTGATGTAACCAAAGAACAGGGAAAAGCTTCAACTGCCAAGAAGAGAAAATATTCTCCTTAGCCCATAAAAAAACCCCTGCAGTCCCCCAAAACCGCAGGTTTAAAATTCGAAGCCAAGTTTTCACGCGTGACTTCTAAAGCTGACAAACTCCCTGCAAATCATCCCCCTTCTTTCTTAGATACTTTAAAAATTCCAATATCACTCTTGTACACAGGTGAAAATAAAGCCATCCGTTCCCAATAATACCAATACCTTTATAGCCACAGAACATCGCCTGTCTTTATCATTTGCATTTGTTTATAAAGCTGCTGTTTCCCATCACTGGGCAGCATCACATGTTGCATATTTGTGCAATGCAGCAGAAGAGAATAACTGGGATTCCTGCTAGAAAACCTAAAGAAATCATTTCATGTTGGTTATTTCCAAGCCAATAATAATCCCGTACAAAACCCACAACACTTTCCCCGCAGCAATATTACGAAGTCTGCAAAAGATCATCTCTCAAGGAACAGACTGACAGCTCAGAATTAACCCAAGCAATGCCAACCACAAACAGAAAATAATTTGGAGTGTTACTTTGGAGGATAGGCAGGATATTACTAATATTCTACTTATCACTTCGCACTTCTTTGAAGGAGATTTTCAAGTATTTTCTTAAAGAGGGGGAAAATCTTGCCTGCTCTTTACAGGTGTGGAAATCATAGTAAGGGGAGGTGAAGCAAATCGCCAGAGATCATCCACCTGGTAAAACAGGGAGAGATCAAAGTGTTCTGGTCATCTCTAAAGCAAGCAGTGAGCACGTTTTAGGCCTCTGGACCCCACTCATCCGCTGAGTGCACCTGACCAGGATGTGCTACAGCTTTTAATATTCATGCACCCACATTTTTCTGTTCAGTAGAAAGGGGCAGGAAGGTACGGAAGAGCTGGGGAGCAATTCACATCTACTCTTGGCCCCCAAAGTCAGGATGCAGAAACTAAAGGCACACACAAGTCTGGCAGCCCAGAGGTGCTCCCAGGTCTCCCAGTTTGGATGATGCCTCTCAGCTGCTCCCCCATGTAGGCACTGGCCAAGAAAATATGCCTTCTCTGATTTGAAGAGACATCTGACTCTCTGTTTGCTTTACCTGAGGCCTCTCTCTTCCTACTTGTCACAGTGATACAAAAATTCAAGCTGTTTCCAGATGGTGATATCATCACCATTACAGCTACATCATGTAATGAAATAACATTCCTTCATCCAAGCAAGGACTGGTCCACGGTAAACCACACTTTTTCCTCTGCTGAATCATACTAATTCACTTTGACTGAGGCTGAATGAAGAGGAATATGCTCACTGTATTTTCAACACTCCCATCCACCCAGTGGCTCCTCAACTGTATCATAGTCAGACTAGATGACTTAATTTCCATGAGCTGACCCTCAGTCATCCCTCTGGCTTGTGTCAAGGTACACCAAGGCAACTGCATGCTCTCCATGAAGGATGAGAAAGCTGGCAATGGGATTCCTCTTAGGAGGAGTTTCCAGAAGGGAACAGATTAATTCAGAGCATGAAGAAACATTACAAGACTCTCCACTATCCTCCTTTCCTACCATAGCTGCACTACATAGTTACAATACACAGAGCCTTGCTCTGCAGAAATCAGCACAAGAACCTCACCAGGGTCATTCCCTGCCTGGTAGTTTCCTACAATAGGGTCATAGCTAGACAATCAGACAGCAAAGGACAAAACTTTGATCCATAAACAGACTTTTTAGATAATTTCTAATTATTCAGCAGAATGAAACTCAAAAAAAATATAAATATTTCAATCCAGATATATCTTGTTTTATTCAAGTTAAGCTGGACTTTTTTTCCTCCCTTTACTCTCTCCTTCCCTAGTTCAAAACAGTGACAGAAAAATTAAAAACAACAAGGGTGCCATTGTACAGGGAGAAGAAAAAAAAAAAACAGGATCTGAAAATCAGACCAGAGAAACAGATCTTTTATATTCAAAATTTCTTTTTTTTTTTTTTTAAGTAAGCAATGGGTAAGTTTTTGAACAAAACTGATTTACCTACTGTGCTCGCTCCAGCAGACAGAAAGCTGCAGTCCTGTGTCTGAAAAGCTTTGCTCGGGTTCTTGCCCTCTCTAATGTGATTGCCAACACAGAGTGACAGTTGGTACCATCTGCACTGCTGGTTTTTCTGATTTGAATAACTTCTCAGACTTCCAATGAGACAAACAGGTCATTTCGGATTAGACATCAAACTGCACCAGATTTTGGTCACTTCTGGCCTGGGTCACGTTTGACTACAACCTGTCACTTGCAAGTCATCTATCAACAGGTTGTTCCTACCTCCAAAAACACCAGGTTCAATAATTCATGTGGTACACCACAGACTGAGCCCCCGTACACTTCAAAATACACATTTAAATGAAGAAGGATATTTAAGGAAACTTTTTAGGGCCCTTTTTTTAGCTTACTACTTCACAAGAAACTTGTTTGTTTTATTTGGAGAGGCAGGGGGGGCGGGATTTGAAGAGAAAAACTAATACAAAAAAAAAGGAAACTGTATTAAAAGGGACGCTAAAATTCAGTGTCAGGCACAACAACACGAGGTAATGAAATGCTGAAGTG
>VZRE01000829.1:556871-711715 GCA_013396775.1 Cephalopterus ornatus
GCATTGGGGTTCATATACAGGTATTAACTGCATCATCCTCTCAGAAAAGGCACATTATCAAAAAGGCAGAAAAGCAGGTAATGGGAGATGTTTCACCACCAGCTTTGAGAAGAGGAAGAGAAGAAGCCCAAGAAGGGAGCAAGGATCTGTTTACAGTCAGATGGCAGCTTGGGGATGTGCTTTGGGACTGACCTCTCTGAGATTTGCTCCCTTGTTGCCAGACACTGGTTTGCCATTCAATCAAGTTTCTTCAGGTATTACAACTAAAGAGTATCCCAAAATCTGCCTAAAGATGTAGCTGGCAATGTGTGTACATCTACATGCACATACACGTATGTACTATACACACACAAAGTCTGGCCTTCCTTCATGAAAACACTCCTATCTGGGTAAGGGCACTTGACCATATTGAGAGCAGTGACAGAGGTTGAATTTGTCCTTAACCTATGGATTTTGCAAGTGCTGACTGCCAAAATGTGTTTTTTCAGCTGGATGGTATGCCAGTCATTCGTTAATCAACCATTTTTATTATCCATTAGCGTACATTAAGCTAAAAAAAAAATGGATTTGGAGCAGGGATCCCATTCTTTTTGTCTTATCTAATTTTCTGTTCTCAGAGGAAGCTTATATTTTTCCATTTGAAAGGAACAGAATTACTGCAAGTGGGTCTCTGCACTGACAGATCTAGCTTCCTTTTCCTCCTCAACAGCTGGGTCATCATCAAAACTAGCAGAATAATTCATAATGAATAACTTGACACCTCTCTCTCCATACATATATCATAACTTGCCCACATTTATTTGTTACTCCAAATTATCAACCGTAGACTCTGTGCCAATAACTCCCAAAGGGGCATTACTGATACAATATATTCCTTGTGTGTCCCCCCCCTCCATCAGGAAATCCTTTCATTAAAGTCGGAGTGGGAAGCATTAATTACCCCTTATTTAAAGGTAATAACTCATCATCTGTAATCATTCCTCAGAGACAGATACTCGTGTGATGACCCAAACTACTGCAGAGTTTGAATTCAGTGTTGGATGTAGATGAAAATTCATTGAGAACAGAAGGAAGAACAGCTTTAGCTTTCTAGGGCATGTCCTTGAAGAAAGAGATTTGGGTGGACTATGGCCTTTTCAGGACTTCTTTTGTCCATAAGAGATCACTTCTGTCTTGTCTAAATGACTCAGGAGTCAGAGTCTTTAAGCCACCAAGTGTGATGATTGCACTGTGTAGGCTATATTTTCAAAGGTCAGGTGAGACTTTAGCAGTGAATAAACCTCATTTTGGTCCCAGAGCAAGAGTAAATATGATCCTTCAGTAGTATGTTATGTACATTCCCTTTTGTTACTTTTAATTTGTAACAGCACAAGTCCAATACACCTCCAGGGACACATTTCTGTTAAACCCTGAGGTCAATCAGCACACAATGAGAGGAGAAGACAGCCCATGGACACATCCATTAAGCCTCCAACCTTGTGTCTCCTCAGCAGAAGGACAAACATTTCTCATTTCTCTACAGTATAGAGCTCACTCCAACACCATTTTGGTGGTGCATATGAAAAAGAACCAGTCAAAACAATCTCTTCCTAGAGCAGGTACATTGCTCTTGACAGCTTAGGACAGCCTCAGGTACCTCCTGGCATTAACATACATTGAAACCACTCACGAAATACCCCAGTAGGCTTGTAAACCAAAGACAAATATCGGCAAACATAAAGGAACTGCTGGGTGCAAACCCAAGTCAGCCCATAGCAGATGGGTACAAATACAACAACCAAAGGCCCAGCCTAGAGACTTGGAAACTACAAGAGCTCACTGTTGCCTGGCCCAGACTATACAAAGGCTTTCAGTTATTTCAAGTTCAACAGGTGAGTTTAAACAACCTGCTTAACATAAAACATAAGGCTAAAAACCAGAAGTAAGCTAAACATATTGGCACTCTGGCACCTTATGCTGAATAATTCATACATAAGGTACTGCAGAAAAGAAACATATGCTTTTGGTCCTTAGTGACTTCTTAAGCAGAACATTTAAGAACCAACCTCAAATGTATACGTCCAGGAAAAACCTCCTTGTGCAGAATGAAAAAAGATCATTAGAATTGCAGTCTGTCTCTCCCTTCAACATTTCCCATGGGAGTTTAAATTTCCTTATTTCATTCTGTGCTGAAACAAAAGAGAAACGCTCACAAAAATCTCACTTAAGAGAAGATTTAGGGTGTTACTCCAGTACAACTGGGCTTACCTCATTTTGACACACCAATGGCAGATGCAAATTTGATGTATTAACAGATACAAAGGCCCTCCTTCCAAAAATGAGCACCAGTTGAGGTCCAAACTGTCTACAGAGTTGTCGTACTACAGTCATCAGTGCATCAATTCTCTCCTTGGTTGTTCTGAATAGTCTCCTGCTGAGCACCATATGCATGTCTGATAGCTGCCATTAAAAATCATCATTGCACACACCAGTCCCTCAAACACAGTTGGTGGAAAATAAACTCAGAAACCCAGCATGGTAACTGCTGGCAAATGAAGACTTTTAGCATTATACTCAGCCAAGGTACACAGCTACTTTACTCTTGGCTAATGCTGCATCCTTTCTGAGACACCTAAACCTACGTGCAAAGTGACAGCACTGCTGCAGTTACATCTTTAATCACAGCAGTGGTTAAAAGCCAAAAGTAAGCTAAACATATTGGCATTCTGGCACCTTATGCTGAATAGTTCGTACGTAAAGTGCTGCAGAAAAGAAACATATGTTCTTGGTCCATAGTGTCTTTACTGTAAAATATTTAAGAATTAGCATAGGATGTATATAGTCAATAGCAGCCCACCAGTGTGGTGTCAGAGTCTGGCTGTACCTGCATACAATCCTCCACTGTATTCATACAGCACATATTGTACGTGTATCAAAGATTCAAATCCACAGAGCAAACAAATTGTTCAGATTATTCAAGCCTTTTGAACACTTCTCTACAGTGGGCATGGATAATAACCCCCACTTTCTTATGAGCACTACATGAAGCAACGTGCAAAGCCACTCTTCCTCTGCAAACAAGCAACGGGGGTGTCAAAATTTACAGCCCTTTGTAGCAGCCAATCTAACTTGTATTCCTTTACACTTACATCTAAGGTCATGAATTCCACCTCATCACGCCACTGAGATCAGAATCAGGTCCTGCATATCTGGAAACACACCCAGACACATGCACACACAGAAGAAACCTCTTGGCACGTCGATGAAGAATAGACCTTCCAAAAAAACATCCAGTATACAGATGAGCCCTCAAATTAGTAGAGAAAGCATGACGCCTTCAGCAGTGGTGGCTGATGAAGAGACACACACATACACACCTCTGCCACCGATCGTGCTGCTAGGGCATTCATCAAATTAAGTACCAAGAGGAACAACACCTCTGATATCTCTTCATTTGGGGCTCCAGTAAATGAAGCACTAGATTAGGCCTGACAGAGGCCTAATGCAGCTTGAGCTTTTCCTGGTGTAATTAATTGGAACTTCGCCAGCTTGACAAATTGGAATGATGAATCTATCTTGTATGAATAGGAAAAAAAATGCATAATCAGTCAAAGATTTAGTTAAGACAGCTTCTCTCTGACTCCCTGCCATAGCTAAATCCATTAAGGCGAGGAAACATCACTTTAAGAAAAGGCACTGCTCTCCCTCTGTTCAATTTATAACTTTTTGTTCTTGAATTTAATGGAGCAGTCAACCTGGACAGATTTGACTTTGGAGGGGAGAGGAAGGGGGAGGTGGGAAAGGTTGTTTTATTTTTAGCATTCTGATCTTCCCTGCGCCTGGGTAGCCTGGGAAAGAAAATAGTTGCTTTGGTTTGAACATGCATTCCTAGGGTTGGATTTTAAATCTTTGGGGTTGCACAAGGGAATCCAATAAGAGCACCCCATACTTTGACACCAAGATGATTCTGTGATAAAACTTGCTTGTCAAGTTTTTCCCCCACTAACTTGTTTAATTGCTGGTAACATTTAGGCAGTAGAGGATGTGATAGATTGACTGCTCTGCCAGCAGTGCTTTTTCCTCTCTAATTACTACCTAGTTGTAAAGGCCCTTTCCTGACACATTTAATGGAGAGGCAGAGGGAAAACAGGTTTGCTTACTTTTAAAATACATTTTTATAATTCGGCAGTTATTTTCCAGATATTTAATTTAAACCATGTGCTTCCTTCCTCCTTCCATCTCACTTGCTCAGCCATAACACCCGAATTTCGAAGA
This sequence comes from Cephalopterus ornatus, assembly GCA_013396775.1. Lineage (NCBI taxonomy): Eukaryota > Metazoa > Chordata > Aves > Passeriformes > Cotingidae > Cephalopterus > Cephalopterus ornatus. The sequence continues at coordinate 561,126 of VZRE01000829.1, forward strand.
CTCAATTAAGCAGCTAATATCCCCAATTTGTACTGGATGTTTAGAAAAACTTTACATTTCCTCTTTGAGGCTGAGGGTTGCAAAATAAGTTACTTACACGCGATGGGAGAAACGCTCATTGGTTAAGTGAGAGCTGACAATGATGGTTTTCATTTCAAGCAACCCAGAATTCCTCCCTGCCTCGCAGATGAGAAAAGTGCCAGGCAAATGTTTAGCTGACATAATGCAAATGACTGGCCATAGATTTATTTGACAAACAGTTGAGCAGACAGCCCTATATTGCACTCACTTGTACCCCACACAACCCCACCGGAGCCAGGAGGATTGTGCTGGCAGGAGCGAGCACAGAATTAAACCCAAACACTGCGGTTTACGCATCGAGCCATTTGCTTTTGGCCACTGGCCAAGCTGACAGCCACATTTAAATAAGCCACCTGCTGAGTAGGGAGTTTAGAGAGCTAAGTGCTTGGGAGAGCTCTAGCCCAAAAGTATATTGAACTTATGCAATAAGGCGTGAATTGAAAGGATTTCAGTGACAAGGAAGAGTAGAGGCCATACTGTGGTCCTGACCTCTTGTTCTAGGCCAGGTACAGAACAGTTTTTGGGATCCTCCCTTCCTTGCTTATGCTACCTAAAATATATCAGACAGAAGCTCCATCCAGAGGACACCATTCCACACGTGTCACAAGGAGTGAACAATACACAGCAATTTGTTACCTCTATCAGTGCTATTGAACAGGAGTGCTTATGCAGAATACGTTATTTCCCTCCAGATATTGCTGTCATTTTACTATTCAGACGAACTGGGTTATCTGTGTCAGAGGCAGGAGTCCTTTCCCAGGAAAGCCACGATATCCCTCTCTTCCCACGCACTCCCTTACCACTAAGCCTTGTCTAAGTCACCTTGTCATCTCTTTCGATTCGGTTCTCACCCTCCTCGTCAGTTTTAACAAAGATGTCTGTAAGCACCTGGAGGCTGAAACAGGACCGTGCTCTTTCTGCTGCTGATTATGTGTGAAAAAATAACAACTTCCTGATATTACCAATCCTGTGACAAAAATCTCTCTGAAGAGAGAGACCGAACAAAGTGACAGCAAGGCGAGCAGTTCTGCTGTTCCACCCTGTAACAACAGCAGATCGCAGAAGTGTTACTTGGCTCCTTCTTAGCCCCAAATTGCTCAAATGAAATCTAACCAAGTTATAGCTGCAAAGACCCCTGGGACAGAGGCCCGCTTAGTGTCAGCCAGGACGCCAACAGTCAGACTCTTTAACCACATTGTTTTTCCTCTGAACTTCAGAGGGGTGCACTGAGGTATTTGAATTACCTACATGATGCAATTCATACCCACACTCTTTCCTCATTTGCACTATTGCTGCTTAGCTTTCCCCCTTCTCAGTCTTTGTTCAGAAAGCCCTGGTATGGCCTTCTACCAGTGGAAACTACCAGTTTATTTTTTACTTCTTTACCCTCAAACTGTCACACAAATGACTTCTGACTCGGTGGTGACATGGAGGTTGTCAAGTCCAGTTCAGCAGCTGACTCATAGGCCATTATTCACCCGACTGCTGTTACACTTTTAACCTTGCCAGCCTGTGTTTAAAACCAAGTATCCCCTTTAGCTATGCTGCTAGGAAACACTTTAAGAGCTTAATTTAAATAAAAAGATGTTCTTTTCAGTGCAGAAAAGCTCCTATTTATATATAGTAGACATCAAGCAAATTATTTTAGCAGCAAAGAACTTGAACCTTAGCTCATTACAGCACAATGTGTCATGGCACCTATTTTACGCAATGGGCGTTTAAGAGTTAATGATTTGCCAATTTTACAGCTGTAGCAAAAAGATCTTAAAAAATATTACAGAAACATATTTGTCATAGAAAGTCCCACTCGCCAAAGTGGCTCTGCAAGCGTTGTCCAGGAGGGATTTAAACATCAGGTCATTTGTTTCTGGTCACATCTCAGATCCTGCCCTGACGGTGAGAACGGCGTGCCCAGTGCTCAGCGTATCGTGCTGTTTGCCCTTTGCTTAACAGGCAGGACAACTGAGATCAGCAGTGAGTTGTTTAACCATAACACAGGCTGTGGTGGTGTCACCTCACACAAGGATCACAGGAGGTCCCAGAGACTACAGAACTGACCCCTGAGCTATTTGTGCAAACACACCTCCCTGCAAATCCACCTGCCCACCCCGCATCTGCCTTTGCCCTCAGCTGCTTCTTGATGCAATCAGAGAAATACACTAAAACATACAACCTGCAAAACAGAGGCATAAGTTTTGAACATCTGTGTCTGGGTTCTTAGCTCCAATAGGCATTTCAGCCTGATAGAACAGTAGAAATTTGAATTCAAGTTTTGAGTTCAGTCTCCACACTGAATACACGATCCTTTGTGCTCACACGCACATCTGCCCCTTGTATGGAAGGTTCCTTCTTTAGAGATTTCAGTTCAAGCTTTGAGTTCAATTTTTCCATCTCCACACTGAATACCCAATCCCTCGTGCATACACACATACACCTGCCCCTTGTACAGAAGGTGTGGGGTTTTTTGTTTGTTTTTTTAACTATCCTTTCTAGGCAAGGATGATCAATCATCTCTGTCTCTCGCTAGTCATGTCCCTATTACAGAAGATCCTGTTCCAATAAATGATTAGTACGTGCAGAATGCATTAAAATGAATTATAATAGCAATCTGATCCCCAGTGCCTCAGCAGAACCTTTCCATCACAGGTGACAGCTGGTTCCCTTGGGCTTTGCTCTGGAGAGAGAGCACCAGACCTCAAAACTCCAATAACTTTGGATGAACCTGACCAAGCACATGGAACATGAGTTCTCCCATTGTCTCCAAATGAGGAGAGATGTACCTCAAAGGCTGTTCAACAAGCTGGTGTGCACAACCTCATCTCAAATAAATGTAAATGCTTTTTTTCATATATTATGTGATTACACCCTCTATCTGCCTATGGTGCTATGTTTTATTACAGGCCACCAAAAATAATTAGTTGGTGACCCAGAAAACTGATATATAAAATCCTTTTAATCACCAATATGGCTTTCAATTATACAGTGTAAACTTATTAACCTTTTTACTGCTGAGATTTGATTTATGGAATTCCAGCTGCATTAACATTACAGGAGGAGATAGAAAGTGTCTTGTATGATGTGTTGGGATTAACAACTGAGAGCTGGCTTTGCCATCACGGAGTCTCACAGAGCACAGGCAGCATCCTGCGAGTCCCCAGGGGCTCATTTCTATCTGAGCTGTGTGAAAAGTTTGGTCTGTGGAGTGAGACTGTGTAATTCCTGTCACTTCTTATACAAACCAGAACACCCAGGCCAGTTATGGCTTTCAGGAGGAGCAGGGGCTGCATTAATAAACAATAAGGGCAAAGATTGGGCTGCATTTGTACCTCTCCTTATTCCCATGGTCAGAAAATACCTTCTTTCATTTTAATTGGACAGGCATTTCCCCATTTAGTTGTAATAGAACTCCAGAAAGTTCCCAGAAACTTATACGTGGGTATAAGAGGGTTTGTTGACTTTTCCTGATCCAGAAAGAACATTTAATGCTTTGTACAAGGTTTTAGGCATTCCTGGTCATCTTCCCATGGGCCGTGTTCTACAGATAATACAAAGATCAGCAGCGAAGACAAACAGGCCACAGTGAAGCCCTGCTAATTAAAAAGCCAAATTACTAATCTGAACTACATGATGCATCAAGATCCAATAAAAGATACAGGCATCTAAAAGGTAAATAATACCACACCAGACTTGACTGAAGGGTAGAAAGAGCTGTATTTCTAGCCCACACATGTCATTTCATTCAAGCTTCAAGAACATACACATAAATAATGAATCTTGCCATAACTTCCATTCACAGTTCCCCTCCTATTTCTTGGTGCCTCATTATTTGTCGTTTAATGACAACAAAATGCAGTGGCAATGTTCTGTAACATCCTTTCTGCTGTGAACACTTAATTACCTCTTTTACAGTCTTAGGAGGAATAAGATAATTAATAGATTTGGGTCAAATTTTGCAGATAAATATCAGTTTTCAATTTTCAAATCTGAGAAACCATTTCAAATCTTAGAAACCATTCTATAGTTAACCTATTTTTCAGGAATTTTTCACGTGCAAACATCCCCAACTGCAGCAAGGTGTAATAACCAGCATTTCCCACGAACTGAACCAAACCCTCGTGACCTTCGTTTTGGTTTTGTTCTTCAAACTTGAAAAGCTTTGAAAGTCACAAAGAGAAATGTGGGTGGGGGTACACTGATAACCTGTGCAAAAGCCATCATCTGTAGAGAAGGGAAACACCAGTATTTTATAGAGTCAGAGTGATTTGAGTTGGAAAGGACAATAAAGATCATCTAGTTCCAATTTCCCTGCCATGGGCAGGGACACCTTCCACTAGACCAGGTTGCTCTAAGCCCCGTCCAACCTGGCCTTGGATACTTCCAGGGATGGGATACCTGCCATCATCTTTTTCAGGATTAAATGTTACTGAATGAGACACAGCCTCCCATACAGGCCCTTCTTTGCCCCCAAAACAGTCAGCCCCATTCCCTTTGTGCAGCCCTCAGGTCACTGGTTCTGCAGACAGGGATTTGCGATAGCTGACTGCAACTCGCACACTGGGCAAAGACCCCCCGAAATCCTGCCTGCTCAGGTCATACCTGGACATCCAGCAGATGGATCCCAAGGCCAGCTCTGCCACCTCCTCCTCAAGCTGAGATTTCCAGAGCAGCAAACGTGTTACTGCCATCAGCTCACACCAGCTCCTCCGGGTGCTAATAAGGCTCATCACAGAGACAGCAAGATTTTTTTAGTGTATTCTGTGAAACAAGGAGAGTAAAAATCAATGGCACTACATAATCCAGTCAGTGCCTTTCTTTGCTCACAAATCTTCATTTGTTCAGCTGGGAAAATTATGAACCATCGAGAAATAATACAGTAAAGGCAGTCAATGACAATTATAACATAAAGACTAATCAAGATGGTGTGTGAATCTAGTATATTCTGTTCTGCTGAAGCCCATTTATAATTTTTAATAAAAACAGTAACACTTTACGATAAGTGGACATCATTTAATGCTCAATTACTATGAAATTCCTTTGGAAATATATATTAAGCACAGCAGCTCTGTATTTATATCAGGAGGGTTCCTGGAGATTGATGTTATTACAGGGAATACTAGAGGAATGTCAAGTCCAACACCAGTGCATTCAATATTCCTGCCCTCCGGGTCAGGTATCCTTTCCTCCCCCACCCTGACATTTGAGATGAGTCCTTATCTATGTGGAGAGGAACAACATAAATTACATACATTCTGCATTAAAAAAAATAAAAAAAAAAAAAAAAGGAATTTGCCAGACAGGCTGGCACAGCCTTTTGCAATGATTAACTGAGACATTTTTGAATAACAACACGAAAAGGTACAGATCCCAAACAAGCAATTTTATCTTGAATGCCAAGAGGTTTCTGAATCCCCATGTTTATAAAAGCTTTATTCCAGATAAAGCACAAAACCCTTACACCAGAACTAACTTCAACTTACTGAAGACTTCTCCTAGCAAGAAAAATACTATAAACCTTTCTCCTTTACTTGCAGAAGCTTTTATACTGCAGCATCTTTAGCCCCACCTTACCATCAGAGTTCACCACATAGATCTGAGCCCTCTAACATGCTCAGCACAGGTAGGATTAGTTACCCTGGAAAGCAAATGGGATCTCCCTGATCCCCTACAGCTGACTGCCTCTATGCCTTCAGCCCCACATGTTCAGCCCTGACTCTCCACTACTCTTTCCCAGCAGGTCGTGGGAGAACTTGCTTATCTCAGAGGCATTTTGAGGAAAAGCAAGGGGATGTGACCAGCAGAGCAGAAACTGCACCCTAGAAGGGTATGGCTGGGCCTCGCTGAAGTCTGAAACCAGAGACACACGTTTGTTTAGCTGCAACCTCTCTGAGCAGCAGAGGCAACAAAAATGGCTGAATTTGGTTTGGGAAATACTGTTTGGGGAGGCAAATCTGAGAGGCCATCTCTTCTCTCTGGATGTATCCACAGCCAGGGCTTTTCCATGAATTTGATCCTTACCCCAACTGCACATAAAATCTGTCACCCGAGGGTGGTACTTGACTGGCTTCTGTGCTGCCCTGCTTGCTTTGCAATGAGGACTAACAAGACTAGGCAAGGTTTGAAGGATGGCAGGTAGCAGACACAGGTCACCAGAGTCCTCAGTTTGCAACACTGCTCGGATCCAAAGGCAAATTTAAAGGAGTACATCTCTTCCCAGACTAAAAATACTATCGATAGCTCCTTAAGCAGCTTAGGGAAAAGAAACACCAGTTGGAGGAAAGGGGGCACCCTAAAGGCTCCACTACAACTAACACCATTCCATTTAATCATAAATCATACTTTGCATCCTCTGCTGGAACACTGTTTATCCCAGACCTCTGAGCAGCTTAGACACCTGGCACAACAGCCCATTAATTACATCACCATGGGAAATATATTTAAATATCTTTCTTTTTGATGCTCATTACTAAACACTTCACGGATTCCCAAATACACATCAATGGTTTATTCTTCTTCCTTTTAGAGGTAACAGGCTTTATTTTACAGTTTGGCTTTAATCAACACCTCCTTCAACCCTGTGTGGCATGCCATAATGTTATACCCCCATTCTGGGTCACCAGTTCATTTAGGAACTCAGGACAAGGTATTTATATTTTGCTGCACTGGTGTTCTCATCCTGTTAAAGGTGATTACAACATCAAGTTTTGTCCAGTGTTTCAGCCTCTGAAGATGAAAGGTGGCATGAGGTACAATGGTAGCAGGTCAGCATTTTCAATAAGCATCCACCTGTAAATAAGTCCCTTAAAATATTGCAGCAGTGTGAGGGGAAGCTGCACCCTAATTGGATAGAGTGAAAAGCCACAGGGCTTATAAATATAACACGTAGGTGATCTGTCTTGCCAAAAAAGAGGAGGTTCGTTATATGAAGGACACATTATCCTTTTCTCTTCCTATGATTCAGCATGGTAAGTAGTCATTCCTAATTGGCTTACAGCTTAGTATGAAATATTAGGATGCCACACAATGTGATGACACAGCTGGATTCCTAAGGGAAGCTGAAGAGTGATCTGAGAACAGAAGAGGGACAAGAGCAGATGTGAGCCTGAAAAAAAATAGTTGTAACTTACAGAGTAGCATGTCATTCTTTATCCTCCTCCTCCTGCGTGCAGCATGCTGTGTACAGCACACTTTCCCAGTAGAAAGGCAAGAGACCTGTCATTTCACAGTTCCTAAATAAAACGTGGGGGGGAAAAAATGCGATTGCTGGCCTATTGAAACAGGAAGCAGCTGCCTCGTCATGAAAAATGCACTGCACAAATTTCACCTCTCTGTGCGTCAAATGATGATTTCCTCAAATTTATTCTCGACTGGGAAGGATTTGCCAAATTACCGAGTCAAACAATCCGTGGGTCACTCACAGAAGTCAGGCATTCAGGAGACGAGCTGTTTGAGCCAGCACCCAGGTCTGTGCTGGGAGCTTGTTTCCTGGTCCTGGCCTTGATTCAGGAAGGTAATTAAACAGCTGCCTACCTGAAGTCAAAAGGGCTATTCACATGCACTTAAGTGCTGCTGACGCCAGGCCGAGGGGAATAGACTTCTCAGGGGGAGTTTTTTGCTGCAAATACTAGTGCTAATTCAAAATTCATTTTCTACAGAGTCCTTCCCCTGCAGTCAGCTGGAATTAGCTATATCCACGGTGGTGCTTGCCAGGAAACTTGATAGAATATTGCCCAAAGTGAGCATAAAGGAGAAATAAACACAGCAGAAATTAATAACAGGAGTTCAGACTGGTAGGTTGCAGAAGATGTGTTATAAATTTCACCCAGCTGTAATGCAAATTCTGCCAAATGACTGGGAACATCTCCCCTTTTTTATATCACTGTTTCACTACATATTAATAGCAACCAGTTACTGATGCGGTACTAAAATATTAATGATATGGTCATAAACCTGAATCAGTGCCTAACTTGGCAGAACAACGTTGGGCAACTTTTCAATCACGTGTGAACAAACCCAGTTTGCCGAAACCATTTTGTTTCTGCGGGACCACGTGAGCAGAAGTAATTGCAGGGCTATTTTAGGCACAAAAAAAATTGTTAGTCTTCCTTGGAAAATCGACAGCCCCGTTGAGGTGTAGAGCATGGGTGCCCAGGTCTTTATGCAAGGCTGAGAGAATCTCAAACCAGGCAGAAACAAAGTTCATGCATTTAATTAGCAAGATTTCTTCTGTGATTTCATCTGCAGCTGGTATGACTGACTTTTATCTGTACATTAGAGGCAATAGCCTCCAGCCCCTGGGGACGGATTGTTTCAGTAGGATTTAGCCCTTTGTTCTGGACTCAGCTGGAATATGGTCACCAAGGAAGGCAAGAAATCCAAAGAAATTTTACGGAATTGCCTGATATAAGACCAGCTGAATTTATCAACTCTGCATTGTATCATCCGTGACCACAACAGAAATTTGGAGATATTAAAAGGCTTTAAAAGTCAGAGACTTTTCTTGCACCTTTTAACTTTTCCAGTCAGCTTCCCAAGCTTTGGAAGCTTACTCAGATACTCAGGTACTCTTCTCAGGACAAGCAGGGGCCGCTTCCAGTCAAACAAGGCAATCCTTGGGATACTTGGTTGGGTCTGTAAAAGAGAGGCAGATCTAGAAGTTCTTGCTCCTCACTTTAGTTATGCTCCAACAGAACTGGGCTAGTCCATTTTACTATTCACTTCTGTCCCTTTTTATGAAGATGGGGCCATATATTTAAGCTCCTTTCACACACAGTTGAAGATACAAATCAAGGGGAGTAAGGACAGACACAGAAGGATTCTGTACAATTCCCAAGAAGAGCCAAGCACCCCAGGAAGAGCTGGAATACTGAAAGAATATTTTATTTCCACAGGACACAGCTAATGGCTCACTCTTCCTCCACCCCATCAGGATCCAAAGGAGGCTCTGGAGAAAACTCATATACAGCCAACATTTTACATTGATCTACCAATACTAAACCAGGGTCTTTGCTTTAAAGGTCTTTCACTGCTTCTTCTTTAAGCCATCAGTGCAGAAATAAGCTGACTTTGGTCATGACTGAGTTTTCAGTTTAGAAGTGCAGGGAACGGCATGAAATTAATTATGTCTGGTTTTCTATTGCAGTTACATAAATGAGGACCCAAAATCCCACTGAGATATCACTTCACAGTGTTAGCACCTGGGAGGCAGGGCTGATCACTAAGACAGTGTCTTTATCATTTGCTGACCAGAGTCACTGCAGTCACTTACAGCAATGATAATCTTTCTTCATTATACCTGCAAGCAGATGCCATCGAGGTGTGACTGACAATCAGCCCTTCCAGAGGAAGCGATCAGAGGGTTTCCATTGCTCCCACATCCATTGGCTCCTTGTTTATTAACAACACAGCTGAAATTTTAGTGTTGCTTCTGCTCAGGTGGAAGATGACAAACATTTATTTGACTGACACCTGTCATCACAAAAGTCTCTCCTACAACTGCAGCAGTAAATAAATAATACAGTCTGACTGCAAATCAAGTTGCCAAAACAAAGACTTTTTTTTCTGGTTTACAAGTTACCAGAGCAAGAGGAAAACTGCCCATGTTTTGAAACTTTTTCTAGCAAGACAGTGGAAATCTCCCACATCTAAAGTCTACTCTAAAAACCAGAAAAAATCATCTCTTGGAAGAAGACAAGTCAAACATAGCTCATTCCTTTATTCTTTTTCTCTCTTACCATGCTTTACAGATAATTGTTTCATCTTGTTCTTCTTGTTTCCAAGAAAGACCTTTCTAAATCCTCAGGCAATATTCAGAGCAGGCAGATTTTTCTTTGAGTGTTCAAGGCTGATCTGATCAATTTAAAAAAAGAGAAGGTTACAGTACATTTTAAACCAAATACCCCATAGTATAAAATCTCAGAGGTCATTCTAAAGAAAAATATATTTTGTTAGCAAGCAAATGCAAAGAAATGATAAAGGGATTAGGTACAACCCCCTTTCTCATGTGTCCTCTGGGATTTTCAGCATTGTTCTCTCTGTTTAAAGAGTTTAAAATGCAAGGGTAAGGCTGCTGAAGTCCTGGACATGTGAGTTCTGTTCTCTGGATGGAAACATAGTGCCATGGATCACACAAAATTCTTCCCGGCTGTTTTGTCCCCCCCCACACATTTTTGTCCTTTTTCACCCAGGAAAGCTATGAATTCTCTCCAGTCACAGACCTTCTCCCAGCATGCGATGCACCACAACCTGCTCTGAGGCTGCTGGGGCCTAGCTGCAACATAAACAGTCTCCACCACTGGGACTCCCTTACAGGGTTTAGGGTCTTTCTTTGCAACAGCAAATTCCCAGTGAAGGACATCTCATTCCTCAAGGTGAGCGTTCCCTGAGGCCTCAGGAATCAGAGCTGGCATAACGTGAAATTTGCTTCCCCCTTTACAAACTCTGGCTACATAAACTCATCGTCCATACAGCAGGACACACTTCATTTTCCTGTCCTTCATTCTCTTCCCCCTCTTGTTGATTCCAAAAGGAGACCACACAGACCAACCATCACGGCCAATTTGATTTCCAATTTTCTGAGTAGCTCTGCAATCACGTTCCCTTTGTCACCTGAATGCGGTATTGAATTTGTAGCCCGGGTGTGAATGACTTCTGGAATTATCTCCCCTGGACAAGACACCAAAGCAATTCAAAAGCAAGTAAACAGAATGCAGAAATACCTCTGAATACGATTATGTCAGGTTTCTAAATCCTAACCGTGTTTCTTCAGTCTCTCTTCCTTTCTTCTTCCCTTCTGGTTAATATTTTCCTACCCAGAACTCAGTTTCACATGGCCACAACAATCAAATGTATTCTGTAAAGTTACTGGGTCTGTATGAACCTCTAGAGCTTGGCAAGCTGTGTTGTAACACCAAAATATGTTCTTGACAACCAGTGACCCCAAAAGCTGATGTGATCAAACACATCCCCCCATGAAAGAAAGAATAAGGCTGTAATCAGTTTTACCACTTTAAGGAAAATAAATCCTAATCCTTTGCCATTCTGTGGTATTCCTCTAATTGCTGTTTCCTTACACACTCAAACATCTACAATTTGGTTCCGTTGTTTGAACGTCACTTGGAATCAAATCAGTGTTGCAGATACAACGTCTTTGAACCTTTTAGTCCAGCTGTGAACTTTGGGCTTAATCCTTTAGGGCGCCCCTGTCTAGCAAGCTTTAATGTATATTAAATTTTCTAAAAGGAGAGGGAAAGTGGTCAAAGCGAGATAGTGCAAGGTTCTGTGTTTCATAAATTAATAAGCATCACCAACTGCATTGCTTGACCCTTTAAACCCTGTGAAATTAATATAAGTAGACAACCAAAGTGCACTTGGCCCCTGAAGAGCCTTGGAAGTTCACTTAAGCAATCCAAGTTTCCTTAAAGTTTTATAAGCCAGCTTTTAAAGCCAGTCCTTTGTACTTATTACTGGTGACAGTGAGCATTACAACAGCCAATGAACCTTTGCTGACTTCCGACCCCAATATGGTAGAGCACGGTTATCAAGGGAAATATCAGAATCAAAGCTTGTATATTACATTGAGGTCCTGACTCCTGCAAGAGCCCCCCACAGACTCCTCAGAGTATGTCAGAGAAATAAACAGCTAATATTCTCAGACATCTACTTATGATGTATGGATATTATTGTTTACTTAAGCACTTTTGGCATAGTAACACCCCCCACCCCTCCCCAATAAAAACTGCAGCCTCCTGCAAAGAAAGCTGTGGCCCTTGCAAGACGACAAAATTTTAAGATCTTTTATTTAACCTGGATAAACCCTCCACTTGGTGGTGGCGAGTCAAGCAACACTAAGTGTTCATCTTAAGCGATTAATGGATTTAAATTATTAATTGGCACTAGGTAGGCACGGTGAGGAATACACAGTCTTCTCTCAGCCCTCCACGCAGGCTGAGACTGCCTTGAACAAAGAGGACAATGTGTATCTGCACCTTCAGCGTTCTGGCATTAATCCTGCAGTCGCTTGTAATACTTGAGTTAGCATCCTGTAGAAATAAGATATCTCAGCACTGCCAGCTGATTATATTTTTCATAATGTAAAAGGTTCTTGCTGAATTATTCAGGTGTTTTTCCTACTGCTTAGAAGGAAAAAAAAAAAAAAAGAAAAAAGAGTGAGACAGAACCACTAAGGCAGAGTGGTATCTGGGAATAAACAGGCTGGCAGGCAGTGGTGCCCAGTATTAGTAATTATTATTGGACTATAAAGCCCAATTAATGATGATGTTTAAGCTAAACTTTTCAAAAGGGCCAGCAGAAATTCAAAAAACAGACAGGTTTTTTTATGCAGTGAGAAATCACAAGATTATCTGCGGAAGGACATCAAACTCTATTGCGTGTGTCCCCCTCCAGCAGTGAAGTCAGGGAGGGCACATGTTATCTGTTCTCTCCACCTGCTTAGAACATTTGGGTGAAGCTTTTGGGGACATTTAATGATACTGGTTTCCATTTGTTCATCTCATTTTTCTGCCTAGATCTGGACGTGGACAGAGACAACAATATCACAGCATGGAGAAAATAAGTACATAAACATAGATACATGTTTTGTATACACACCATGCACGATTGTACATAAGAAATAAAACCCAAATAAAAGGCAGAACTCAGGAACTACCAAATAATTGATGAAATTTCTTAGCAGAAACACAGATAACAAGAGACAGATGGGAAAAGGAGGTGCTTTCGAGGAATGTGGCTCACAGCTTCCACAGAAAGCGAGTGTTACCAGGGACAGGCTGGTGACAGGGTCACAGTCCCTGCCAGGCAGATTCTGCTCCGAGAACAGTGAAGTTCATTTAGCAACTGCCTGATTATTAAATATAAATTGGACCGTAAGTGAACCTTGAAATACTTTGGGTCTATTCTGACATGTGTTGCTCCAATTCAGATTTTTTGTGAGTGTAACCAAGCAACAATTACTGAAAATGGAATCACGTTAATTGATCATTATCAATAGAACAGCTAATTTGAATGTGTGTGTATATATACATATGCCTATGGCATCTACAGTGGTATTAGTGTATGGCTGCATGGACCAATACTGGAGAAAATGAAAGTATGTTCAAATGAGCCCCATGCACTGAGTGGACAGTGCCTAAGGGGCGACCCCTGAGCAGCATGAGGAGTCAAATAACAAAATTGTTGGCATGAGAGAAAACAATTTCTACATTCAGGACTCCTTCATTTGGAAAGCAGTCACTTGTGCCTGCTGGCTTTTCCTCAGACCTATCCATCTTCTTGCTTGTAAGTGGATCCCTAGCTGGTGCCAGGAGGAGATGTCCACAAGGAATAGCACAGGGCATTTTTTAAAGGATGTGACAAAAGGGGTCTGCGTTTCCTTCCAGGAAAGGAAAGGCAACTTTGCAAATCCCAAATCTTCAACACCGACCTCAGAGGGCGGCTCTGGTAAATGCTCATTTAGCACTGGAAAAATAGGATCTGCCTAAGAAAGGCAGACTCTAAGTCCTGACTAACTCTCCTTTTGAGAAAGCTCTGTGTAACACTATCTGGAGGGGAAGCAAGGCAGATGTTTCCTGAAAATGAAAGTTGTTTTCCTTACTTGGAACAGTTCAGTCCTGGACAACCTATAGGAGCTTCAAGATGAGATCCTAATTTGTTTTCCACCTTTCCCTGAGAGACTTCCAGGCTTCCTGATGAATGAGCTCTGCATTCCCAGCTCCCATATCCAGTCAGGCCTGTGACACAGCTTTGGTTTGTTTTTTTTCTGGTTCCTTGGATCAGAAAAGTTTGCTGAGGCTGGGGGAGTCTCAGACCTGCCATCCAAGTCACTGAGGTCTTCTGCAGACCACTTTTGATTAGCCAGCTGGAAAGGAAAAGCGCCTTTTATCAAATCCCCCGGGGCTAACTCATATTGAAAATAACTTGTTCTTAACACTTTTAGAGGCTGGGCTTCAAATGATGAATGAAGAAGAATATTCCCTGTCACAGGATTTTCTTTGTTTTTTAAGTCCTTAGAGGGAGTTTGTGACCTTTGAAACTCTGGGACTAAGAGCACTGTCGTTTTCCATGGAACTTGCCACCGTTTCCTGCTGCAGAAGGCTGGCTATGTCTTCCAAAATAAAGGGAACACATTTATTTGTTATCCCGAGAACGTGGTCAGAGGATTTCCATAACTAAAGTAATTAATTTGGGGCAAAGATTCTACTTTTTTCTTTCTTTCTTTCTTCAGACAGCACTATATTTGGCTCAGAAAACTCCATTTCCACAGGCAGTGGATATTAATTTCAAGGATACAACTTAGTAGCTACAAACAGTGTTATATGAATCATAGAATATCCAGAGTTGGAAGGAATCCACAAGGATCATCGAGTTCAACTCCTCGCCCTGCACTGTACAAACAAGTTCTAATGAGGACAAACACCACTGGTCCTGTCCCACCGAGACAACCAGACACAGAACTCTACTGACTTCCCTTGAACCACTTCCCTGAAAGGGGAAAGATTTAGGTTCCTTCCAGCTGAAAGAGTGTGGATTTAGATTGGATATTGGGAAGAAATTCTTCCCTGTGAGGGTGGGGAGGCCCTGGCACAGGTTGCCCAGAGAAGCTGTGGCTGCCCCATCCCTGGAAGTGTCCAAGGCCAGGTTGGACAGGGCTTGGAGCAACCTGGGCTAGTGGAAGGTGTCTCTGCCCATGGCAGGGAGTTGGAACTCGGAGATGATCTTTAGGTCACTTCCAACCCAAACCATTCCAGGATTCCTGCCTTGCAGCCAGAGGAAGTCATGCTCCAGCTTTTCCACCTACCAATGAAGATGATTCCAGCCTCCTGCCTCCAGAAGAGGCAAAAGCAGAAATCCTGCCTAACTATCTGTGACCACAACAGAAAGCAATGGCCATCTTTCACTCTTAACCAAAAAAGTGTTTCTCTTCATGTGGCTGCTTTGCTTTGGGTGTGCATCTCCCCGAGGGAATGTACTGGGACTTCAGCTTCCCTCTGTGTGGGGTGGAAATGACGTGCGGGTAACCTGGGTGATTCTCTTCCAGCAGGGAAGGGAAGATTTAAAATGGGAAAAATTGAGATTGGACCTTACCATGTCCCTAAGTATGGACAAGAAAGCAAAAGAGATGCAAAGGGAAAATCATTGAGGACCTAAACTTCAAGGTCTGGCATTAGCTACAAACTCTGCCAAACAACATCTAATTAACCCAATTCTGCCCAGGCAGGCATTCACCCCAGCACTCCATTTGGGATACTGACACTGCAGCAAATTCAAATACTGAGCTAGCCCCCAAAAGAAACCCCTCCCACACAGACCAAACACATGCTACATCCCCCACAAAGGAAGGATACTTTTCCGCAGCTCCAGAAATATTCATTTGACAGTTTCTCCTTCCTTGGCTACAGCTCTAGTAATTGATCTGCTCTATTATTTTTCCCATTCTTTCTCTCTTACATTTAAATATGTCCTTCATACTTCTGGAGCTTTTTTTCCCTCCAGCCTGTATCTCCACTGTTACATTATTTTTTATCTCTCTCCTCTATTCTTCAAGTGTGAAAAGGGTGCTCTGTTCTCTAATATTCATTTTTCTTTTTTTATTCTCCAAGTACTTTCTTTTCCATCTGTAACAGCCCCTAATATGCACCTCCATTCGATTTTACTTACCCAGCTTGAAACCCTCTCATTCTAATTACCTTTTCAGTTTTCTTCTATTTCTCCCTTGAGATGTCTCAATTAGTGTACTTTTTCTTACTGGCTGTCACCTCTGAGCTACAAGGTGGGTCTAACTCCAACTTAAACCATGCAGAAAATAAATGAGGAGCTGTTCTTGGCGGCCCTGCTGAAGGTGGTGTTACTTTACAAACTAGTGCACCTTTAATAGATGATAAATGGGCAGAAAAGTGGCCTTGTTAATGCAGCAGCCCTTGATTTGGTTGCCATGCCGTGTCCTTTCATTACTCAAAGATACAGGAAAGGCAACCTATGCTAAGTCCTGGGTGATGTAATTCCATACAAAGGGAGTGAGTAGAGGCTAATTAACATAGTTCTGGTCAAAGCCTGAAATTAACTCCTGTCTTTAAAGACCAAAGCTAAAAATGCCATTTGTCTTGCCCATAATTATGTTTAGAGGTAATTATGGTAGCAGAATAACAGCAGGCAGAACGAGCCCAGGAGTGGGTTTTTCTGCCCTTTCTGTTGCTAGCAGAACTCTGAATTCTATTTCTGTCAAAGAGAACTGGATAAAAATGCAGGTGACATCCACAGTACATTTCTTTGATTAAAATTGGCACCGTCATATTGAAGTTCACACAGAGCTTTCAGAACCTGAGGAGTAAATTCTCCCTCCACTTGTTCCCATAGAATGGAGAAACGAGCACCCTCCCCACCACCACAGGTACTGTGCAGCCAAGGGGAGATGTGTGGCTGATTAAAGTGCCAGGCTTGGAGCCTGAAACCACATCCACAGGGAAGTCACATATTAAAGTCCCAGGCCCCTTCAAATGACTCAAGATATCTCCACAACACAGAGATGCCCTTGTCGTGTATTAGCACAGTGTTATCTTCCAATTAAAGCATTTACTTCCTGGGGTAATTAATTTGTCATGCAGATCTGCCCATACCATCACTTGTCCAGAGCCAGGATAACTATCTCTGTGTTCTGCAGAACAGATACACCCCACACATTTGAACTCACTTATTTAAACTATATTTATGTTAAAATAGATATTATTGTTATTATTATCACTGCTAATTATTAAAATCCCAACGGCATATGCTGCTGTCAACCATTCAGTTGTCCTGAAATCCATTTACCTGCAGTGTCTGCTTTACCACCATCCCTGAAATTTATAAGCATATCAGCCATTAGTGACTTGGAGGATTTATTTGTGAGGTATATAATGCTAATTTAAAGACTTCAAACTAGAATTTTTTAAACTTGGTATATCTACTTGGATCAAAGCTTGGCACTGAAGTGAAACTTCTCCCAAGGGTTTATTACTGAAAGAAATTTCAAACCTACAGCTATATATGTATACACTTATTTTTCCAGTTACTGCATTTATCTAGGGTGGCAAAAACATTTAGATTTCTACTGCACTGGGCCTGAAGGGGAGGCACAAACACTGGGGGTGCATTACTGGATGGGCTGCTGGCAAATGCCAAGGTCTGTAACACAACTGTACGCAGAGCACATTCACTGGGTCCAAATTTGTCTGTTTCTGAAATTATTACACTTTACAGTGTAAATTCAGTGAATTCACCCAAGGGCCCATAGTATCACTTTTGGCACAAGTACAAACTAAGTTACAGCCGTGATTTCACAGAGGTGATGATACCATATAAAACATGCCACAGCAGCTTTTATGAAGTTCTGGAGGAGAAAAGATCACCTGTGCAGACTTTTCTAATGGAACACCTTTGCCATTTTTACTAGTATCCTTCATGGCAAGCAGGGAATCAGGGAAAACTTCCCCTGAAGGATCAGCTCTCGGGGTCCCAAAGGCATTCCCCATCTTGCCCCAAAGAGATCTTAGTCAGTCTTCAGAGATCAGCTCCAACGGAGCATCAATTTTTAAGCACCGATTCAAGGACAAGGTACAGGAGTTTTGCTTCAAAAAACTGCCCAAAACCACAAAACCCTTTTGAAAGTCTCACTGTGCTATCAAAGGTGAATTTTGAAAGATCTGTACATCTCTCAAGCTGTGTCTTTTCAGAACTCCAGAAAACTTGCAGAAAGTAGGACTCCTGTCCTCAAAAGTTGATGTTTTTTCCCAACTGTATCAGTTACCCAATAAAACGTGTCCCTTCTCCCTACAGATATTGCCTCACATACCTCTTAGACCTTCACAGCTATTGCATTACTGCCACTACTTTTACAAGTGGCAAAAGTACCTTTATGGTGACGTCTGCCAGTATCACCTGACAAACACAAGCACCAAAGCCCATCTGGAAAAGCTGCCTCTTCCCATAACATTTCTGCATCCTTCATGAGATTTTCTTGCAAAATTTTTAATGATTTGTTTAAACACACACAAAAAAAAGCTTAGGAGTTACCTGTTACTCTGACACCTGTTACACTCAAACTCTCATCGGGGTCCTGTTAATGGAGTTTCATCCCTGACTAGGTGGAACTCTAGAGATGCAAACCTTGCAATGTTCCCATTTATGGGACCTTCACTGATGTTACAGGTACCTCTCTCAATTCCTAAGAGCAAAGACACTTCTCTGAAACCTGGCTTGTCCTCCCAGTGGAAAGTGCAAAGCACAGGAAGTACAAAACAGAAAACCAGATGACTTCCAGACATGAAACAAGGGTTTCAGTAACCCTGAAACCAAACCATCTTCTGCCTCTCCCTGGCACAGCACAAAACCATCAGAAGGCCATTCCACCAGCAGTGGCACCTAGATCACAGTTCCCAAATTGTACTACACATACCACTGCATAAAGCCATTTCAAGCCGTCTTGCTGCTGCAAAAGGGCTCACTGTCTTTCCATTCACATTATTTGGGCATGACTGAAACCAACTCCTGACCCTGAGCTCACAGGACCATGATATTCCTCTCCTTAACATCAACAAGAGATGTAAAATGGTAAAAAAATTTTACAGAAGCCTTCAACTCCTACTGAAAACAAAGATGTGTACTGGAGGGGGAAAGAGACGGTAGGAGCAGAGAACTCAGTTTGTTCTCAGCATCCAGCAGGATGAACCCATCAGTACTGCTTGGTTTCCAGCTGTCAATTTAAGGGAAGAAACTCTTATCCTCTGTGGAAACCTTAAATCAGCAGGAACTCATTTGTTGTGGCTGCTTCCCTGTCCTTACTGTATTTTGAGAGCACCTTGGTCTTTGCAGAGCAGCACAAACCAACACAGACAACTCTAAAATGTCTCACACGGCAGCTCCAAATGCTTACAGTTTATGTAAAGCCATGGAGCCAGCATGATAAGATCTAATTACCAAGCAAATTAGTAAAAAAACAGCTGCAAGGTTTGCAGAAATGTCTGGAAGTGCAGAGTAAATGGGCACAATTGATAGAGTTATTGCACAGGCATCCTGAGGGCACAGTCTGCAGCACTCGAGTCCTAAACAAAATCACTGTCAACAGTTGTTGTTTTCTCCATTCTGTTAAATGAAAAGAGCATGAAAATGATCCTGCAAACAGCCATTTAATATTCTCATGCACGTGAACTGCAATTATCAGCAGTAGCAACAACAAACTCTGCCTTAATGTGTTCATGGTTAATCAATTCAATTGATCACTGTTTATTAAATAAAAACCTGCTCTCTAAACAGTTCTTCTCTAAATGGCATGTTTTGGGGCTTGGGTTTTCTTTTTCTCACTTTTTTTTTTTTTCTTTTTTTAAACACTCTGCTGGGAGATTCAGGAGACCAATCAAAGGTTTTAATTTAAATCCAAGCAAAGAGAAATGTCAGCAATATATAGTGCCTTTACAAAAGCATTAGCTTAAAAGAGGTTTGAATCAGCCTAGCCACTCCCTGGAAAAGCTGCACTGGATCTGATTTGTTCCTATTCCAAAGGCTTTCAAGGCACGTTAGCAAAAGCCAGCGTATTTATCTGTGTAGGAGACAGTCATGACCAGGTCAGCTCAGGATATCAGAAGTGGGCTGTTGATAATGCAGATTAGGGGACACACTTTATTCACATCAGCACTGTAGCATTGATCACCCCTATTCTGCACCTTTACCAAGCAGATCGGAAATCAATGAATCCCAGGCTGGAGAGATGCTGTGGATAACAGAAATCCTCTATAGCCAGTTATCTCCCTACAAGGAATAACGATCCTGCACAGAATTGAATGCTTTAAATGTACGAAGAATATCCACTACATCACAAGCTCAATGGAGACTGATACCAGGCAGGCTGAGGGTCTGGGTGTACCCAACTCCAGCACCACAACCCTGCACCCAGAACTTCCACCCAGGGTGCTGGAGTCCTCCTTGCCCTTCGGCTGCTCCAAGCGGTGCAGAAGGGAGGAGAAGGGGAGTGTTGACACACAAAAATAACCTCGTGGGATTTAATTAAGACTACTGAACCTGTGTCACTTGTAATTTATGGCAGATTTGAACCCCTGCCTCCAGAGGGAGAAAATGAAGGCATTTCCAGTACATTAGCTGACTTCAATAGCAAAGTCAAATCTGACGTCCTGTGACCCTCGAGTGAACGAAGACTAAGGAGTCCCTGTTATCCCAATTATTTCTGACTAGATTTGTGAGATGTTTGCACTGCCATGGAATCCAGCCACGACCAGGTACCTGCCCTGATGGGGGAAGTGCAAAGCCTCCTCATGCCAGGAAACCCGTGTAAGAGCATTAGAAACCTCCAGCAAAATTGGGTCATTAATGGCATGGTTCCATGGAGAAAAAGGGATGTGGGGGCATATTCCCTCCCCTGCCAGCGGACACCTGGCCTCCACAGGAGCTAAGAGAAGGCTTGCAAATAAAGCTGTGCAAATAAACCAGCTTTGCCTT
This sequence comes from Cephalopterus ornatus, assembly GCA_013396775.1. Lineage (NCBI taxonomy): Eukaryota > Metazoa > Chordata > Aves > Passeriformes > Cotingidae > Cephalopterus > Cephalopterus ornatus. The sequence continues at coordinate 581,706 of VZRE01000829.1, forward strand.
TTATGGCCAAAGTGAAAAAATAAACTCCACAAAAATGCTTTAGGTCAAGTAAATGTTTTGTTCGGTCTCATATCAGGTGTTTCACCTTTGATCCTTTGGGAGACTGGGGGAAGGGTGAGAGCGGGCTTGATTTACTGGGCAAAATGAGGCATATTTTGCAACAGAAAATGTTAACATGATTTTTTAATTTTTTTTTTATTCTTTACTTTTTAACCAGAATTAATTGCTAACTATGCAACAAACTTCCAAATAGGTTCACCTGACCCAAAATCAGCGGTCTCTTCAGGGGTAGGAGGAAAAAAATGGCCGAAATCCTTCACTCACAATAACTTCTACAGAGGTATATCAGGGAACAGCAAAGCAGAGATGCCTTCTTTTTTGAGTGCCCCAAGTAAAGGAGTTCAATAAAATAATACTAAAAGGAAAACTTTTCCCCAAGATGAGACAGATGTCTTGCCTGACTGACCAGCCCTGAAACCAATAACAACACCGCCAGCGAGGCTGAAAGCTCCAGCAGTAGCAGCAGCCTCTCTGGTCTGACCTGTTTGAGAGAAAAGGGATTATTAGGGAATAAAATTAAATCCTTTCGTTATAGGTTCCACAGCCAGTGAGTTTAGCACACAGCTGTCTAGCGACTGTGTTAAATCCATCTTTACCCCCAGGCTTGCAAGGCAGTATCAGCTAAATGAATTCCTGACGCTGCTGATAAGAAGCCGACAGCCTTGCTGGGGAGAGGAGGGAGGCAGGTACATCCACTCGGAAAGGTGCCGTGGGGGAACCTGCCCAGACCCAGCAGAAATGTCCCCAAACTGCGCCTAAAAAGCCGTCCCTGTTCTGGGTGCTGGCAGGAACATGCCCCTGAAGGGAGGGGGAAACTGGCATCTGAAGTTCGGGTAGAAGCAATGCCGCATCAAAGTGCTTCATAATGAGCTACAAATTTTGCTTGCAGTTCAGCAATTTATACGGATTAGCAGCCGCTGACCTTCCCAAGGCCCCCAAACGCCGGCAGGCTCCATCCCTGGTCACAGAGTGACCTCTAGTGTTGCCGAGAGCCGCGCGGATTAGGCAGAGTCCCAGGGCTGTGACCAGCTTCCCAGCTGGGCTACACTGGGATCTTCCCACTGACCTTACTGGAGCCCTGTTTATTTAATTCAGTTGACGACAAAACTCCTAGAGGCTGTTCGAGCTGTGCTGCGTGTGGTACCACGGCAAGATGCTGGAGAAGCACCCAAAAATCTGAAGCTGTTGACCTCAATCATAGAAAAATAGACTGGTTGGAGTTGGAAGGTACCTTAAAGATCATCTAATTCCAGGCAGCGACATCTTCCACTAGACCAGGGTGTTCAAATCCCCATCCAACCTGGCCTGGAACACTCCTGCCCACTTCTGAGAGCAATCTGCTTCTCTTACCAATTGGCACACAGAAGTTTAATGAATTTTTAAAACCCTGAAGAATGTTAGTGTGGAAAGGTAAAAACAGAGAACTGAGCAAACAGGTTTGGATCTATTTCCTACAGAGCCCAGGTGTCTGTAAGCAACTAAACCAGACCTGCTGTTCAGCAGCAGGTGTTCGGCACCATCCTCCAAAAGCTACTTAATTCTATGTCTTTTTAACTCCAGTCTGGAAACCCAGGAGCTCTAGCACACTGCCAGGAGGGGACAGACCCGTGGCATCTCTTAAGCCTGGCTTGCCCTTTGAGCCTGGATGAGCACTGAGCACACTCAAATCACAGCAAGCCTACCCAAGACGTGAAGGTCATTGAATCACTGCACAGAAACAAATGCTGGGAGTGAATGTCTTTTGTCAGGCACCTTCTGCCAATCATTCCTGAGGCAAGTCTAGCACAGGATCTCCATGTCCACCTCTCAGTGATGTGAAGTAAGACTTCACCTCTCCAGCCCCACAAGGTTCAAATCTCTTCTCTAAAAGCAACAGCCTAGGCTAGCAAAAGTTGAACAAGTTATAAGTGAGGTGCCAGTAAACGCAAAAAGCAAATGGGAATGGGAAGAATTAGTATAAAAGTGGGGGTAAAGAGGAACCAAAGGCTCACAGGAGAAGAGGAAAGAGCTGGAGAACAATGGTCAGGATGTTGCCAAACTGCCTATTACTGTGATTACGGAATCTTACAACTTCAGTTTTCCTTGTAATGAAAATGAATGCAGGTATTTTGACAGGGATGAGGGACAGAGGTAATGCAGATTTTCACTGCTGGAATGAAGTCAGAGGTTACTTTTTCTTTGGCATTTCTGATTCCTCTGTGCTTTTAGCTATTACCTTGTCTCTCTTTTACCCACATCTATAAGCACATCTCACACCACACTTAATTCCTGGGCACCCTCCGCAGACCAACAGCCTGTGACACACACCTCTTCCTCCAGATCATGGAATGAAGAGAACATTGCCTAAGATTTAATACATAAACAAAAAAAAATTTAATTTCAAAACCTTATACAACACCTTTCACTTACACAAAAGAGTTGAAGGGACAATGCCTACTTTAAGCAGGGAAGGCCAGGAAGTCCAGTAAGAGTGGACACAGCGGCTTTTGCAGACAGAATGAAGACATGAGCTGGAATGGCATGAACATCAGGGTTGGCACTCCTTGCAGGCCATGATTATCACTTATCAAATTACCCATGAGCAGAACAAGCCAAGTGGAGCAGCACATCACACTGACACACACCAAACCAAGAACCAAGGCCTGCAGGTAGATTCAGAATTCCCTGTCCTCAGCTGGGGGGAGGAAATTCTGTAGCTGGGCATGAGAGGGTGACTCAGTGTTCAAAATTACCTGTTCTCATCTTAGAATTATAAAAGCCAGAAAAGGAACCCACTGCTCAGGAAAAAAAAAAAAAAATCTGGTAACTACAGGGATGAGGAATAGAATAGAAGAAGGGTTAAGGAAGTGGCAGCCTGGGAATACAGCTGGTTATTGTTTGGTTCAGTGTTCTCAGGGACCGGCCCAATTGCCCCAGGAGTCTGGGAGCAGTTTCCATCAACTTCAGCAAGCACTTAACACGCAGCCAGTCTGACAGATGGATCTCCACCATAACTCAGGTACCATTGCACCTGGAAAAAAACTCAGCTGAAAGAGAAGGCAGGTTTGATGAAGGCTGAAATTAAGGTTTGTTCAACACAGGGCACTGAGTTCAAATAGGAGACAGAAAAATCAAGGATGTCTGAAGGCTCCCTGACAAGACACACATTCTGGAATAACAGTGCAAATATTCTGCATTCATTTCCAAAGGGCAAAGGAGCTTCCATGGAGTGATAATCCAGAGTTATTCCTGACTGATATCTCCTCCTGTAGACAAACACTCACTTGTTAAAAGTTGCAGTGTATTGACAGGAAAAAACTGTAGAATAAACAGACACATTTGTTAGGGCTAAGAGAAGTGTAAACCTCGAGGATAAAATTAGGGAAAGTGTCTAGTTGTAACTTTTTGAGGACCAAGGGAGGAAGCTAAAATCAAACAGTACCAGACAGACAACTATCAGTAACCCAAACAAGAGAGGTACAACAGGGCAGAGAAATAGCAGCCCAGATGGTGGTCATGTGAAAAAACACATTCCGCAGATTGCAAAGTACTTAACTTATTTATGATTACTTGAGACAGAGAAGGATGGCAAAGTTAAAAAAGAAATGAGCTCGGGCCATAGTCATCACAGGCTGCCCATTGTTCTTGGCTTATTTTTCCAGCAAGATACCTTTGATGTTTCAGACATGCCTAGGGGAAAAAAAAAAATCTCATGAGAAAATTTTCAGTACTTCATACCAAAGCACTGCAGGAAAGGGTGATTTTATTGAGAGACAGAAATTCTAGAAAATGTTGAGCTGGTCAACAGCTTCTTGCCGCAGATCTCCCCAAGAAAAAGACTAATGTCAGTCTGATGAGTGAAGTGATAATATTGCAGCTTCTCCCAGTACTGCCTGAGCATCAGTGCCCTAACAAGAGAGAAGAATAACCGTGTCAGGAACAACTCTCCTCTTCGTCTTCATTAATTTACATTTTTGGCTGCACACCCCAGAGGTGAGCAGCAGAGAGGAATGTGCAGACTCCAAAGGGCTCAGCTGGAACTGCAGCCCAGTTCTGCCATAAAATGACTCAAACTTCATTAAATAAAACAAACCTGTTGTGGCCCAAGGATTGACTGAGCTGCAGTTTCCCCTGCTCCTGGGTTAATACAGCAGAGTTGGCACTTTGATAGAACACTCAGCAGGACAATGGGGTGTGCTGAATTCAAATGAGCCTTCAAGGCTGGTAGGACTTTGCCAGGGACTCCATACATAGTCTGCAGCTTGGAGGAAGGGAACAGCATGCAGATAAAATAGGAAGAAAAATGTAAAAAACTGCAGTTGCACACTGACATAGATTCGTCACATAAAATAGAGGCTCTTGAAGACCTTGAAGTGACTGCAAACTGGAGAAGACCATAAATTCTACCTTGAAGTTTAGATTAAGAGGCTCTTCTGATTTAGGTATGTTACACTACAGGTCAGCTCCTTCCAAAAATTAACAATCCATGCATCCCAATGGGACATTGCCAGAAACTCTACAACAGCACACACCTAGAAAACCAAATCATGTAGCAAAGCAGTGACTACCAGAATGTGTGACTGCCTTGGGCACACCCACGTGCTCAGCTCACAGCTCAGCTGCACATCCTGCTACACAGGAGACGTCAGGCATCAGCCACAGAGCTGGTGGTGTGAGGCTGTGACACCTCCCAGGTGTTTGTAAGGTGGAGCCTGTCCATGACATCCTAGTGCCCATCTGCTGGGGGTTTCTGCTGGTAGAACAACCAAGTAAGAGCTACTGCTCCAGGAGTGCTGGAAGTCAGAATACAGAGTGGATGGCCCGTTAACCCAAGGCCTTCTGACAAAAGCCATCAGGACATCTCTCCAAATCTTGATTCTGGTTTCAAATCAGTCAGGCCAGCGCTCAAGAACAAGATTTTAGGCATAGGCATTGGAATGTCCAGGTTTAACTAAAATGCAGAATATTGAGCAAAGGCTCGTGTCCATGGACTGCTGGCAGAGACTTGGTGGGGAAACACGAGAGCCAGGACAAGGAATGCCAAGGAAGAGCACACAGCTGAAACCTGGGCTCTTTGCACAGTCACACAGGAGGCACCTCTGTGGAACCCTAATCCACGCTTGAAGCTGACTCCTACCATCAGCAGATAGGCAGGTGGGGCTGTGACTCCAGGGAGGATGACATGGGGACTGACTGCCAAGGCAGCAGATCTCATGGGAGTAGGAACTGGCTTTCAAGAGAAAAAACCATTTTCAGGGAAAAGCTTAATCCATTTTGGCACAAATTATACACAGAAGCAAAAAAAAAAAAAAAAGGGAAAAAAATCTGGAAGCAAAATTAGGCTCTGGGAAAGGAAACTGGACACAGTGAGTATTCTCAGAAAACACTCCCAGTAAATCCATGCAGGACTAGAAAGAGAGGCAAAAAAGCCAAGGTTTAATACCTGGCTAAGAAGAAGGTTGAAAGAGCAGATTTGTCAGGAACTGAGGACACTCCTGGAAGAGAGGAGGCCCGTGCCAGAGGGACAGATGTCTCCGATGCATTGCCCAATAGTATTAAGGGCACTTAAAACCAGGAAAGTTGCAAACAGGCTTTTACACTGGAGAGCACAGGGAAGCAAGCAAGTGCAGAGGCACAGACAGCTTTGGCTGATGCTTCTTTGAGGACAAAGCCATGGAAATCACGTATCCTCACACAGGGGACACAAGAAGGAGCAGAACAAGTCAGACAGAAGGACAGAAAACAGAGTAGGTGCCATTTGTGCAAAGAACTATGAGAACCAAAACAATGATACAAAATGCCAGAAATCTAATAAGTGGGAAATCTGGAATGTCTTCATTAGGTGAGGACATCAACTAAATGTGTGTTTCAGAAATTTGAAAGACAGAAGACAACCTGAAAGATTCTCCCCACATACCACCCACTCCATTTATGCCCGAATCACATAAATATGGGGTGATTTTCTCTATGTACAAGAGAAGACATTCTGGGAGGAATGCCCAATGGCTAATATTTGCTCCATGCTAGAGGCATCAGCAGTGCTCTGGCAGCAGAGTTAAGGCACAAAAGCAGGGTTTGTGCCTGGGTGCGCTCAGTGCCTCCCTTGGGAGATGCTGCCACCTTTAACTAGCATCTGGGTCATGTTCAGCATGCAGGGGTTGGCACTGCTGAATGCAACACATTTTCTATGCTATCAGGAGAGCAAAGGCTAAATGCAAGTGTTTTGAGCTGGAGAAGAGACTCTGACAGTTTTGGAAAGGCATTAATTCCATAAACCAGAACTAATACACCAGGTAAGAAGTTAACATACCAAGGTGGGCAATATGTTATTGAAAGGTTACCAGTCAGCAGGTGTCCTGCCCCAGGAGATGAGGAAGCAGTACTTGAAATGGTGACTGACACGGGGGACTGAGAGTCTGCAAGTTCACACCTCTGCACAGCCTTGTCTTTACACCTTTCCCTGTGCCAACAAGAAAAACTGTTCTCTCTTGAGGAGCTTCTCCACTCTGTCTCCTTGGTTTCAGCATCCCCTGATGTCCAGCAGTCCCATCACTCAGGGCCAGCTGACCCTGCTTAGTTCCTCTGGGATGGTGCAAACACTGTGTTATCTCTGTGATAACCAGCCCTGACACCTGTGCCACGAGCTGAGAGTGGCTGTGTCTGAGGTGTGGAACTGAGGAGAGGTGACCTGGCCTCTGCTGGGACAGCTCCCTTTTTATTGTGTTTAAAACTACAGATTCACAGGTTTTAAGTGACCTCATGTGGGGTCATCCAGTTCTTCCTCCTGGCTTAAGACAGGATCTGCATCACTCCTGAGAAAGGAACTATCAGGAGAAAATATTCTGAGAGCAGAAAAACAATCTCTTAAACACCACCTCATTTTAATGCCTATCAGCTTTCAATCTGTATCTGTGTCAGCATGGGGGTGTTTAACACAGGATTGGACAATTCCTAGAGTAATTTCAAGAACAAATTGTACCACAGCCCCAGAAAGAGGGAGAGTTCCCTGGGAGGTATTTGGGTACCATAATCAATTCATACGGAGAGCGGGTGTGTGTACGCTGGCGAGGACAAAAAAAGCACATGGGCACACACACCCATACATCACACCAGGATGCTGCAGAATCCCACAGACATTAGCAGCCTGAAAGCCTCCTTTTTCCTGCATTACTTCTGAAATTTCTCAAGCCTTCCTGTTTTGCAAAACAGCATAGAGAAGCAGGATTGCACTATAGAGAAGAGGCGGGAGCGGGGGGAGGGAAACAACATTAGCTGTATCTGAGCAAACCAGATTTTGTTTCATACTCAAAAATTAAAGTTTATAATCCCGACTTCACCTCACCCAGAGCTGCAATTTTGCAGCTCACAGGATGACAAAACTAAGTTGAAGCATATATCTGAAAACACCAACAGCAGTCTGACCCTGGCTTCAGTTAAACTGATTTTTATATCTAAAGACAACAGTGATTTTTTGTGTCAACTGAAGTAGTGGTGGGGGGAACGACACACACAACAGTGTGAGGAATGTCACAACATAGGGTGCTACAGACGGGAAGCAGCAGCTCCTTGCTGGGGTTCCCTGGTCTCTGGTGTGCCCCTGGTAAAACAATCTAAGTGGTTCTGGCCCATTGCCACGAGCCCTTTTCTCTGCTGTATGTGCAGAGAAATGTGTTACAGCATTATGAACATGTCACTGGCACTGTTAGCAGGGCAGAGATAAAACCTCACTAATCTTCAGTGCAGCAAGTAGGAAAGGATCATTCCTTTAATTATTAAGCATAAGTGAGCTATCCTCCCAAAGACAGTTTACACTGGATTGTGCCCTGCAGACTCAGCGCTCGTGAGCTGATGCTGCAGAGCTTTACAAACATTTTGCTCTCTTTCTCTAGCTGTTTCTCACTTTATTTTTACTTTTGTTTTCTCCCTTGAACTCCCAAGCCCTCTGAATCTGAGGACAGCATGAGTGAGGACAGTGAACCCTCGTGTTGGCAGCAATCCTTCCTCACCGCTCACACTTCCTCCGGAGTGGAGCCCTGCCAAGCTCAGGGACGTTTGTGAAGTCCTGCACCTCTCACCTGAGATGTGCCCATCACTCTCCCAGGAATGGAATGTGTTGTGTCCCTCAGGAAACCATATCTCAGTAGCAATTTCTCCAGCAAACACATCTCCACTGCTACATAAGTTCCTCAGCCCAGGCTGTAGGTCCAAAAGGAGCCAGGGGAGGATCTGTGAAATAAAAGGGACAAGATCTGAGTTTTGGCTGGAAGACCCTTTAAATTTTCAGTGCCACCTGCAAAGATCTGTCCTCTCCACCACTTGGCTCCTCTGGGCTATTTGTCCACCATGAACAAACCTACTCACTCCTCTGAAGGTCAGAAGGAACAGCATTATATGGCAGAAGGGCAGATTCAAAATAAAGAGGAAACCAAAATTAATCCTTGGAATAGAGGCCAGCCTGAATCTTGATATCTGTATAACAAATCAGGCAACATCAACTACACCGTAAGAATTGTGAGTACTCAGGGCTCTGGTTTAGTTTCTCTGACTGGGTGTCAAAGCCTGTGCTCCTTCCAGATCACATGTTGCCATCTGTCTCTGCTTCTCACCAACTCCCTTTGGCCACATGCCACTCTAGGGCATATGGATGGATCAGCCAGCGAAGAGGAACATTACCTGAGGTTTTCTTTTCCCAGTACTCTTTTTGTGCTTCCTCAAGGTAACCAAGACTCACTTCTCCCACACCTCATAAACATGGTGCTGAGTTTGAACTAACTCCAAGTTTGGGATAGTTCAGGATAGAGGAGAAACAGCTACAGTGCAGATAGTGCAAGACAAGAGAACCTTTGTTTTAGGAGAGATAACTGTGGAAAAAGTGGAGGAACAAACTCATCAACACCAACTGTCTGGCACGTGAAATTGGATATTGCTTCACGTAAGAGTGGTGAAACTAGGCTGCCCTGTATCTAGGTAGATATGGATGTTCAGATCCCAAAACCTGGCTCGAGATCATCCAAGTACAGTGACATCTAATGCAAACATAGTAACAGCTATGCCAGTTCATGCAGCTTTAAATGACAGCTGAATCCCAGAAACTTCAGGAGCTCGGAGCAGACCCTACACAGTGCACAACTTCCCCTGGTGAAGCTTTCCTCCTACTCACCCCCAGGCCTTTAACCACCTTGCAAATGTAAAGCTGAGCCCTAGACACAGCGAGAAGTCCCTACCAAACCTATCCTGTCCATGCAGCCCTCCAACATCTCCTCACACCTCCTTTTCCCCTCTTGGCTCACTTGCTGCCTGAGTTTGCTCTGTGCCCTCCGTATGGCAGTGCCTCCCCTGCCAGGCAGGACACCATGTGGGCTGTGTTACCCACGGCTGCAGGGCAGTGCTGGGGGCACACAAACACCCTGGGGTGAGTTTGTAGCTGATCCCTGTCAACTTGCATCATTCCAGCCACTGAGTAATCTGCTACTGCAAACCGTCCTCAGAGAGCCCCTCACGTCATCCTTCTGCCAGCTGCCAGCCACGGGACAGCTCCTGTTCACTACTGCAACACACAGCCAGATCTGGAACCCTCTTGTTGAATCACAGAGCTGGGCCAAGCTATTCCATGGCTTGAACTAAACCAACACATCCCCTTTGTTACTCCTTCTAAGCTCAGTCCTGTGTTCCTCTGCATATGTTAAACTGGGAGGTGAAGAGAAAGATTAACACAGTGTCTGTACTGGTTTTTTTACTCTCTCAGTTTGTGCTGAGCAAAGCGGGGAGGCAGATGCTTAACCCCCAGCAGGAACACAGCACTGAAGTCAGCTTGGCAACCTCCTCTTCCTTGCCAACGTTCCTGTGAAGATCCTGCAGGCAATCTGCACAGAGCAGGCTCTGCCTCACCTGCAGTCACTTGCATCTGCGAGATCAGCTGCTTGGTGGCATCTCATCACTGTGAAGGGCTGGAGCTGCTTCATCTCAGCTCCTGCTGGGTTCTGAGGTCAGCAGAAGTTGTGAGTCTCTGCTATATGGGGAAGCTCTGCGAGTAGCAGGGTCTCACAGCCTCTGCTCAGATGAGAATGCAGCTGGAGATGTAAGAGAGGAGCCCCTGCCTATTACCAGAGACAGGATTTTGCTTGCATGAAAGGCAGATACTCCTCCTTCCCATCTCCTGCTTAGCTAGGAGCCATATTCTCCTCTTAAGCAGTGCTTATACCTAAGCCTTTCACAGCCCGCTAGTGATGTTCATAGCTCGATCCACACAGCTCAGCTTTGTGCTCCTCACTGTGCTGAACCCCACTGAGCCTTAACCACCTTGTACAGGGCTGAGGAAAGCCTGTGGAAAGCATCTTACATGGATACTACTGCCAAGAGAAGAGACAGAGTGAGGACCAAAACCAGCCTTCAGGATTTCAATCAGCGCACAGAAGACAACAAATTCAAATCAATTCTTGGACCCTAGAAAGGTTTTCTGTGATGCCAAGAAGCTTTCGGGGTGGGGAGGGGGGGGTCGTATTTCAGAAACAAGAGGCACAGTGCCCCACGATTTTTTTCCTCAAGAGGAAAACGGTGCTTCAAGATATTTCTTTGTATTTCTGAGCCAAGGCACACCTGCCTTTTATCGATCTACTGGACAACTGGAAGGGAGCCAACACACTCCCACAGAGCAAGACTCCACAGCACAGCACGATGCTCCATCAAACACTGGCCACCTACCCATTGTCATGTATCCTCTGGTTGTCACTAGCGCAGATCAATCCCATGCTGTTCAGCACATTTTAGGAACTCAGGCTAATAAATCATTTAAGTGCCTCTCACTTCACAGATGGTAAGTGCAGTTCAATGAAGGTAATTATAAAAAAAATTACTTCTGGAGCAAAAAAATCAAAACATGGGAATATCTGTCTAATAGAAAAGGCCTGCAAAGAGATTTGGGAGTTCTAATAATTCTGAGGAGCAGGTTAAAGGTCTGAGAGTCTGACAGTAGGTTTTCCCTCTGATTGACTGAATCGATCCTGTCCTCATGTAACAGCTCTGGGCCCCTGTATCTACCAGATTTCAGGTCCTGAAAACAGTGTAGAGGAAAAAAAAAATACACTTGGCTTCCTCTCACTATAATGTGGTTCTTTTTTCCTTTGTGCAAATGCAATATCCATCACCAAGAAGACAAGATGATGGGGAGGTGCAGGTCCTGCAGGCAGCAGGGAACATACTAAAGCAAGACCCAAACTCCAGTAACAGTGGCAGATTCAAAGGGGACTCCCAAATTCCATCTGACTTTTGTTCCTGGGCTTTGACATGACATGCTGTGGTTGCGCCATTTCAACCTATTGTTTATGTTGATCTTTCTAACACGCCAGAATAAAACTCCTTAGTTCTTAGATGATGCATATAAACGGAAGAGGCCCTTCTCAGCCAGCATCACTGAAGATATATTTACAGATGGTCAAACCGCTTTCTCCCGCTAAGAGGCCACAGCAAGTGAAGCCACTTTTGTCTATGTATGTCTCCTAGTTCCAGCTTCAGATCTAAGCACAGAGATGGGCTGTGTTACCTTTTCTAGTCTTCTTTATGCAGCAAACTAGTTCTGCCAAACTTAGGGTTGTTACAGAATCAGTGCTCCCAATACTGCTGAAATATAAAACCAAATATTAAATTACTGGATTTTTTTAATACGTAGCATGGCAAGAAATAATTCAGCAACCGGCAAAATCCCTCCAGAGTTCAAAACAAATTCAAAACAAAGACTCAAAGTAATTAGTTTACCATTTTCCTTCTTTCTTTTTTCACCTTAGTGAAAGACAATTTCATGTCCTTCAAACAGTTTACAAAGTTTAGCTTTCTACTCCAGCTATTTTGCATTAAATTATACACCCAATTTTAACAAACAAACTAACTTCAAAAAAAAAAAAACCACACAAGTCCTTCACACAAAGCTTCAGAGCTTCACACACAGCTTCATATAAAGCTTTCAGAATAAGGGGTGTTCACCTGACCCTTTTACTACCTAGTAAGTTGTGATCTCCTCATTTAAAGGCATTATGCTGACTACCCCAAGGGTAAAACTTTGTTTACAAAGCACCAGGTGAGCATAAGTGGCTCTGTCTCCTCCTTACAGAGCTCAGAACAAGTAACATTTTTTTTGATTGCAATTACGATTTGAAGAGCGTGACATTTAGTGATGCATTCTGAGTGACCTTAAATCATTATGTAAAGTAAGATGTACAAGCCAAATGTGAGATATGATTCCAGGAACTGTTAAGAGATTAGAGATATGAATAAGGAAATTTGTTGAATAGCTTCCTTGGATCTTAGAATTTCAGCTGGCTCTCAACAGCAGCCGAAACAAAGGCCTTTTGATTGTGCAGGGTGCTAAGAGCAGCATGAGACATAAAACGCAGTCACAAAAGAGAAGAGTTAAGGTAAGGACAGTTTTGGTGAAATTTGTCCCTGTCCTGAAGGAAGGAAGGACAAGCTTTATACCCAAGGCCTTGGAACTGCTACTGTTCTCACACACTCCTGGGGACTCAAGAGATCTTACTTAACATCCATCCCTGGCATTTGAGGAAGAAATAAAGCTTTGAGAACTATCTAATAGGAGTTAGCATAAGTTCTGTGATTTCATAACTGTCTCAAGCTTTCCTGTTTAGTTTCACTGAAGTCATCAACCAAAGTAGTGTATAAACTAGGTAGCCCTGAACTCACATTCCCTCTCCCACTTCAACAACAACTTCCATTTAATTAGCACTTCATCAGGCTGAGACATCTCAAGCGGCTTTATGAAAGCTGTCCACTCTTATAATCTGCAGTGCCAAGGCAACAAACAAAATCAAGAAAGAAAAAAACAAAAACAAAAGCAAAACCAAAACCAAACCAAAACAAACCAAAAAACCACAAAACAAAACAAAAACCAAAAACAAAAACAAGCACCTCCATTTAGATTTATAGAACAAAAGGGTAGCAAAGCACAAAACAGGACGGATTTTCTCAGCAGGCAAATATCAGGGACTGGGCTCTGTTCTCCATCTGCTGATACTCCAACTCCAGGAGAAGTTTCTCCTTTCACCTAAGTAATGTTTCATATTCACATTTCCACGCATTAGGATTTTTTTTTTTTTAAAAGTACCTAAGAAAGAAAATCTGGAAACAAAGTTTTGATATTGCTGACTGGTAACTCCTTACTCCCCTCTAAACTGAGCTCCACAAGACTCTGTGTGTCAGCGTTATGATAAGTGAGGCTGATACTGGTGATGACACTCTTCAAAAGAAAAATTAAAAACTCATCCAATATGGATTTCTCCTGATGATCCAGAGGGACACTAAAGGGCACACAACACTGTTCACAAAGCATGGGGGACAACTCCGCTGTCCAGACCAAAATTCCATACTCGAAACAGCAGGGCTTTATGTCCTGTATCCCATAAAACAGATGCTGGTTTCCTTTAAAGCACTATTAACATTATTACTCGGGATCACGGGACACATCCTGATGTTCCTACTCAGATTCTGTTCAGGTGAAATGCCCAGTAAACGCTGAGGATTTCCCCTTGCCCTTACCTGATTATCCTACTAAAATCCCCACTTCTGGAGACTATTGCAGTTCAAGCACTGCCTTCAGTAGAAGGCAGCTGAAGATGAAAGACCACAAGAAATTAGAACTAAGGTTTAAATTGAGGAGTACACTCAAGCTTGTCAGATGTGCCAAACTGTTTTTAGAAACACTGATAAGGAAATAAATAGATACTTTCAAAAATCACATTTCAGATGCCTTCTCTCATAAAATTCTTTGCTAGGCATTGACCTCACTGAATTTTATTACATGTTGCATCCAGCTACATTAATAAAAGTGATGTCTAATGTATTAAATTCATGTCAAAAGAAATGATAACTTTAAGAAAATCTTTTCTGAGGGGAAAATGCAATTTTAATGACATCAAAGCATAGATTCATAAGAAGAACATGTGCTCTGGTTTGATGACAAGAAGATAATCAAGAGCTCAGGCATCTTCCTGATGTACAACAATGAATCAAATTACACATTTGAAAAAAAAAAAAGGAAAAAAAAACAATAACCCAAAGGAAGACTAAGATTAGAAAATTAAAATCACAGTCTAATCTCAGTATTATTTCTGAATAGTCAGGGTCAGTGAGCATACCCTACTGGAAAAGATTCCAAGGCAACAGGGAGAGAACAGTTAAAATCAATTAGTAAGAATCGTTCTGCTTTAAATATACAAAATATGTACAAAATGAAACAATGTCATAAAGAAAAAAAGAAAAAAAAATTAAAAGACCACAACAAGTTATGTTTTTAACAGAGCTTCACTGATACCAGAACTGTGTTTTTAAACACAGATTTTCCCTCTCTTCAAGGATAATATTCAAAAGCTCACGGTTTGTGGTTGTAGAAAAAAACACCATCCTTGAACACCTTTTCACATTATTCCCTTTTCTCCCTCTTTGCTTCTGTGATGCCACTAAACCCAGGATGTATTTTAGTTCAGAAAGATCTACTGGCCTGTCAACTTTCAAAATATCCATCAAGCCATTTTTGTAACACATTGGGGCGAGGAAAGGGGAAACCAGATTTGAAGGACTTGTCAAAGCTCATAGTAATTTATGACGTGAATGCAAAGTGCCTCTGACAGCAAGAAACTGCTTGCCATGAAACTACTTTGCAGTGAAATAAATACTACAAACTAAACTGGGACGCCAGACTTCTTGGCACATCCTGCCAGGAGCTGTGCAATCCACTGCCCTCTCCTGTCCCTAATTCTGGCCACCTCTGAAAGAAGATTGTGAGACTCCTGACTCTGAAAAGCTTATCAGTGTTAATCCGTGGAACACTCTCAAGGAAAGGTAACAGCCATCGCCACTTTTTAGCCCTTTACTAAAAGCACATCCCATCCTACCTCATTTAAGTGTTGCTCAGGTTACCACAGCACACAGAAGTACCAACAACAGAAATTCTGTTGAGTTTGGGACCGCACACATATCATGGGATAGGGAAGGTGTAAAGGCTTGAGAAATCATCTTCTAATCTCACCAGAAGACAGAGGAATTCTTTCTGTCCCTCATTTCAGGGTCAAGAACCAAGAGGGCTCAATTTCTGGCAAAGGAGGGAGTTGAGACAAGTCTTCCCAAGTGCCTTAATTATAATTTGAATTAAATAGGACTAAAACATCACATGTAGCAACAAATATTAGCAAGTAAATAAAGTCGACAGATATAGATAAAGAAAAAGTAGAACTGTCTAAAAATTTCCAGGATTGGATGTGGAAGAGTTCTGTGGAGATGTGGGTTTTAATAGAAGAAAGCTTTAATAGAAATGTCATTTTCCAGGGGAAAAAAAAAAACGATGGTGTGGATAACATCACAAATAAATAGTTTCTAACTCTGATAAATAGCCAGTCACAACATTCCATTCGGCAAAGCCTCTGCAGAGAACACATTACTTTATCACTGTTGTTATTTCTGCAGAAATAGGTTTGTACCAGTACCAGCCTAATCTTCCCCAGGATTTTTGGGTCAGAAATGAATGTACAGTACAGCAAGGATTGCTGGGCAAGTCAGGGAAGCAATGCAGTGGAAACAAGAGTCTGTGATGCAAGGAGAGGGCACTTCAAAACAGGCAAATATACTTCAAAACAGGCAAATACAACCCATCATGCAGGGAACAACTAAGCGGCTCAGAGCCAGACTGGTGAGATAATGTGAGTGGTGGGCTCTGAAGAAGCAGAGACTCTGAAAAGGACAGCTGAATACAGTGTTTTCGGAACTCGGACCTCACAGGGCTTCTAATAATGGGCAATGAGCTTCTAATAACTGGGAATCATTTGAGCACAATGTTTAGAGCACCCAGAACAAACAAGACCGAGGACGTGTTTTCCTGTCTTACCCTGAGACTGAAGGATGGTTGAGGAAACCGAAGCACCTCCATGCCGGCTGAAGTGGAAGAGGGGTTACAAGCAGCTGCTCTAACTCCATGCAAGTGTTACCCAGCCAGCACTGAAAAGAATTCAGAGGAAGAGTCAAGATGAGGTGCCTCACAGAGCAGCCTGAATCACCCATCTGTGGATTGTCCCCAAACACAACTGAGACCGGAAAAAAATTCAGCTGTGAGAAAAAAAGAGTCAGAAATTCCTTTTGTAAGCCCGGTGGCATGTGGCTGAGTAGAATTGTAGGAGCAGTTTGGGGCATTGTTTGTTCATGTTTTGTCCCTAAAATTGAAAACTGCAATAACATTTCATACTCCCAGAGCAGATTCAGAAGCAGAGAAAAGATAGTCAGACTGATCCATACAATGACCTTCATTTCTGAACCCTTTTATTCCTTATCTCATTTAATCGGGAAGGTTATTAATGGAAACAACCTCAGGTTTTATTGGTCCTTAATGCCAGAGTTGCTTTTCAAAATTATTCAAGAGATGCCAGATGCAAGTCACCTTATTCAGCCAAGTAAGAGTGAGACTAACTTCCAGAGCTAGTAGTAAAGCTAAAAAATTGTCTTTGCCATGAAAACTTTGAGTTTTAAACAGTGAACGTTACCTTAGGCTATGCCTTTATTTTCAAGTTTTAGCTATTTATCTTTTTAATTGTGCCAGAATTCAATTTTTAAACTGAGTTCAATCGAGTTTGGATGATTTTATGTATTTGTCAGCCCAAGGTCAGAGTTTGGATGAGTGCTTTATTAGTTTAAGGGTTTTAACAAGTAGCATAGGAGCTGGGGATTCCATTAGTAGCAAACAAGCCAGAGTCTTTTAATACTTAGGATGTTTTTTGGGATCCAAATGTGTTTTGGTTGCTATGGAATGAAGTCTCCCATAGAAAACAAAACACCCCAGGGCACTAAGTCCACATTCTGGGGATGTACTGGCAGCAGAAAAACAACATTGTGCCAGTTGTAGGCTTTTGCATTTTTACAGTGTTTTGTGTGCAGAGGGATGGAACCAAGATAAATGGTTGCAGATGGTTGAAACCAGAGTTCAGAAAACAAACTGAGTTTACCTTGTGCATTGCACATCCACACTGCAGATGTTCCTCGGTTAGCAGGGCCTGCTGAAACAATTCTAAAGGATTGCTTGTAAAACTGGCTCAGGGATCAAACCTGCTAAGGCCATTAGTACATCCCAATTTAAAAAACATCATCAGCCCCAGCTCGTTTTCAAGGCTTTGTGAGCGTGATGCAATTGGAGCTTTTGCCTTCATCTTCCTTTCGGTTGCTTCTGTTTCCTAAAACACTGATGAAGAATAACCTAATGAGGGTTATCCCTCATCACCAACACAGGACCCTTCAGAACACAAATGTAGACGTGCACATATTAGAGGGGACATCCTTAGAATTAAAACCCACAAGAAGATGATCCAGATTCTAATCCCACTTTTCTCCAACAAGGACAATTCATGTCAGAAAGGGATCTAATAGAATTGGAAAAGGTTCAGAGAAACAGTATGGAAAACCTGTATGAGGAGGGCTCCTACAGACACTTTAGGACTTCAGCTTCAAACAGAGATGACACAGAATTTATTTTAGGAGTCCGTAAAATCATGAGTGGTCTGGAGGGATGGTACAGAAACGGACTGTTCCCATCTCTTCCAATATAAGAGTGAGATAAAGCCTGTTAAAGGTACATTCAAACAGGCAAAAGGAGGTTGTTCTTCAAGCAACAGAAAACAAACATACAGAACTCCACCAAAGGCATTATGAACACAAAGAATTTACAGGACTTCAAGGGAGGCTGGGCCAGGATTGGGAAGAGAGATCCAGTCCAGAGATTCTGAATTTATCCACCTCTTTCAGTGACTCCAGATCTAGTGCCTGCCAGTGCATTTTTCCCAGTATGCAGCATTTCACCTGATTCCAAATAGTTTTCCTTGTTCTCACTGTTAAGTGGTACCTCTGTCTCCTGACTGCCCAAAATGCCAGGGCCTGTGTTATCAAGGACAGGGATCAGATAAAGATGGCTCTTCTTCTCAGTTTTGCCTCTTATGCCTGTAATGTAAGAAGCAGTCACATACTAATACAACAATTAAGGACTTCAAAGGGGATTTCAGCAACTTTGTGATTAGCCTTATTCAAGCATGAGAAGAAGGCTTAAGCAAAACAAAAATCACCTGTGAGACAAGTTAGTTCTTCTCTGAGATCAAGAGCTCCTCAAAGGGTAGTTAGAAACAGAAATGCCTCAAGACAGAAGAGCATGGGGGAAGTGTGTTTATGTAGCAACACACAAATTTTAGGGAGAAGGAATTCTGAAGTCCCATAAAGTATTGCTTGTCTCTAATAAAAGGCCTTGTTTAACTAGCTAGAAAATAATTCAGTAAGAGGGGGAAAAAAAATTAAAAAAAAGATAGAACTCTCCACTAAACTTAAGATTTATCCCTGTAAATCCAGAAGGCAGAAACTGTGGGGTTTGTAATTCTGCACATACACAGAGTCAAAGCCAACACTCCCAGGGTATTTTCACGTACAAGAGTTCACGACCAAAATGGAGCATAACCTGGTACTGTTCATCACTGAGAGACTCCAGTCAGGTTATTCAAGGCTTCCTACGATAAGATTAATAACAAGGGACACACTGAGCCTGGAGCAAAACAGCATCTAGGTCAGGGCAGGATAACTTCCAGTCTATCACAATGGCTTCATGAACTTCGGAAGAGCTCAAGCAGATGCAGAGAGATACTGAATAACTCAAAGTTGTCAACAGTTACTCAACACAGCATGTATTTAGGAATTCAAAAGGGCATTTTCATTATGGAACTCAGGGGAAATAGCTTATTGTTCACTTCAAGAGGAACACTGTGCACTCACTGAAAAGTACCTTTCGCTGCACAGAATTTCTCAGTAATGTAGTGACACAGAGAGGATGTTTAGTGTAGATCACATACGGGCAAAAAAATGTTCTTGCACTAAAGACGCAACAGTAGGTTTTGGAACATCATATTTGCCCCAATTCATGCTCTGGGGGGCATGAAGTCCATTGACCTGCCTTTCAAAGCAACCCATGCCCCAAGTTTCAGAACAAAACAAATTACGCTTAACGTATGTTCTGCTACAAAAAGAGAAAAAAAAGGGAGGCAGGACCAAGAAGCAATGGCAGAACAGAAGAGAAAGAGATACTTCTGTATGAGTAACTTTTTCCAAAGATCAGCAATCTCCCAAAACAGATATTCACCCACGGCATTTGCTTCCGTAACCTCCTGTGACAGCAAGTTCCTGTGCTGCGTGAGAAAGCATTTCTTTTTTGCTGCCCCATGTTCACTGCCATTGATTTCATCGACTGACCCTTTTAAATCAGTCAGCACAAATATAGAAAGGGCATCTGATAGGGTTCCAGAGTGACATCACTGGACATAATATAGCCTAGTGTGACAAGCTGCTGAAGTTTGAAGAAGATATTCCCGGTTCTAGAGAGAAATCAAGGGTGAACTGAGACAATCCCAGGTCCTTTGTTCAGACCTGTGTGATATGGCACCACTTCGCCAACTCCTCTGCCACTGCTGTCCTTCAGTAACTTCCAGGTGGAAGATGCAGGAGGGAGCTGATCACTTTAATATTTACCTTGAACGGGATGGTCTTTGATGGTTTGTACAACTGCTGAAAACCTGGGAGGAGGAAGCTCCAACACTCCAAAGTCTCACCCATCTTCCACCTGTGGCATTCCCAGTGCTCGCACCAAGGGGCTGGGGATTATTGAGTAGACACTTACACTGCCATCAGAGTGGAGGTATAAGGACAGCTGCTTTTTAAGTGCAAGCACATGGTGCTCTGTGGATTTTCACAACTCCTCCAGCACATGGAGCACGTGCTGCTCTCTGAGTTGCAGTTGCTGACAGGAGCTGATGTTTTTGCAGGTTGTTTTCTTTCTGGAACGAGGTCAAGACTTGAAGGGCCGCCAGGAAATGAGAAGGATCCTGTCCTTCCTGCATAACTCTTAATGCCTTTTTTTAAGTATGACATCATACCTTACAAATCAAGAGAGCTTGTGATTGCATGTGCAAAGGTGGTTTCATTGTGTGACACAGTGTAGTCAGCCATGCAGGCACTGTGCAGCCGCTGCTGTGGGAGATCAACAACTTCAAACAAAGCCTGATGTGCTTTCTTCATTGAAACCCCTCATTCTCTTCACAGAATTCTCTCTGTAATTACATGAATGTTTCAATCTCTTCAGACAGATGTGGAGGGAATAGATACAACTGAAAGATGAGGGCATGGGCACCACCTAAATTTAGCAGGACTGTAGGTGTCTCACCTGGGTGATTGTATTCATTAACTAAGAGTGGAAGGACACAGGCTTTCACAAAGCATGATTTAAGACCTGAAATTTAAAGCAAGTTCAGCTTTCTCCACTGATTATATAGGAAGCAAAGAGGAACTCCCCTCCTAACCTAATCATTTACAGGCAGTGTCAATAGTCTCAGTTTGTCACAGAATTACAGCAACAATTTTTGTTTGTTTATAAGAGTGATTTCCTGCACAGAAAAGAAACAGGAAGATGTAGAATTGTTTGCATAACATCAGTTTAGAGATCCCAGTGTATCATCATCGGTTACATGCACTCACACGGCACTGTGCAACAAAGTGGGGACAAGAAAACAGGTTTTATCACCTTGTCAAAAGTTTGCAAGAAAATTCTCTGTCAGTGAAAAGTGCACACTTACAACTTATGTTTTAGCAACATTAAGTCTGGAGACTTGAAAGAAATAAATAGAAGAAAGTTCAAAAATGCACCAAGCTAGATAGCTTCTTTTATGTCATCTGTCTAGGTTGTCAAGGTTCCTACAAAATCCTCATATGAAAACTGTAGAAGAAAGAAAAGAAACAGCTAGACAATCCTGCTGATGCAGATGATAAAGTAGTTCAGTACTTCTGAGAGCAAAGGCTCCATGTAGGAGTATGGAATTTATGATGTGAAATCCCTTTCCAGCACCGGGTAAGCAGGAGAGTGGAGGGACCATTCCATTTCACACATCTTATCCTGCCCCCACTACCACATGCACAGCGAACCCCAACACTCTGCCCTTCCTTGTGGTTTCTGGTCTGGGAATTAAACCAGACAAAACTCCCCAGTTTTAGCATCCCAGCAACAAAAGGGAACCCTATCTCTTCCCTACTTATTTGTAACATACATTACAGGAATAAAATTAGATACTTAAATCCTAAATTGCCCTTCATCCTTATGCCATTCCACAGGAAAATCTTTCCCACCACTCAAGCATGTGCACTTAGAAAGGTTAAAGTGTAAAGAGGAAATGAACACGGGATGTTACATTTGCCCTGCAGGTGCCCAGCTGAGCTGGAATCTGTTCCTGTCCATCTGCTCAGGTTTTTTGCTGCTCAGGTTTTTTGCTGTATGTGACACATAAAGTTACAAGATTAAGGACCATCTACTGTTACTTTAACGGTAAGAAGGCTGGTTGAGATCACCTGGAGTGAAAGGTATCAGAGTTTTAGGAATCTATGCAGACAAGCACAGTAATTCTACAAGAACCGGGAAGTAAAACAGTTTTCCATATGGAATCTCATTACACAGGAGTTCATTACAGGAGTAGGGTTCATTACAACCCAATAGCATTTTCTCTTCCTAGAGCTCACTAAAGAAGCTCTAACCTGCTCCTATGTTTAAGGTTCTGGCAGGGTAGCTTCCTCCAAACATTTTTTCTCTCTTAAAATTTCCATTGGTGTGGTGGACATTCCTTGCATTCGGTGAAAACCCTTGTTTTGAATGTCAGATACCTCACTGCCTTCCAGGAAGGCACACAGAGGGGCCTTTTTGGGGTATCCTGGTGTTCTGGAACCTGGCTTCCCTGACCCTCTTTGAGACTTGAACTTCTCAACCAGCTGCTTGATTGATGCTCCTTGTGCTGGCAAAACTGATTCAAAGTCTCTCCAGAGCCTCTGTCAGATCGAGAAATATTTGTTGTGCAAGATCATCCTTCCAAACAAATCCAGTTTCAGATATATTGGTAAAATCTAGTAGATAATACAGACATCCCTTCCAAAATGAACTGACCCAATTTTTATCTGTGTTATTTTTTCCCTTTCCCGTGCTATCTATCACCTCCAGTTCCACGCACCAGAAGCCTCAAACCTATATATCTGTCTCCAGAACTACAATTTTGCACATATGGAACACTGAAAGCCACAACTTAAACTTTAACAAAGGTTCCAGAAAATAAAATGCTAGAGGACTATTTGTGATGATTAGTCACACGTCCCTGCAGCAGCTCCCCCTCCCTTTCTGCTTGGCTTATGATCACCTACAAAGTGGCATGACCAAAACCTGGCACAGGGTCACAACACCAGGCAGATATTTCCATAAGTACTTCAGTACCCCAGGTACTGCTTTCATGGTTTAAAGGAACTTTTGAAAGCCAAGGATTTTTCCTGGCTGGCCAAAGTATATTTTATTTAAATTTAAATAGTAAAATTATGATTCTGTTGCCATGTGCTTTGCATGTTTATAACTTCTGGGTTTTTTACTTGCAACTTGAAGAGATAGCACATACTGAGTTTATTTTAAATGGTTTCCTATTCAAACTCCCTAATCCACAGTATCCAGTACTGAGGTTAAATTCTCCCCTTCAGAATAAACAAGCCTTGAAGCTCTCATTTCTCTCTGACTTATCTCTGATCTGTTAAAAAAAAAACCTGAGCAAATCCTTCTTTTCGTCTCACAAAAATTCACACCAAGAGAAGTAACTTCATCACAACCTGTCAACACTTAGAGGCTAAACAAAGAAAGGAACACATCAAGAAAACAGGGATGAAAAGCTTTTGTGCCCCTCTTCCCAAACTAATATTCCCAAAATGTGTTTGGCGAGAGGGGGGAGGGCCCATTGTTTGAGCTAACACATCAGCCCATGTGATTATTTAACTAACTATCTCCATCCCCAGACATATCAAACGGAAGGCAGTGCCAGCTGAAAGTATTATGTAGCCTTCAGTGATGTGAAACATCTAAGCTCCAAGGCATACGGTTTGGCTGGAGACTCCAGCTGGCACCGGTAGTTTTACTGTACTGTGAAAAACATTAAAGTCCTCAGATGCCCTGCTGATCATGGGATCTGAGAAACTTTCCCTTCCCTGCCTGACATGTGCTCGCACTGCAATTAACACGCTCCTCCCTCTCTTTTCCTCTCTGCAGATGAACACACACACACACACACACACGTGCACTGCCAACGTTATTTTTGTCCTGGAATGCTTGTGCTGGGAGTCCCTGCTCCGTTGTGGTTGGGAGGGGGGAGCTTTGTCCAAGTGCTAAAAAATCTGGTACCTCAACTTTCACTTGAAGGTGGCTGCAGCACATGTAAAGACCATTAAGGGCTGTGTTTTGCTTCCTAACTTTTCACACTTTTTCCTCCCTTTATGACATGTTTATTGGCCTAGAAGGGCGAGGAGGGGTAACAGAGGAAACCAAAGTTCTCCGTTCAGCTCTGACTCGACTATTGTACACCTCAGCCTCATTTAAGGGCAAGTTGCACTGGGCATGGTGGGTAGGCAGTGTGAGCAACTGGAACCATTAATCCTTGTTCACATCTGATTGTCGGCAAAATCTAAGCCAGTGGGCCCAGGGTAGTTAAATGTGCAGCTTGGGCAATTAAAAAAAAAAAAGAAAGGTTACAGATGAATATTACTGGGTCTGAAAACAAATCTGCAAGGGGTTTCGGAGACTAGTGCCTTGAGGATTAGAGCTTATTTGTGGAGCTTTAACAGGAAACTGCTAATTATGACACCTGCACAACTTTCCTTGAATTAGGCCCTGGGGATGCATTGCTTTGCCTATAGATGTTGGCCAAGGCCTCGGGCCCTTAATCCACAGCCATCACCTAAAGTGAGAACAGAACAGCCACAGGGCATTTGCAATGTTATTTAAGAAAGGGTATTGCACCACTGAAACTGGATTTTTCCTTCCAACACAAACTACTTGAGTTTTGAACACTCTTCCAAGGAGTTTTACCCTTCAGGCTCTTGTGAAATCAGCAGGCTGATCCATTAAAATGGCTCCCACTCAAAGTGAATATGTATGCAGCACTACAAAAGTGTTGGGAAAACAGACTGGGACTATAGGAATCAAAGCAAATGAACTAATGGATATGATTGTAAAACAAGGGAAATTACACAGAACCAGCGTATCACTGACTCTCTATTCCAGTTTAAAATGGACATGTGTTTCTCAAGCCTTGCCTTGGTCCTGGAGCTGAGATGAATACTAATTTCCGGGCTTCAACAAATACAATTTTAGAAGCATTTTCTAGAGCTGCTCTGCTTGCACGGTCCATGCTTTTCAGTGCACAGCGTTCACCATGTGAAGGCAAAAGCCAGGAATTTGTTCAAGAAAGCTTGACTTGAGGGTTTAAGTCAGGCAGTGGTTTACACAAGATGAGCTTGAAAAATCAGATGGGTCTGCACATCTCATAAAATTAAGGTTCTAAAAACTGCATGAGCAGCCACATCCTGGGTGAGACTTTGGGAACAATCTTGCCATGACAGGCTTTTCTACACTGCCCACTGGTTTTGTGGCAATGAAGCCAGTGCCAAACAGGCTGGTGTGTCTACACAGCAGATCAGCACTTCCCGAGCTGAGCCAATGTGTTAATCCTCCTCCTCCTCAACAATTATCACCCCTTTAGCCCGCTCGTGGATCTGGGACACAGCAACAGGCTGACACAGCTCTGTGATCCTGTTTCAGTGCTACACTGGATATATCTGCATGGTGCTTTATACCCTGAAAATATATACTGAAACCACCAGCATGGAGCACGTGATACAGGAGATGGCTGCACCAGGAATCCAGTCAACCCACAGCATTGAGAAAACCTCCTGCACAATTCTCCAGCAAGTTTCCTCCTCAAGTGCAACACACAGACAGAAGCTATCCTGATGGCAAATAATGACTAGGACATTTTTTGCTTTTAAATCAAGCTGGTCAGTGGCAAGGACCAGTGACACTGCCCTCGTCCTGGTGCCTGAAACAGCCACTCTGTAAGCCTCTCTCAAAGCAGGCTCTCATTTTATTGACAGAAACATGCCCAAGGTAATAACTGATCCCTAGGTCTTACACGGTGTTTCTGATCAGCAGACTGTGAAGTTGTCTCCAAAAATAACCTGTCAGTGCCATGCTCAGACAGCAAAGTCCAAGCCAGAACCAAACCTCTCATCTCTGAAGGTCCTGACACTCCCATGTAACATCACAGTGTGCCTCACTCTCTGACTCGTGGATTTGCTGCAAGTCTGCTCTGACCTTACTGAAAGAGCAATATCCAAACAATGATGAAGCACTGCAGCGTTCTTTTCGTCTTGGGGCAGCCAGGGTTGACAAGTGGGTGGCAGGACAAGGTTAAGCAATACATTCATAAGAAAGCACTCACAGGCTTATTTCCTTCCCTCTATCAATGACTTTTTCCAAATGTCTGAGCTCCTTTTTGTCTCAAACTGCTCAAGACATGGGAGCGTTCCAAGTAATAATAAATTCCTCGTCTTTAATTTATAACTCCTAAAATTGACAGAAGCCCATAACACTTTTTTAAGCCTGAAAAGGTGGTGGAGACGCATATTGTGTTCTCAGCACAACAACTTCTGCGGCTGCAAGGAGAGAGAGCTGCCAATGCGCCTGCAGAAATAGCAGCAGTATTTTATTTATCCCTGTAAAGCTCGGCCAGTCTATTTTGCATGAAGGAGCAGATTTACCAGGAGGAGAGGGAAGTGCTGCCTCCATTCCTTTTAACATTGTTCAGCGTGGAGCCGAGCCCAGCCCCAGGCTGTGAGCCCTCCCAGTGTATCCAACTCTACTGCAGGAGCACTGGGAAGGGATGTTACATCAGATGCTCTAAACCTTCCTGCTCGAGTTTACAGCCCAGAGCCTGTGTTTCCTCTCCTCCCCAGCTTTCCTATGGCTAAATCTGGGAATCAAACATCAGTCAATCCCATTGCACCCTCTTGTCCTTCCAAAGTGTGCAGCCAATGGTCTTCTGCACATCTATCGGAGCAGAGGCACGGAAAGCAGGGGCTTAGGATAGCGGGGGAAAATGCATCCACCAAACCCTCCATCTGCAGCCCAAAGGAACAACGTCGTGGGACAGGAAAGGGAGAGGGAATGTGGTGCACACAGCAATACAAAAAGTAGGTTTTGTGCCAGGCTCATCAGTGTGGCAGGGTAATAAGGTCAATGTGAAAACAACTGGAAGGCACATTCCCCAGTAAACATGTGCTGAGTGAAAACGGCCCGACCTTATGTTGTAGAATCCAAACCCATTGAGTCAATTGCCAGAAAACATGACATGACCTTTCAGATTCAGTGAGCATCAGTTCCAAGAGCAGGCTGCCGTGCTCTTTTCCATTTCACTGCTGCCCCCGGAGGGCCTCAAGTCACCTGAAATAATAGCTCGGGCTCAAAATCTGCACTCCTTTAATGAAAAAAAAAAATACACATGGCATCAAGTCTGACCCTGGTGGCAGATTTTTTTTATATGCTTAGCTCAATTTCTTTAAACTTAACAACTGTGCTTTGTTTTGCTTGCCTTTTTTTTTATTTTTTTTTTTTCTTAAATCTTCCCAGAGCTCAGGTTTTCCCACTGACAATCCATTTTTGGGAACGGAGGAAATCTCTTGGTTTTGTGAATGAGGAAAATAATTAATTGCTAATGAGGTGCTCCTTCCAACCCACAGCCTTCCCTCCCTAAACAAGTAAAGAAAAAACTATTCCAGTTGGAACATATTCTCTTCACTTTCTAGACTGAGAAACACATAAAGATGTATTTTCGCCCACAAACCTTCAGAATCTTATTTTAATCCTCAGAACTCAAGCTGCCCATGAGAGCAGTAAAGCTGTGCAATGTTCCAAGCACCAGCAAGATGAGAGCTTGTGATATTAAGTGCAATTCAAACTGTACTTTCCCTCCCACTGAATTGCTTTCCCTGCTAAATCCTGATTAAAATTTTTCTCCCCTTTTACTGTCTCCCTGACAGACTGATGGGGCTGAGATCTGAAATCAATTCAGTTTTTAGGTGAAATATTTATTTTGGGGGCCAAGCAAGAAGTTTTTTTGGATACTATTCAGATTTTTCCCTTCCTCTGTCAAAAAAAAAAAAAAAAAGGCAGAAAGGAGAGGCAAGGCTCCTAACCGTCTGGAAATTGTATTTATTTTGACTTGAGCTCTGCCAACCTGCAGTATACAAATACTCAGTCAAAACTGCCTCCCATCTGTGTTTATTGTGGAGGAATAGCAACATCCAATGGCCAGTTCAATGCAGGTTAATTGCAGGCGGGTATTGAATTCCCTGGAGAACCAAGTACACAGTTAGCTCCCCTGGTGTAATCTCTTTCTGTTCCATGAAGGAAATCAAAAAGAGAAAGAACAACAATGCCAACCCACGGCAGAGCTTGATGCCTCTCTGTACAGAGGGAGGGATCTGCAGGGAACAATAAGAGTCTATTAAATTCTTTCATTGGCACCAGAGAAGTAAAATGAACATAAATTAATCAGCCACAAAAGATGGGACAAGTGTTGGTGCAACTCTATTGAAGCTGGTGGAGTTGTGGAAAAGATAAATTTAACCCAGGATCTTGCAATGTCTGCACTGAAAAGTGGCTTGTTGAAAAAAACTGGGCATTCTTAGAAAAGAAAAAAGGAGTGGGAGAGGCTCCCTGTGAAATGCCACCCTTTAATATCCCTGAACAGTCACATTTTCGCCATATTGACATTTGCTATCTTATTTCGTTGCATTTATAAAGCCATGTAGCCAAGATCTTCAAAATCACTGACAGGTTGTGGGCATCAAAATTGGAGCTTAAAAGACCCAGACTCACAAGAGCTGCACGGAAAATGAGTGCCCTGCAGAGGTGTGTCCGGTTGAGCAGGACCAGGCACAGATGCCACGGTGCATTTTTGGATGGAGGAGAGGGGCAGCCTCTGGTCCATGTGAACCAGAGCAAACACACCAGTTCTGGAGAAGCAGCAGGGAAAAGGGATCTCCAGATTTGTTACAGTCACAGCCTGGAAAATCCATATCAAAAAGGCACACAAAGTTCAGGCTCCTCAGGACAACCTCAGTCTCCTCCTCACAGCTGACGTTCTATACTATGCAACACATGGCCTAAGAAGAGCTACAAAACACTTAATAAAAAAAATTAAAAAAAAAAAAAAAAAAAAAAAAAAAAAAAAAAAAAAAAAAAAAAGTTGTTGGTGGTGTANNNNAAAGGGAAGAAGAAATAAAACAGGTTGTTTGTGGTGTACCCAAACGACAGAAGGGTGGTGCCAGAAGGGGAGCAGAGTTCCCAAGGCCTCCCCAGTGAATGTCCCTGTAAGTGCACACTCCCAGGCCCCACAACACGATGGGAGCAAGGATTTCTCTCAAAGCACTAAATCAGATTTAGAGTTTTAAAACTAGCACCAGGTTCTCCTCACCAGGTGGAGTGAAGAGAAGGGGAAGGAGGCACTCAAGGGACTGCGGTATCACACACAACAGAGGGAGGGCAGGGCCTTGGCACACCTTCCCCAGGAACACAAGCACATCCAGCCCTGGAAGGCAGCAGGACCAGGGGTAGTCAGCCAGGATAGAGGGAGCTCCAGGGCAGAGATGAGAACAATACTTCAGGTGCAGAGTAAATCGGTATCACAAACAGCCACATTATTTCCCTGACAAACTCTTTTGCTCTGGGAGTAGGAATACACTTTAGCCTTAAAATACCTACTTCCCACCTCTCTAGCAAGTCCCATGGCTGGCACATTGCCCTGACACAAGTGTGACCCCCCTCCTCCCACCGAAGGAAAAGCTACACCAGCTCCAGAGGGGCTTAATGGGGCAGTCGGTGCTCGCTGCCTCCCCCCTGTGTGTGCTCAGAATTTCAGCCTCTGAACTGTCAGCCTTGGGGGGGTTAATGCGTTTTCTCCTTCCTTTCCACATTGCCAGTGGCGATGTCCTTCTCACAGACCCATATTCTTAGGGGCATTTTCAGCTCTTCCTCCCTCTTCTCCCAGATGTCAAAGCTCCCATTAAATCCGCCTGCCCAATTTATAATGCTGAAGCCTTTCAGCCAAGGCTCACTCATCTCACGCCTCATCTCACTGAAGCTTTCTCCCCTCCAGGCTTCTGCCCTCATCCCCTCCAGTCCATTTATCCAGAGTCACCTACCTTCTCTGCCATCCTCAGATCCTTCTGCTTCCCAGCCAATGTTCATCACATCAAAGCTTATTGTTTTCACATTCAGCACCTTGCACAACTTCTTTTTTTTTTTCCCCTCTCCACTTCCCCCTCTTTTCCCTTTCATCCTGGCCCTCCTCAGCTCTCCCAGGAGACAATTTGTTCATGACTTTCTTCCAGTCTCATACCAGAGTTTCTTGTATATGCCAGAAACCCGATCAGGCTACAGTACTCTACCAGGTCAGATCCATATCTCATATGTCTATGAGTAAGTTTAGTTCTTCCTCACTTTGAAACATTAAAATAACCATTACCACCATGAAAAATAAAATTAATGCTACGCTTTTCTGCTTCCTTCAGTTACATCCCAGCCTTGTGCTCACACTGGCTTCAGGTGACAAGCTGTTCTTCTCAGGCCTCACACCTTTTGGGCCTAACATTTGGGTTATACATGACGCTATGTATTAAAAACCCCCTGAAAATATCCCTGAAATCTGCTTCCTCTTACATTTCACCCAAAACTATTCTAGTTCCCTATTTTGAAAAAAAGTATCTTAACATATATTTCCATATTACAGCACTTAAAATGAAATATTTGTAAGGATTTGTAAGGATTCTTAAAACGCATGAGCTGGTATGGCTTTGTTGACAACCATGAAGGATAACTTGCTTAATTAAAACGTGTTGAGTAACATCAGATGGCAAGTTGGCCCCACAACTGAACATTTGAATAGACTCAACTCACTGATTCTGAGTTTAATTCAAAAGGCACCACTGCACCCTTGGGACTTTACATTGCCAAATCTCCTTCAGAAACTAAAGAGTAAGAGCACGTTTCTCTTCACACCGATTTCTCAGCTCAGAACAAGCTCTGGGCAGAGGCTCCACACATGCTGTTGTTCAAACTGCTGAGCATTTCGGCCTCAAGCTGACACCTATGGCCGTGACCCGTGGTGCCCTCATTTAAAACGGAGCACAGCAACATATTTCCTGCCTCACTCCTTGGGTAGTCTCTCACACAAGGCTTCAGACTGCAAGGTTCATCATTAAATGCAGATTTTCACCCCCAGGAAGTTCCAGAGGCCCAGAAAAAGATGCTACAAGCCTGGGATCCTACAGTGGATTCAATTACAGCATGCAAGGGACATTTAAACAAGCTTCCCTGGGATAAATGAGAGAAAAGAGCCAGCACACTCAGCATGAGTAAAATTAAAAGCAATCTTCAGCTGGTGCCAGCCATGCATATTTTGAAAACCGTCCCCTTTAGCCATTACCAACAAAAAGTCAGCAAAAACTTATTTTAGAATTTGAAAAGACAGAAATTTAAAGCATTTGGCGGCACAATCTGTTACTTAGGGACAAGCTCATTAAAAATGCAGCACTATTTACTGAAGGCAAAATGCAGACATGCACTTTTGCATGTAAAGCAAGCACTTATGGAGTGATTGGAACACCTTTCCTCCTGATTGGAATGGGAAGGAGAGCTGGTTAATTGTTGTGATGGATGGCTCTCTGAATGAAGGTAATAAGTGGAGAAGCCAGTCCAAAACCTCAAGCAAACCCAAAAGGCCAATGAGTAAGAGACTGGATTCAACAAGAAATGAGCCATGGGGAGTTAAAAGGAGCTTAGGAAGAGCTATGGAATTGTCCCTGGGCTGCAGGTACACTGAGGGAGAGCAAGGGTGAACTCAGGGAGCAGCCTGAGCTGATAGCTCTGTGTCTTTGGGATGAGAAGGGAGAAGAGGGATGAGAGAATTGAGTTGCAAAGGCAAACGTCAACAAATGCAGAAACAGGAGCAGGGGGAACCAGAAATCAGGAGAAGCAAGACAGTGGGAAGATGAGACTGAGGGAGGACACTGTGATTGTCCATCCAAACCAGAGGGAAAGGAGTGGGGAAGGACCCAGAGCAGAGGAAGTTCACTATCCTCCTTTTCCCAATGAAATGATTCCTTTTTCCTGGCTGGCTCCTGCAGACCTCAGTTTAAAGCTTGTTGGGAAAACTCAGCTGACTGAGCCAGTGACTGATCTCACCATGGATATACACTGCCATGAATCTCTGATTGAAATCAAGGAGTTACTCCTCACCTTGACAGATCAGGAGCAAGCCCTTGGGAGCAAAAGGTGCTATAAGGGCATGAAGCACTTTCTTAAAACACAAAGACCCTGAGCATAAAAAACCACTTGAAGCTCACAGCTATGAATTCCATTGCTATATGAAACCATATATGAGCCATTCCTAGGATATATTTCTGATATATTCCTCAAGACAACATATTACGGAGCATGTGCAACATGTGCAACAAAACCTCTGAAAGTAAATAAAATAACCACTAAAATAGTCATTACCAGGCAAATATGCTCTGAACTTTCCCAGGTCTTTTATATGACGGTTTTAATCTCTGGTCTTCAGAGCCCTGGGTATCCACGGCTTCCTTGGAAACACATCTAAGAAATTTAACTTAAAAAAACAAACAAACAAAACAAAACAGAAAAAACAAACAAAGAAAGTAAGAGAGCTGTCAAAAGGCTTGAACTCAAGCGCTCCTGTCCAAGAAGAAAAAGGGGACAATTGGCACATTAAAAAAGGTTAAAACTTTGAGAGGCTTGCAAAATGAGTAGACCAGGCTACTACAACTCCATGGCAACCATGTATTTCCTCACGTGGAAACGGAGAAGGGATGGAAGACAGTTTCCCAGTAAAATGATATCTTTTTCTGGTCAAAGAATTTATTGTGCCGTATCTCCATCATCCCATGTGATTGGGAAGAATGCATATCATTCCAAACTGCTCTGGCTTCACCAAAAACATCTTCAGAAAAAGGAGATTTGCAATCCCAAGACCTGACCCAGTAGGCTACTTAACACTGCTCCCAAGCTTCCAATCTGGCAGCTTCAGAGGCATCTTCTCTCCTGGACAACTGGAGACATATACTAAGATCAATTCATACAACATTAGGCTAAGACAAAGTAGAGGTTTATAAAGAAGTCACTCTCTTCCAGACTGTTTACTTTGCTCCTTTAAATTTTCCCAATCTGGCAAATAAACAAACAAACAAAAACGTTTTCTCTGTATCAATATTTGATGTAATAAATAATTACAATGATTTTTTTAAAAGATAATCCGAAAAGCTCTTATTTCTATGTCTTTGTTTTCTGCCTTACCCTCCACTCCCTGTTCTACTCCCTTTATATAAAAAATAACATTACATTAAATTAAATTTTTTTTAAAAGTGTTTAACACAGAGTGCATGGAAAGGAAATAAAAGAATCAGTATTCCTGGTGAATAATTTGGCTAGAGGAAAAAGACAGATACAGATCAGATTCTTTTGATATGTTAAAAGCATCCCAAAATGCCTACGCTCTGGATGCTTTTACACAAATTATCTTTCATCATAAAAGTACAAAATACATATAATGGACAGCTCATCTCTCTCCAATGAATATGTAGCCACGAGCTGATAAGATAATAGACTAAACAGTGACCTGTCACAGACTTGACAATCATGAAAGTAGAGTTTAAAAAGTTGGTTCTCACATCTCAGGCATTTCATGGGCAGGCACTAAGATCTGCTTCCAATCTTCAAATTCTTTTCATACTGTTCTGCCTTAATAAGCACAGGCATAACCCTCAAAACTGGCTGTATTTGAAGACAGACACTGTTTGTACATATACTTCCCCCACAACCTCAGCTCCCAGGAACTCCTTCCCACTTAACCTTAGAATGACTTCAGTGCCACGTAGTTGCTCTGAAACAGATTAAAAATCTCTTTATTGAGTGCAGCAGCCCAATTTGCTTTATAGCCTAATCTCAAGAGGCACCTGAGGCATCAGCTGATGGATAGGCTCCTAATAAACAATAATTATTATTTTTGCAATGTGCAAAGCAGCTGAGCTGTTGAGAGCAGAGCCTCAGAACTGGAAACTCTTTGCTGGTGGCCTTCTCTGCGTGCCCCATGTCCCCATGGCACCCAGGCCTGCTCCCTTCACAGTGCCCGCGAGAGCCAAGCTCATCTCCTTCCCCCACCACTTTTTCCAAGGCAGCAAAGACAACGTAATTTTGGCCTTAATAATTAACCTAAGAGGCACCTTTGCTCATGAACATGCACTGCACATATCTGCTACTTTCCCCCCCTACACTGCACCAAGAGCCTGTATCTGACAGCCCAATTCTCCTTCCCTTTTCTCAGTATCTCCCTTTGGAATCTGACCCATGGATAGGAAATCCTCTCTTCTGTACACAACAGAGCAGGTGGATTTGTCTGAACTGAGCAGGGCTCATTCATTACAGATTGCTTTTACATAGCTCACCGTCCTGCAGGATGCCTCATTAGCATTGCCTAGTTATTGGTAATTATTGTATTTTAAATCAACAGCCAGCCTGAAAAGAAACAGCATGTGGTGCTCAGACCTCAGAAATGATGGGCCTGGGTTCTTACTACAGTCCTACAACTGTCCCACTGTGGGATCTCTGGAAAGTCACTGACCCCCACTGTCACGATTCTAAACCCTGACAAACAGGAAGATTAGCTGAAAAAAATGATAAGTTATCAATGTGGCCCTAGCAGCAGCCTCATACAGGCACCAGCATCTCTTCCTATTAAATTAATAGAAGCTCAGCTCTTCAAAGGAATTTAGGGGCTTATTTTCACTATAAATCCAAAAGTACAGGAAAGTAAGTACACTTGAACACCTCCTGAGGGAACAGACCTGCATCTCTCAAGGCTTTTCTTTTTCTCCCCAGTTCACATCAATACGGCTTGTGGGGCACCTAACACTCACTAAAACCAATATTTATTGATTGATTTGGGCACTTTTACAGTCACAGAAGAGCTTTCCATTCTTCCTTAGCGCTATGTAGACAGAGCAGCAGCTTTTAGATGACAAAAATGCAAAAGCTGCAAGCATTCAGGATGAAGGCAGGCTGGTGCACACAGGTATTACAGTGTAAAGTGGTGAGTTCCTCCCTGAGGAACAGGCTCATGTATATGGCAGATATCTCACTTTTATTTATCCTGACTATAGTTTTTCTTATTCTCCCACACTCAGAGCAGGCTCTGGGTATCAACTGTTTTCATTCTGCAAAGTCAGCCGAGCACTTGTGGTTTTCCCTTCAGGAGGCTGTGATGAGAAAAGGGGTTGCCTTTATTTTTTCCTGATTTTATTGTACTTCCTGAGTTTACTGTACTCAGGAGTTATCACAGTGTGATTCTAAATCTATCCCCTTTGGGTGAAGAAAACCAGCATGTGATTCATTTAGGCAGTGTTACAGACAAACACTCTGGGAGTGCAAAACTAAGGTTTTAATTCTTTTGTGGCAAGTAATCAGAACGCACAATATGCCTGAAACCACCTTTTAGCAGCCTTCTGGAATATATAAGAACCTGGTCAAGCTTGGGCTGCCTGGGAGCCAGGTGAGAGCTTACAGGATCACATCATGGCTTGTTAAGACACTTTCACAAAGGCTTTTTGATTTCACTTGCACCAGCAGCCTCACGCTGAAAGGTTAGACTTGCAATCAAAGAGAATCTATGAGCTCAATGCACCATGAGCCATTTCTCAGTCACAGAAGGAAAAAGACAAAGATTTTCCCCCAGAACCAGTGGGGTATCATTCAGCATAGAATGGGAACCTGAATACAGCATTAATAAGAGTATCAGGCACATTGATCTATAGTTGGTGGGTTTGTGGAGCTCTGTGAAGCCCAAACCCAAGAGAAATGAAAAGGCAGACAAAGGGTCTTTCTACACCTGAATATACAGAGGTACATTCACCCTTGGGAACCAGTTTCTTTGAAGGACAGAGGATTTTCTTGATGCTGTGCAAGAAATTAGCACTGAGGCAGGAGCTGGCTTTGTATCTCCATGACTGTACCTGGTGCTGCCCATTCCTATCACACAGCTGTGGCAGGGGCCACTTCCCTGCTGCTCTCCATTTCAGGGGCATGATTCCAGCCAAACAATCTCTCTGCCTTAACTCAGCCTCTCCAAATGAATTAATGCAATCCAAACTGGAAATTATGAGAGGAAAGTCCAGTCTAGAAATGCATCCCCTTTCGTTATAATGGTGCTAGGCAGTCTGGGCAGTCCGATCAGTGACTGGTAATCTCCGGTGGTTTAAAAGGATGGAGGTCTAATGGTAGGTACTTTGGAATTCATTCCCTCTGTTTTTCTGCCAGACCCTCAATTGCAGAGCTTCCTGTAAGCACTGAAATGCTAATCTTTCCCATTTCATCCATGTGGGCAGGGATGGGGATGTGGAACTCATGTGTTTTGCCACAGGGTTAATTATGGTGGCTTATGCATCACTGTACTGTCATGAAAGCAGGCTGATACTTTATGTTTTATACTGTACAATTCCACTATTGTCAAACATTAAATCCCCAAAATATAACACAGCCCTGTAAAGAAAGGGAATGAAATGACGTAATAAGTGGAATACAAGCAATGCCTAAGAAAGGATAAGTAAAGGCCTAAGAGGCACAATCTTCCCTCGAGCCTGAAGCCCACACTGAGCAGCAACCCAAAGTGGTCACTCAGAGAAAGAACAGAGAAGCACATCAGGCCTGGAGTGCTGCTTGTTCCACCTTCCAGCTCCTGGCAATCTGCCATGAGGGAATTTCCTGAGCCAGAGGTTGCATCTGCATCAGTGTGTTTAATAGCCCCTGCTGGACCTATTTTCCATGAATTTGTCTAATTGCTTCTTGAATCCATATCTGTCAGCAATAAGTTCCACAACTGAATTATGCCCTGTGAGAAAAAGCACTTCTATTTGTTCTGGTCTAAAGTAGCTGCCTTCAAATTCCCTTCACTGCCCCTTTAGTCTTATGTTGTAACAGGGAATAGACATTTCCAGTTCGTTTTTCCCATGCCATTTATGACTTTACACACACCTGTATTACTTGCCTCTCTTCCAAACTGAACAGGCCTATTTTATTTAATCCTCTCAAAAAGTAATTTTAGAACTTGGCACATCCTCGTTGCCCTCCTCTCTATCTTCTCTTTTTCTATCATATCCTTTTTGGGAGAGGATGACCAGGACTTCGTGCTTCTTCAAGACATGGGTGGGTGGATCAGAACTTTGCAAGCTGCATAAGGCCATTTTCTATTTCATTGCTGACTTACAGGAAATAGTCACACTGGCCACATACCTGTAGGGTTAATCCCAGAACTGCATTCTACATACAAAGGATGGGTAGAGAATACAAATGACAGAAATCATACAGGTAAGAGTAAACATTTCTGTTTTAGTAAAGCGCTAAAGTGCAATTCATAGCGAAAAATCCATTATGAGCAACTAGTAATTGCTCCAAAACTCTATTTCGGCCTCAGTAAATTCTGAGCCCCTGCTAACTTCTGCCAGAAGAATGTACCAGAGATTAGTACACAGTTTTATCCTTCTCAGAAGCTCTGAGTTGACCACTGTTGAAAACAGATAAAGGAACAGATAAATTTTTGGTTTCATATACCATCCTGTCTGTCTGTGTGTTACAATTTCAATGACTTTAATCACAGTTGCATCCCATAGAGCCCACAGGCTCGAGGCAGCTGCAATTTGAATTCATTTCATTCTAAGGTGGCACAAAAAGATCCAGATTTTGTGCACTATTGCCAAATACAGTTCATGTTTGCTACAGAATTACACTCAATCATTGCATCTTAATGTTCTCAAGCACCTCTTTCATACCCAGCATTGCCTGTCCCTCCCTACTCCTTATCTCCAGCACCCACAGACTCTGTATCTGCACTTTGGAGAGCACTTGCAAACAGAATCTGAATTAATTTTTAGAACAGATTAGCTAAAATGCATTGAATATCTGTGTGGACTCATTCAGAATTAAAGCAGGCCTAATTCAATTTAACTTACTTCACTTCCAAAGTGAATTAAGTAAATGTAATTGAAGCTACTTAAATTCTGATTAAGAGTCTTGACATCTGCTGCAAGTGAAGCTCTATTATCCACAGGGAGTTAATTCACCACCATAAGTGTGGAAACACAACCAACTGCATAGCAGGAAAGCTGGAGAAAAAGGAAATCGTTAGTCCCTGAATTGCAATAATCACCACAGTGTATTTATGCTAAATGCCTATTTAATTTGGGGAGGCAACATTCTTGCATGACAAAAAAGGGAAATAGGCTTACCTCACTTAGAAGAACAATCCTATAAAATTTTCCAGTAATTATTTTTTTTTTTTGCAACAGAATTATAGTTGTGTCAGAATTCCAGAGAAGTTGGTTAAGTAAAAAAAGAGATGAAGTTTCATCACAAGAAGTGCGACGGCAGTCAAATTTTCTTTGCTAACTCATTGTTGTGCAAGTATCCATCTTCATGTGGGAATAGTAAAAATGGCTTAGAAATTTACCTCAGTTTTACACAATACATCACAGAAAACCTCTCTTTGCCCTGCTGTTCTTGTCTTCTCCCTATCAATTTGATGCTTAATGCGTTTGTTGTCACCTGATGGCAGAATCACAGAAACCTCAAGCTCTTGCTGCCTTGACACTGAACCTGTTTCAGGCCACATCTGTGGATAACTCTACTGCTATTGACAGTGGCAGAGAGGCCTGTGGGTGTCCTGTTTCTTCATGATCTGCTTTTGCTACCTCTCAAGAGTCCTGCTATTCGAAAAAAATCAAGGTTTATTACACTTTGTGCAATATTCAGCTCATCCCATGCCATCATTATGCTGATTTTTTGTGTAGAGCAGCAGTTATTTACGACTGAACTTGAATCTAAAAAGCACTTTTGCCAGCTTATTCTTCACTTCCATGCTGACAAGCACAGCAAAAGTAGAATTGCTAGGGTTACTGGCCCAACCTGGGCTTAGGAAGATCAGCAAGTACCTGAATATAGAGTGCAGCTCCAAGCAGCAAAATGTTGCCTGAGAGCAAAACAAGGTAGTAGTGGCCAAGGGAACAGGTACCTTCTTCAGACTTACACAGCCTAGAAATCCTCCCCAGGTCTCTCCAGGTGTCTGAGTCCTTGTTTCTGCAGGTATCTGAAGTCCTTGTGGTCCAAGGCTATTGTCCAAGTCCCAGTTCATGCTGGTCTACGTGATTCTAGAGATAAATAAGAAATAAAGCTGAGACCCTTCCCATGAAAAAGATCTAAGACCTTTTCTGTACCAGCCTCACACCCAGTAGTGAAGGACTAAATGTCACTTTCTGTCATAAATGTATTCATTTTTCCTAATTTTGTCCTTTGAAAGTTTACAAGATGTGACACTTGTTCCTTCCTGTACATCCCATCCCAACAGCTGCATTGCCAGGGGAAATTTCTCCAGATTCTTTAATAATAACACTACACGTTGAAAATGTGGGTTTCAGCCAAGAAACTTGCTTCTTTTCCCTTCCTTCTGTTGGATTTCATTCAGATAGAACTGCACTATATAATCAAGGGTAATTTCATAGGAGTTTGTGAGAAATTTTCAGTAGAAATCTGAAGGCTCCTTGTCTTTCATGATGGGATAAGATGTAGCAAGTTCTACACCAGCTCTCCTTGTCTACCCCATGGAAAGAGTGTCAAAGGTATGCCTTTCCCTGTGTACTATTCTCCTCCACAAATTCCCCAACACAGTTCAGCTTATTTCCATGTCATACTGGGCCCTTCAGACTTGTTAACTTGCTTTAACTACCTTTCACTAACAATCAGAATAATTTTTCTATTTTAAAAAGTACTGCCTGAAATAGAAACACAAACATAATTTACTAAAATGGTGGAGGGGAAAAAAGTCATATCTGAGACCAAAACATTTTATTCTGAAAATTCCCTTTACAAAGTCCATATTGACACTAAGGGAGAAGAGGGGAAAAAAGGTGCTACACAATATTTCTGAGAGATTTATTCCTTTGAGAAAATGTTTGTTGGCAAAGACAGGGAAGAAGAAAAAAAAAAAAAGGCAGAAAAAAGCCATACAAAAAACCCCAACCCAAAACCCAGAAAGAAGTGGGGGAGAATATTTAAGGGACATAATAAATACACAAGACCTTCCTACCTCATCCCCAAATCATTTCAGAGCAAGACTAATAATATGATTTTAATGACACCCGTGTAGGAATCAGTTTTCGTACCTGGAATTTCTTGCCTGACAAAATGATCAAGGCCTCGGCCTCAGGTAACTCATAGAGAAATAATATGTGAGAAAAATATAATTGTAATGTCTTCTACCAAAACCAATGACCAGCTGTGCCCTCTCTACTGGTGTATTAGTTCACTCCTCTCAGATAATGGGGAAGTAGCTTTGCTGTGTGGTCGCAAATGAAGTAGACTGGAGTAGTCAGTTCAAAAGTGACAGAAAAAAGAATTCCAAGAACTCAACTGAGAAGCTTACTGGAAAAGTGGGGCTGAAGATCTAAATGCAGGAGGTGGATGAATCAGTAATGAATGGAAGGCTCATTTTGACAGCTTGGGCTGCCATCCAAGCTAATTTGTTTCCAAGCCTTCAGTTTGCCAACTGAAGTGGTTGAGGAATAATAGGCCCCAAAAATATTTCTAAGGAAACACAATGCCCATTATCACTGAAGGAGAAAGAATCTGCACGTTTCAAAGAGGCAAAAGAAATTTGAGATCTGCCAACTTTGGCCAGTTCCAAATGACACAGGAAGGAGCAGTTACAATGTACTGAAAGGAAAGAAATAGAGTATTGTTAAATAAAGTAAATTCAAAGTAAAAGTCATCATGAAAAACAGACACAATAAATAGAAGGATGTTTCTTAGAGAGAGATGATTTTATGGCTGAGCCCATGCAAGCAGCCTACGAAAAAGAAAAGAAGGACATAGGAAAAAATTGAAAAGAAATTGGTAAAGAGAAGTAGTGTATAGTAAAATGAAAAATAATGAAGCAGTATCTTTATGTTTGACTTGGTCATAGTATTTCATATAAACTGGTCTGGATATTTTAAAAACATTAGAAACTTAAAAAATCCCCCCCCCGCCAACCATTTTGTAGCTCTCACTAAAGTCAACAACAGCAAGAAGCATCTTGCGATTGTCACCACAGGTTAAGCCTGTCCTTGTCCTTCCAGTTTCTGTGCAGAAATACCCACGTGGCACAGCACAGGGGGGTGTTGGTTTGACTACTTGAGCCAGGAAATGGAAAAGCCACGTTCTGTCCATGGATCAGCCACAGGCAAAGACCAGACCTGTCCCTGCCTGTCCCTGCATCCAAGTGGGAAACACACCCACAGCCACTCTGTGCTTCCATCCCCTCTTTCTTCACGTTCACCAAGATGACAGCTCACCCAGAAAACAGAAGAGGGAGATTTGATAAACATCTTCAAAAAAGTGAAAGAGATTTTTAGAGTAGAGCAACCAGGTAATCCCCCACTTGAAAAAGGAGTCAGCTTTATGTTCAGTTAAGCAGAAAAAGAGATCTTGAGGAGTTGAGAAACCACTGCATGGCTACAAGAAAGACCTGTGGAGGTTGTACACTCTTTTTCATCACAGACTTTACTTCTTCAGTGAAGAAGAGGTGAAGAGGCTAGACATGGCTGGTGTATATACAAAAAGCTTTTCTGTTTGTTTTACTTTATGCAAACACATTAAAATGCTTATTACTTGTAAAAATATTTCCTTATTATATTTTTTTCTACCTAAGGGCAAAAAAGTCCATTTTTCTGTTCTAAGACCTGCTCAGCAAAATACTGGAGTTACCTGTTAGCCTTTAGCTTAGGTTTTCCTAACTATCAGCAGCTGCAAAACTCACCTTTCTCATCTGCCACATAGTTGATGCTCCAAACAGACCTTTTTTGTGCACAAAAGGAAACTAACATTTTACTAAGAGAGTTTCCAGCCTTTTAGATGATACCATCTCTGTGATGCCACCAACACATGGCTATAAAAATGGCTTTCTCATCCTCCTAAACACCTTTCTGATCTGAAACCTTTTTTTTTCCTGCATTTTCAAATGAATGGAGAAAGAATGAAACTACTGTAGTTTTCCTGCACTAGGCAGATTTCTAAGCCTCAAGTGGTTTTAGATGCACATTTCATGGTCGCTGTTATTGAGGACCGCTCCTAATAAATTTACACGTGCTCACTACCTCCATTTCCACTGAGAAGGGAATCTAGCACTGAAGGTTATTTTTTCTATTTCTAATACAATTGCACTACCAGGCTACTTAATTAAATGGGCACTCAAAGCTAACTGTGTTCCCTCAGGGTAAATCTAAATTGCAATGGGAAGGTACAACTGCAATTTTAGTAGTTGTACCAAGCCCAGCTTCCACCCCAGGAGGATCAGCAGCAACACAGCTACACCTGAGCAGGTTTCACTGCAGGCTGAAGCACTGCACACATATTGACACAACTCTGTGGGTTTTACAGCAGCCAGATTAAAACTAGCTACAGCAGAACCAGGGCCAGCACTGGAGTCATGAAATATTTGAGAAGACAAGAGATGGACTCCCTTCCCCTTCCAACCACTCGGTGAATTTCTACCTAAATTAATTTCAGAGCCTTTCTAACTGTCCCCGTTGCTTGTCCCTAAAGCCAACAGTGTTTCCATGTGCTCATTTGCAGCAAAGGTGCACTTTTAATAAGTATGCACTGCCATAACTTGCATTTTTTTCATGTCAGTTGCTTTCATGGGTGGTCACCTCTCCACAGCACAGCCCAAGGACTTCCTCAATACCTTGCAAATTGATTCTTCCTCATGAGAGGGTACTGGCTGGATGCCACTGAAACAGAAATAACCATGTTTCCAGAGGTAAGATTGTTTGTGTTTACTCAATAAGCCGCATCTTCACAAAATTCTATCACTGGAAAATCCAAGTATTTTAAGAAATTAACCTTTCAGTGGAATTCTGACAAGGCAGGATGTTTTGCTGATAGATGAACAGTATCCTGCCACAGTTAAACAGATTAGTATTTGTGAATTTTGACACAATTACTGATTTCCTCAACAGATTTAAAGTCTAAGTTTATCTTCATGTTAATCCAATTTCATGCCTAGAACAGAGCAAGCACAACAGAATGTCTTTCGTAACCTTCTGATATCATTAATTATTGCTACATTGGGAGTTACAGCATGGAACAAACAGGTTTTTAAATGGAAATCATTTGTCTCTCAGCAGGGAGACTCAACAGTTTTATTTCCTTCAACACCGAGCTGCATTCAAGTAATCTTGTTTCATGGTGATCCTCCTTCAACAACCTGCAAGTCAGTGGTGAAATCCCATTTATTTTGTCCCTGGATTGGTCAAATATGCTGCCCACAAGGGGAGGTGTCTATTTCCTCTCCTAATTGTGGAGGAAGGGTTTTCTATATGTTAAGGCCACGCTTTCCCCAAGCTGTGGGCATTTGGTCAGGTTTCCTGGTGATTTTCCACAAGAGGAAATCCCCTAACTCATTAAAAAAAAAAATAGATTAATTGACCGGTTCAGTAACAAGCTGCCCCAGGACCCAATAAACTTTACAAAGGATACATTCCAATTATGACTGGGCTCAGCATGAACCTGATAAGTAAGCCAGCAGAGTCCTTCTCCAGCATCAAGAGTCTTTTTTTCTCGTTTTCCTCCATTAATTTAACTCTTTCTTGGCACTTGTGGATTGACCAACTCTTTGTTTTCCCTCTCGCTGTGAATGTTAACCCTGCTGAACAACTCCCAGCAACGAGATCTAACAGGCTCAATAAAACCAAGCCGTGGTCTCCAGTCACTTTCTTGGCACTGCTGTGGCCCTGTCAGAAGGGTCAGCTGCAGTGCTGTCTCCTTCCACCCTTTGCCTGGTGTCATAAAATGAATCCAGCTCTCAGACCAGGACAGGGAAGAGAGAAAAAGTGATTTTCTCCCAGCAGAAACATCTAGTGCAGCAGTTGGAACCACCTGCTAGCAGAGCACGGCTACAAGCCTGCCTTCACCGTGTGAGAGGCGTGGGAGGGGTACAGGGGCTTTTGGTAACAGCCATAATTGCAGCAGCAGGAGAAGGAAATGCAAGGCAGGTATCAAGCCAGGGAGACAAATCCAAAGGTTACTGACTACAAGACATTGCTTTATATTCTCACATGTTAGTCCATCGTGGCATTAGTTGATACAAACACACAAGAACACCTAAGACTCGAGTACTCCTGACCCTTTTGTGCCCACCCCTGTTCTTGGTAGCAAAAAAAAAGCCTGACCTTGGTAGCACATACCTGTCAGATGTGAGTAAGCCTGGTCAGCCAAAAAGAAGAGCTCCTGGTTTCAGGTCTTTGCAGCAGTTCCCCACCTGAGGCACCATGCTGAGTGCAGATAAGGAAGACCACACACATCAACTCTATCTCCTCCCTGCCTGTGAGGAACACTGTGGAAGCTCAGGCTGAGCACAGGGTTGTCCTCAGGTACAAAAGAAATCATTTGACCAATCTGGCAACATCTGGATGCGTCTCAAACAATCATCAGGCATCTCCTCCAGAGACAGCACACGAAGGTCAGGTGGAAGTGCCCCATGAACTGCATTTTCTCTGCAGAACCCCCAGCCTGAGCCCTCTGCCACACAGCCCACCTGGGGGCAAGGCAGCCTTTATTCACTGAGGCTTCATTAGCTGGTGAGCCATGTAAAGCCAATCTACACACCTGCCTTGTAACTACTGTTACTTTAAACACATAAAAATGCATAGAAATTTGTACAGAAGACACTTCAACTGTTTGGACCCGCATCTACTTCTGCTCAGATTTTGAATATCATTTTCA
The DNA here is from genome assembly GCA_013396775.1 of Cephalopterus ornatus. Lineage (NCBI taxonomy): Eukaryota > Metazoa > Chordata > Aves > Passeriformes > Cotingidae > Cephalopterus > Cephalopterus ornatus. The sequence continues at coordinate 625,543 of VZRE01000829.1, forward strand.
TACATTTATTATGCCTAGGCTGCACTGTATTTCTTATAGGAACAAGAATAGCTGTAATTATTGTTGTCAATCAAAGTTTCTCTGAAGTCCTCAGCTTTACTGTTTCAATAACTCATTTTAACCGGTGGCAAATGTCTTCAACAAGCACTAGAGCCTAATTTGCAGTCTGGTTCCCTTGTCATTTTCTGAGTCATCCTGGTGGAATGCTGTGAGGCAAGAGATTAGTTTTAGGACTTTTTTTCATCTTCTTTTTCTTTGCATCTGAGGGCTGTTAAGAAGTTTGGTTTCAATAGCTCAGACATATCCAAGGCGTACTACAGGTACCGAAGGCGCAATGAAGTACAAAGTTTATTCTACTTCACTACAAAGAAAATACCTGATAAACTGTTTCAAAGTCAGGCTTAGCACATGCAGGTGCAGCTGTTATTGGTTTCACTGGAATTACAGTTGCTTACAACTGGTGCTGGATTTAGCCCCTTACAAGTAAACTCCTCAGCATCACATGGAGCTCAACTGTGATTGCACACCCGTTGGTGTAAATCAGAAGTAATTCTACCAATGACACACAACCCTCGAGGTAAACATCAACCTCCCAAAATAGCTAAGATGCCAAAAATAAACATGATACGATTCTGATGGATTTATAGGTAACTGACAGTTTCCTCCTCAGGTTCTTAATCAGGTCTCACCGAGAGGTGCTAATATAATTAGGGATGAGATATGGACTAATAGGAAGAAAATATCATAACCTCCCTCTTACAATAAACCAGTTCATACACTGTACTTACCTGCAAACTGCTCCATTCTTCTGGTAGCATGACATTTGCTAAGGCAAAAGCCTGTTGATAATTCTCTGTAGTCCTATCTAGCACTCAGCCATGGCTGCTCTTCAAAAGGCCATATTTATCCCCTGGGAAATATAGCTGTATTAATATGACATTTTGTCACAAATTAATCTTAAACGGGGTAATATTTTTGACACCAAGTTGAAACTGGAACTAAAAGGCAGTTCAGGTGGTTAAAGTGGCAATATCCTGTAGCAGACTTATATTCCCTGAGATAATACTGTTATGGTGTAAGTACCAATGTACTGGGATGTACCAAGGGGGAGAACCGTGCAAGTCTTTCTTCATTTTAACAACACAGAGGATCATTGGCCTTCTACTCTTTATTACAGCTGGCACTGTAGTAATGCCCACTGATCCCAAACACCAGATCCTGTGGCTCCAGGTGCAGGATAGAATAACAAACCTTGTGCTCAGAAAAAGCAGCCAAGACAGATAATTAGCACCTCATCTCCCATCATGATGGGCTGCACTGCTAGAAGTAGACAGACAGCTTAAAAAAGATGATCTTTTTTAAAAAACTAATTTCTCATTAAAGCGATTAAAAGTGGCCTGGTCTGGTTTTTAATTGAAGTCCCATGGCACAAGTCAGTTGTGAAGAAAGGGATTCTCTGTGATGTGCTCTCTTTCCTGCTGTGGAAGTTCCCAGGTTTTGTGCAGTTCATCAACACCAGGCTAATTAGCACAATGTAATCTCACCACTTACACCCACTTCCCAACTCATTTGCACATAGTTCCCACTACTACAGAAATTGGGGTAAATTCATACTACAGATTTCCACAGGAGCTGACCCTATTACACAGAGGATGTTGTAAACCTTTTTTTTGTTCCATTCCTCCAAACTACACGATGTAGATGGTCACTGAAGATTTGGTGATTTGGTGAACCCCAAAAACTACCTTATGGGCACTTCAGTGAACATCTCAGCTGTTCTTCACCAATTGCATGTCATCTGCCTTTAATGGGATCTTTTTCATTAAGACTAACGTCTCCTCCCTGGCTGTTCAGCTCAATTCCCTCCTCAACCTGAAGGCTGCAGACACAGACCATGCAGAAATATTTGTGTTACACGACAGACTGAAATACCCACACTCCTGATCTGTTCAATATCAATCCTGGAGATGTGATGTGAAGCCTGCTGACCACTAACAGTCATTAAAGATCCTATGACACTTTTTGCAAGAGCAGAGGGTGTTATTAACTCCAGGATCCTGGCTATGTTCCAGTTTGGATAATTACATTCTCCCACACTAAATTTCCCCCCCCCAGTTTCAGACGGGGAACTTCTGTTCTTCACTTCCTCTTGGTAAGAACCAGAGCGAAGTGTCGCTGGCGCTGAAATGCCACCACGTCCCGGCCCCGAGCCCGGCACGGGGCTCAGCCCGTGGGTACAATGTGCATTCTGCAAAAGGCCCTGGGACTCGTTAGTAAAGAGTGCACAACGTGTGACCTGGAAAACCATAAAGACACAGCTCCAACCTCGGTGATTCTGCAGGTTGGTCACACATGCACACGTTGCTGGATTTCATTTCTGCCAGTGCAACCCGCAGGAAAGGGCTGGGTGTCCACCAGTGCTGTCCTCAGGCTGGACCAAGAGGTTTTGCTAGTGAGTGTTCTATCAAGTGCTCAAGTGTAAGAATCAATCCAGCTAAGATCTAAAATTCAGGCCTTTTTACGCCTTGGTTGTACTCAGTGTCCATGAGTTTTCTAGGTAACAACTCGATCTTCTGGAAATAGACAGCAAATACAAGCAGCCCTAATCTCTGTACCAGGGAACACCAGAAAATATTGAACTAAGGGCAAAATTTCTTACTTGAACAGGAAGACCTGTGTGTTTATCCAGCGGAGTTGCTTGCTCCTTGGAGGTACTGTGAAATAAGAGTAAAATGCATCTGCAGTGAGGCAACAAGGGCCCATGGGGTACCATTGCCATGACCTGGAGAGAGAGAGGGAACAGAACAGACAATGTAAGAGAGGGAAGCACTTCCTGTGACTTTGTCTGGAGAGGCAACTCACCACCCATTTAGTTAAGTATTAAAGGTTAGTTTGATTTTCTTATGAAAAACATTCCTGGGAAGTCTACGTGTGGACTTGGAAATTCTGATGGTTGAAGGGACTAAATCACTGAACTATTAAAGAAACCTTGAAAATACTATTTCTGTGTTCATTTGAGAGCAAACAGACAGAATTCTCTTCTCTGAATTCCTCCAGCTTAGCATAAGAAAGATGATACACTGTAGATTCTGTTGCTCCAGGCAACTGATGAGGAACATCTTTGATGTGCTTTGATTAATGTTGGCTTCTTTGATTCAATGATATTTGGTTCCAGCTCCACTTTAAAAATAAAAAATCCTTACTACCACAGGGAAAAATATTAAGGACATCTGCTTGGAAAACACTTGGGCTTATGTTAAGAGTTCTTATGCAAGATCAGAAAGTTTTCCTGCCTGTATTGTTCTCTCTCCTTTGAGCTGGTCACCTTGACTGCAAACCTGGACACCAGGTACGCTCTCCTGGGGTAAAACTTTCCATCTTTTAGGACAATAAAAAAATAGGAGTGAAAGGGACTGCCAGAGACCACGTCACTCCCTTTCCCTCCCAAATCACCTGATTGTTTCTAGCAGACATCTGTCTGTCTCTGTGATGGAGGTTTCATGCTCCCCTGGAGTGATCTATTTTGGGATTTAGCTATCCTACCCACTCACTCCTTCAGACAAAGGAATGCTGTCAGGAAACATTAGACCTCCAGAGAAATACAACCACTCCTGTAGTAAACTGTGGAATCTGTATAAAAATAGAGAGAGCAAATCGCTTCGGTGATGTTTGATTAAAAAAATGAAAACGGATTATGTATCCAAACTGGGTGGAAAGGGATTCACTCAGAGTCAGAACAGTGGGAATCTACCCGGTTTCCCTGGTTATTCCACAGCTTTGGGACTTTATCATTTTGAGTCCAGAAGCTTTGGATTAAGCAGACCAGATCACAATACCCAGCTATCTCAGTCTGACATCCAGTTAACGGTAGAAGGAACAGAGCCAGAAAGCAGAAGGAGGAAGAGAGGGACCACCAATCGTGTTTCATTCACTGGGCAGACATCCTCCAGCTCTCAGTCCAAGAAAACTCCCACTTGTTTCTGAACGAGCTGTTCAAAAGCAGCATTTTCCTGAATGGATCAGCACAGCTCCCAGACTAAAGGCTATTCTAGAATAAGCCAATGGCATTTTTATCCTGCTCTGAGTTAATATTAGTCCACGCTGCAGTGTGTATCCTGATAGTGGTTTAAGTTAAGATTTTTTTTTTTTTTTTTTTTTTTTTAGGAAATGTGAATTCCCGTATGCCCTACTTTGGTAGCTTAAAGATTGTAGGAGGTCAAAAAAAAATAGGTCAGTGAAAATAACATTGCAACAAGAAATTAATTGCAAAGAACGTTTAATATGACAGGGGACTACATAAAATCCTATTATATTTCTTCACTATTCTACTCAGTAGTCTGTACTATTGCTATACTCAAAGGCCAGGGCAGTCTCCCAGGGTAAATTGCTACATTAGTTTGACATTTCTGGCTCCAATTAACCTTATATTTGAGCTATTTTCTGAGGGTTTTTTAAAAAAAGTCTGTGATAAGGTTATGTTTTTCTATTAGAGTTTCAATTGCTTAATGGCCTGTTCCTGATGCCAATCCCTCTTTAAACACATCCTAGGTAAGAAAATTAGGCCATAGTATGACAATACATTGCTTTTGGAAGCAGGACCAGCCTAAGGTCTTCCAAATTCTCCCTCCTTGGCCCTGTCCTCACAGGACAATCCACTGTCCCCTCCTTTGCTCTTCTTCAGGACTAAGTGCTTCACTGCAATCCAGGAACTAAAGCTTCAAAAGCTTTCCCAAATCCCCCTGTCTTACCCAGTGTGGACTGGGAAGGAATCGGAACACTGAATATCTCTGATTTGACAAGAACGGTGGCAGATTCTGCTCTCTTCCCTCGAGCTTTAAGGTGCAATTGCACCACACTCATGAGCAGGTATCACGTTTTCCTGAGGGAGGAAGACTGTGATATTCCACTCATCCCTAGGCATGCCTTCACATAAGCATCCTAGGGGATCATGCAGGAAAATTTCAGGAGGAATTTCTTCATGGAAAGAGTTGATAAGCATTGGAAGGGGCTGCCCAGGAAGGTGGTGGAGTTACCATTCCTGGAGGTGTTCAAGGAATGACTGGAGATGGCACTTTGTTGACAAAGTGGTGATGGGTCAAAGGTTAGACTCGATGATCCTGGAGATCTTTCCCAACCTAAATGATTCCAGGGCCAGGAGTTGGACTCTGTGATCCTTGTGGGCTCCTTCTGTGGCGTATTTTGTGATTCTTTGAATGGCATAAGCTGGATTAGAGAGGTGTTCCATGCACTAAGCAATCTTGATAGAGAAGACACAAGATTTACCTCCCAATCTATATATTAAATGAAAACAACATGGAAACAAGCAATGCAAACAACTGTCTCAACAAGCAAAGAGCAGGACTAAGGTCCTGCTTATACCTTAAGCACAGACTAGAAGTACATTTGCTCTGGTGCTCCTTGCAGCTCTTCCTGCCATTTGGAACGGATAATTCCAATTCAGAAAACGCTGCCAAGAACATGCAAAAATTTGCTGAGAACCAATGAACCCTGCCCACAGCTGCAGATCCAGCCAGATCAGTACCTTCTGGGGATGAAGTCAAAGAGAAACAAGATGAAATTCAAGAAAGCTTTCTCTATGGCCATTTGCCCAAATAATATTCAGTGAAAGACACCAGTAGTGAAATGATCTTCCTCCCGTTCCACAGACATAAACATATATTCGTTATTTGAGCTTCACCAGAAAGTAATTCTTGGGAGTAAGTCTCTTGGCCTGTAATTTTCTGGCAAGCAGTTCGCTCCAAGTATGAAATTTTCAAAACATGAAATTCAAGCTCTATGACCTACAGTCTGGCAGACGAGTCGATTTTAATGCTTTAATCACGATCCTGCTATAAATGCTTACATTTATGAATGCAAATTCATTAGCAATGAGCACTTGCCAAAAAAAATACGTGTTTTTGAAACATTCCCAATGTCAAGTCTGCTTATTTTAATGTTTCCGGAATAGAATTACTTGGGAAGTGAAACATCTTAGATTTTATTTTTATTTTCGTATTAATGTGTTTCAAATTGAAAGAATAATAGCCAGATTTTGCAGCTCCCTCCAGCTCCAGTATTAGGTGAGGGGTAATAATACTGCACAAGCATCATAGAGACAACTACAGAAGTGGGAGAGCTGAGATATGGTTGGCAAGGAAACCACAACTGACAATAGGCTGGATTTTCACATGCAGAACCCACAGCTCTGTGATGTTAATTATGTACAGCTCTGCTGCTGAACTCACCCCATTGCCTGCCACATGAGCCAAACTAAGCAAATACCTCATCACCTCACTGGATTTCTCTGATAGACCCAGTGGACGCAAATGACATTTTCATTTATTTCCGTGGACAAAGATCATGATCTTGGGCCTTATTTTATTTATTTCAATCCGTTCTTAATATTATTTACCATCCAAACTCATGGTAAGATCAACAGGATGCAATTCTGTCCTCTGCCCAGAAAACAAACAGATTTTGGGCACACAGAGTGAGAAAATAATCATGGCTAAGATTTTTGAAAGATTGATACTTAAGCGAGGCAACTTAATAAGCCATGGCATGGTCTTTAACAGCACAGGAGCTCTTGAAAGCACGTAACAAAAATGAAGACTCTTATTTAAAGTGTCTAAAGACAGTGACTAAAGAAAGTTCAGGTTAGTTTAGTAAACCATCAAAAAATCCCAATACTAAAATGATAATTCTGAACTCTAATAATCAACCCCTTCAATCTAGAAAACACAGTATGTTGTAAAAATAAGGTATATATAGAAATTATTAAACTAGAGTAAAGCCACTACTGAAACACAAATCCTGAGAGTGTCTTGCAGCCTCTGTGGAGCTACACAGACTTTCACCAGATTTCAGGGAAGTTTCAGCTCCAGTTCCATAGAGCAACTGGCTGTTGCTCTCTCCCTTCCTCTCAGGACCAAAGAGCTCAACCCCAAAAATAAATAAGGCCCAGTTGGGAGAAACCTTTCCAGACTTTAACTCTACAGCACCTATTGATAGTGCGTTTTGAACCCAGATCCTGTACAAAACTAAGGTCAGGGGAGGTCCTGCCCTCTGTGCCAGCTTGTGTGCTCTGGAACTAATCCCTGACGGGACACTCCTGCCAAGGCAGGAGGAGCTGCAGGACTGTGAAACCCAGCACTGGACCCAGAATTCCCCTTACCCCTCCCTGCTGCCCAAAATCAGCAGAGCCAACCATTAAGTCATCTTCTGCCAATTTGCATTGGAAATGCCCTGTGAGCACCACTTTATCCACCGGGAGGTTCCCAGTGTATCATTTATTTATTGTGTTGTCTAAAAATTACCTTCAGAAATATAAATGCTAATTTGAATGTAAAAAAGATTGCATCGAGGCAGAGATTCAGGCTGGGAGATGTTTTCCACATTCATTAATGCAAAATAAACTGCTCTGGTTTTTGGGAGCGAAGGATCAAGGACTGTCTTTTACATAATTAAAAATCTGAAATTTTCCCATTATCTTCCCCGCACAAGATTCCGAATTCAGGAAACACCTCTGTGAGTATTAATTGTGCAGAATAATATGGCTGACTGTCTGTATGATCTCTCCATCCTTTGATGTTTAAATTGATCCTGGTATTCTGGAGACAGCTTCTGCTGAACCGATTTCCTTGTCTTTATTTTAGCTAGGTTCATTCAAAGGGCAAAATATCTAAGCATTCAGCTTTTGACCCTACTAGCAAATATTTAATGTATGAATTAAACTGGACAGGGCTTTGCCAGAAGCTCTCTTCATGTTTTATTTCTGAAGCTATTTTTACCAACATTTAATCGCTTAAATGTAAGGAGATAAAGACATCCCTGACAAACTGTGTTTATTGAGCTAAATGCCATCAAGGAAAGCCCTTTTATTTTTTTATAATGGGTTCAGTGCACTTTGCATCTCTGGCTTTATCCTGGAACACACTGTTACCATCCTGGAGGATGATACAGTACCTAATATACTCCTAAATAAATGCACAAGTGGACGGATACAGGAGGCAGCTTGACAAAGAGACGGATGGATAAACTTGAAACCATCTTTAATAGGCTCCCAGGAAATAAAAGAGTGGTTACAATCTCCAGTCACTCTCCTGCCCTTTCTGTATATATTTACAAGGGACCATTCTGTAAAAACCATCAGCAAGCAAACAACAGCCAGACACCTGATTAAAGGTCACACCGGCAGTGACAAAGCACAAATTAAGAGGGAAAACCCTGATTTTCACTCCCCCATCAACCAGGAGGCATTAGAGACTAGATTGCTGTGAGTCAGCAAAATCTGAAAGAATTCTGGGTCTCCAATTTTTGGATATTAATGATGACCTTTGGATGGCCAGGAAGAGGAGGAAGGTAGTCAGGAGGGGAGGGTTTTAAGAACAAATAGGCAAGAGGTGGAGAGGGTGAGAGCACAACTGGAGAATGACAAAACCAGGCCACTGCCAGGTGGAAAGGGCTTTGAGAGAGAACGTGACCGAGTAATTAGCAGGTGGAAGGGGAAGTTGAGGGTCAAAATCAATCTGTCAGGGGCAGCAGGGAGGAATTACCACAACAACTGGCTCTTGCCTGGCTCATGAGGGGGGGTCTGCAGTCTGCTGGAGGAAATCACAGCCTCAACTCTGCAGTGGCTGCAGCACATTCCAGAACAGCCCAAATTTGGACTGCACACCCACCATCGCTGCCTGTGCTGCCCTGGCTCATCTTGGAGGGGCAAACAAGACCTCACTTAGCCCCCAGCAGCTAAACCAGGAACAGGCTGTGATAGCCTGGTCTGTGTTTATCTAAACACGGTGACAGACATTCCCAAACTAATTCCAGTCTACAAACCGTTTTAATGCAAGTATTGACAGGTAACGGTTCCTTCCCTTCCCAGCCATACTGGACCCCAACTTGTTCCTGTTATATTATTTTTATTAGGACTTTTCATGGCAAAAGGAGAAATACAAAACAAACAGCAAACATGAAGTAGAGCCGTGGGGGTTGTTTTTCCCCCTCAGGAGATGAGGGGAATTTATAGACTCTTCTGATTTCAAGAACACAACTATGTCTCTGTTTTCCTGAACATCCTTTGATGTTCAAATCCATCTTCGAGGACTGGACAGAGCACTGCAGAAGTGACTTCCTTGCCTTTATTTCTTTGTAAGGTTCATTCAAATGTCAAAAATCCAAGTATTAAGCTCTTGACCCTAACTAATCTGCTGGGCAGTACCACAGACAGGAAAACTGTCTATAGGAAGAAGACAGAACGGCAAGTGCTGAGCCAAACTTCCCCACCACACATCCTACACAACAGACTGCTGACAAATGCCCATTTACTGTCAGGGAGAGAGCAGTGCTGTAGCAGGTGAAGCCCTGCACTGCTGCCCAGTCACCCTTTGGTGCCCCTGCAGAGGCCAATAGTGCTGCTGATTTTTGTTACGGGGCAGTGATCTGTAATTTAAGTGGAGACATTCATCATTCAGGAGTCACAGTCGAACAAGCTGCTCAATGATGACCTGAGGGCACTCCCAGTCATGAAACCAGACTCAAACAGCAAGTGGGGATATAAACGCTCATGTTTAGGGATGAGTGTTTACATCCTGTCTCTCTCACTGCTTCTTCTGTTGTTTAATAAATGGGTTCAGACCTCATGTGATGTCCTTCAAGAGTCTATTAAGAGCTACACAAGTTCCAGCAATCAAAAGAAAAAAAGACACTGTTAATAGTCCACACCAATGTGTCACTTGCATTCATCATAAATGCCAAAAAAATTAATTGTTCAAAATTCTGAATGCCAAATACCCTGCTTCGTTGCATAAATTCTGAATGCCAGGTACCCTGCTTTATTGCACATAGGTGCATTAATCAACTGTTCTCCCACTTCCTCAACAGCCCATTCCCAAATACTATTATTTCAACAGCAACTGCAGACTCTAGGAAAAAGAAATAAGAAGGGGGGTAAAAAGGGGTAGGGGAAGTGAAATCTTTCCCCCAAGACCCTTTAAATACATTTTCAGGCAGGACCCAGCAAGAACGCTGAGATTTTGCATCAAGAAGGGCTGGAAGTCAATAAAATTTGGAGAACATTTCACAGCCAGCACACCATACAAGGGATGTTTCTGAGTAGATGATCAGGCATCTTTATGACTGTCTAGTTACCATGCCCATTTAATTACCTCTTGGAAAAATTCTATCCATCATCTCCTGACTACCTTCAGTGAGAACAATGCAAGTGTCCGCTCCAGTTTCCCAGTCAGAGCAGACTGCCAGGAACAGCAGCAATAATGACATCCCCTTCTGTCCTCCAGGAACTGAACACAAAAATATAGCTGCTGGGATTCTTCTGCACACTTCTGCCAACTCTCTTGCCAGGATCTAGCTGTAAAACAGACTGGATCCAGAGATGGCTTCATAAAGGGAAAAACAAACAAACAAACCAACCCGCACCAAAAAATCCCGATGACCAGATGTGACCACTAATTGGGAAAACAGTCCCTTTGTCTCATGCAGCTGTAAGAAACTTGCAGCATCATGCAAGAAACAGCTTTGGCTAAAATATAAAATAGGACATCAGAACTCTTAGGATTTTGCTCCCGCCACTGATCCTTGTGTGATTCACTTCACTCATCTGTGCCTTGGTCTCCCTCGTCTAAATGAGGATGACAGTTACTTTCCCATGCCTTGGTGGTTTTGTGAGGTTTAACCCTTATTAACATTTGCAAAGCAGATTGGGACCATTGAATGGAAGGCTGAATAGAATTTTCAAAGCTTTATTACTTGAGAGAAAAATATTGGGGGGAAAAAAATATCCCGGTCAGGGGCAGGAGACGCCGCTCCCTTTCTGAGGGCGGCAGCAACTGACTCTGTGGGACCAGCTTAACCCAGTTCTCTAAGGCCATTCCCTGGCTCAGCTGGCTCTGAAGAATCATGCTCTGCAACCACCTCTTTTCATCCCCTTTAGAAAAGGTGAGCAATATTTATTGGTTCAAGCAGGGCCAAGGGCTGACATTAAGCAAATTTCAAGGGTTATTTGAAGTTAATTGAGTTTAATCATGTAATGATTTTGTAATTAGTCATAGTTCCCAGTCTCATACTGAAAAAGTCACACTTAAGAATTATTTAAAAGAAAATTAAAGCCAATTTAGAATAAGCAGGAGGAAACTCCAGCAGTGATTGGTGGGGCTGGGTGAGGGAGCAGAAAGTGCTGGCTAAATGCACTCAGTGCAGTGAGCTGAGGTCCCAGCTGGGGATGTGCACCAAGGGCAAGGACAGCAGCAAGTTTCTGACTGTTGGTCATGAGGACTTGGTGGTGTTCCTCACTGGTAAAGAGTTGGGTGGATCTTGCCCCAGGGGAAAAGAAACTCCAGAGTTTTCCCACCTCACCAGAGCCAGGTCCACCCAGGTAATTCAAAAGCAGAAATCAGGAAATTGTGTTTACACACCCTTAAGCCAAGACTTGCCAGTGGAAAACTATATATTCTTAGTTATATAGAAGGTAAGTCTTATCACCCTGCATAGAAACATAATTATTATTAAAATTATACTTCTCATCACCCACTGATAATTCTTCTGTAACTGTCTTGCTTATTTTTATCAAATTACAAAACTGATGTGTTCCCAGCCACTTGGCAATGATGATCCACAAGCAAGACTAGCTGGGACAATTATTTTTTTTCTTTCAAATGCTCAAATTGTGTGGAAAATTCAGCCAAGGAGAAATAAACAGACGAACAAAAATTCAAAGCAAAAGTAAAGTAGAACACTAACTACAATATATTAAAAATTAATTTGATTTTTCCCTTCAGAAATAAGATTTTTCAAGTGATACCTTCCTAACTTTATTTACAAACACATATTATAAATGTATATATTCCAGCTTGAAATTACTATCTCTGGTTTTCCTGGTGGAGAGAGGATTTCAGTGATGAAGCTGTGAGACAAAGACTTTCAGAACAGCCCAATAAATATCAGGGCTTCATCCTCATAAGCAAAGGCTTGACTTGGAGTCAGTGCTCCATGTGTAAGGCCTGACAACATTGTGGTGCCTTCCCAGGACAGCACTGCCACCCCAAACACCTCAGAGCTGAGGGCTCCTGACACCAGGCCTTTGGTCCTTCCTGAGAGAAAATCAGGGACACGAGGGACAAGGTCTGGGAGACAGGACTATGCTCAGTAGGAGCGAACCATGGGACACCTGATGTGCCCAGTGGACAGCAGGATCAGAGACAGACAGTTTGGTGCTAATTCATTCAGAGGAAATCATAGAATTGATCTGAAGGGACCTTAGAGATCATCCAGTTCCAAACCCTAGTTCCACTCACTAGATCAGGCTGCTCAGGGCCCCATCCAACCCAGCCTGGAACACTTCCAGGGATGGGGCATCCAAATCCACATCCCAGGACAGTTTCCAAAAGCTAATGCCATAACTCCAGAAGGCAGTTTCAAAGGCTTCTTTTCATTTTAAACACAATCTCATCCACAATATTCATACCGTCCTCCTACAGCCATAAATAATACCAGTGTATTACTTAATGATATGACTTATTTATTATTTAAATGATTTATGTAGAGCCTATAACCTTAACAACTATAATGATAACGATTCAAAAACCAGAAGCAACTTGAAAAGGAGATGCTTAAATAATTAAAAGCCTCCCTCCTTTCCCGAAACAGAGCTGAGGAGCAGTGTGTTTTTCTTTCTTTAGGTTTCTAGTTCTCCTACACATGAAAGGGCACAGTGCCATTGGCTAAATGCTGGCTTAGCAAAGGAAAACCAATAAATCAGGACACCCATTGTTACTGCAGCTCTTGTCTAGCCTTTCCCATCCACACATCTCAGAGGAGCGTAGTACCACAGGACCTGTTTTGCAGAAGGTGAAGCTGAGGACAAGGAGGTGATACAAATGGTCCTTGGGCATCCAGAAGTTCACATGCAAAGCTGGGAATAAATCTCTTCTTCCATCTGCTAGACCAGGTCTCATCCACCAGCTTCTCTCTTCTTGGTTTTTTTTTTTTCTTTCATGATTCTCTGCCTTTTCAGCATTTCCCATGTTTCTTCTCTCTCCTCCAGTGCCTCTGTTCTCAACCCCAAGCATTCCTCCTCCCCTGGTAGTCTTTCCCTCCAGGTTTACCCCTCCTGGCATTCACTTTTCACCCATTTTTTTTCCAAATGGGTTTTATCCTCTGCAAGTAGGCAAATACTTGGCAACTCACAGCCCAAGTGGGTAATTGAGCACAGTTGTAAGTGGATTATCGTGGAAATGACTGATTCTACCCAATGTAGAAAGCTCAAGGCAGCAACAGGGTGCTTTGCAGTTTAAACATTGTAAAGAGAGGGGAAATATTTTCAGGTTTCATTTTAAAACTTTCTAAATGCAAAAATGGAAGCCGATTCCCCAGTGGCAAGGCATAAATACACATTGTAAACTCAAATCACCACATGTTTGCCTAGTGCTATTAAGGGGAGCAGATGAATTACCAGAATCCGACTTTACAGAGCAGCTGGAACAGTAAAAAATAAAATAAAATTTTAAAAGATATTCTGGACTACTCCTCAAACAAGCCAAAAAGGCAGAAGTTCCTTGTCATCAATCGTGGGGTTCAATGAAAGCATTACTAAAGTAGACAGACAGGTATCTGCAAGAGAAAATCCTAAATACTTGTGGGGGATTCACAAAAATGGCACAGAGAACTCATGGACTGGAAATTCCTAAAGCCAAACCCAACAACCCTCTGATCTAGGGATCCTCTATGTCCATTTGACTCTAAACTAACTCCTTAGCAAAGGGAATTATTTAATGTAACTGGGAGTGGAGAATGATAAATGCTTATGGATGTTTAGAAGTCCTTATTTTATTATTTTTTTTATTATTATTCAGGACACTGGACTGAGATTTGGCAAACCAATTCAATATCCAGGTCTGCAACAAATTTTCTGTGTGACCTTGGCAAAGTCACTTAGGTCTGTGCATCCCATTAGGAAGCTAATCCATGGAGATAATGCAGGGAGACAGAGACAGGCACCAAAAGAGTGGGGATGCAGACCACCTAAATAATACATAAACATATTATTTTCTTCTACTCTTCATCTCCTCTATTGAGTATTGCTCATTCAATGCTGCATTATCTTTATGGCATAGACTTTTCTCCCACCCCCAACAGGATCCCAATTTCATAAACCATCCTGAAGTATTGCATTAATACAAATAAAAGTGAGAATATGAATTCAAAATTGTTATATTTATCTCATCAGAGCTGCTTACATTTGAAAGACGTAACTGTCACAGTGAACGGCTCCCAAGCAATCTGCAAACTAAAAAGGCAAATAAATGTTTTGTTAAAAGTTATTTGAGGAACGATTCTAAAAACCACAATCAACACAAGAAAACCACAGTCTGCTCAGTGACCCATTGAGAACATACAGAGATATGAAGTTTGAATGAAAAAAAAATCACAACTTCATCTGCCAAACTACCTTCTTTCTTCTCAGAAATAGCAAATCAAGGGAAGCATTTGTGAATAAGGACTATTCATGACTGCAAGCAGGTACATTAGATATGGTGGACTGAGAAAGCAGACTCAGTCTGCTGGAGACAGACAGTCGCAACAATTTTCAGTGTCAAAGAAAAATCTGGCACCTTGTTAAATATTAATAAGCTGTCGGGGTCAAAATGTTTAGGTCCTCCCGACTCAATCACTTTCATTTCTACTTCTCAGAAGCCATTCAATTGGAAATACCCTTTCCTGTCTTGCCCCTCCTCATCCTGCCTTCTCACCAAGAGCCAGGCGGAATCAGATGGAAACGGACAGTAAACGAGTTGGCAGCCAAATGAGGTTTTTTGTCTGCCCTGCCTTTGCTGGTGTGAATTCTGTTATTGTTAGTGAGGCACAGAAAACTTAAAAGACAAGAAAAAGAACAATGTGAAGAGTTGGTTTAGCAAACCTCTGCTGCATTTTCTGCAGGTTAGTGTTATTGATTACTGACACCTAAGGGTCTGACACATAATCGATAGACCCCATGACCCACATATGTGACATGGCCTGTGGGGGCTTTAGAAACAAGAATGAACATGGCAGCTCCATCCAAAGCTTTTCATATAATATTTATTTATTTATTTGCCAGCAAAGCTGTTTCTACTCAAATTACTGTCAGGGTGAAAACTGGTGTCAGAGGGGTTTGCTCATTTTTTTCTCTCAGAACTTGAGGACTAGAGGAAAAAAAAAAAACTGTTTGTGAAACAAAAATCTAACTCCACACCAGCAATCCAGGAGTTGAACCTCCCCTTCCCTCCTGAATTTAGCTCTTCATAGTGAGAACTAGTTATCTGAAGGAGAAAGAAGTGCTTGAATAAGAGAAAGACGCACAAGGTGTCTCACCAGCTTACCTTTATCTTCCTGCAAGGTGCCAGAGCAGCACAGGGGAGTGTGGAAAGCACCAGTCAGTAGGTTGGAGGGGCTCTTTGCTGGTGCAGAGTCCTCAAGGGCAGGTGGTAAAGCTTCTGTACTGCAGTTTGCAGACCACAGTCTTCTCCAGGCATAACTCTCTGTTTTGTTGTATCTTCTCCCAGTACAAACTGGTCACTCGGGATCACTGCTGGGACTCCAGGAGCTGCGCCAGATGTGCTCATTTCCTTGACTGCAGCATTGTTTTTAGCTGGGATTTTACATTCCCAGAGCTATTCTTCTTCTCAGTATCTCTGCTGTTTCTGAATTAGAACTGTCTTCACTAAACATTGTTCACTTATAGTTTGAGGACTCTGCCTACACAGTATTCAAATGAAGGCAAACATCTGAAATTCTCTGTATTTTCAGAAATTATTAAAGATTTTCCTCCCATTTCTCTGGAATATTCTATCAATTGCCAATTACATCTGTAATTTTTCTAGTTTGTTTGTTTTTTTAGGCATTAAATTCTTGTTGCAATATTTTAAGACCAGCACACACACACAGGCCACACACAGGTTGGTTTATGATGGCACTTGAGATAAATGCAGGCGTGTCACTTCATGAGCACAGTGGACAACTGGGAGCACTCACTATGGAATCAGGGGATCCTGGCTGGAAGAAGGGAAACCAAGCAAAGTTTAACATGATCAGGTGTCTGAATCAGACTCTGGGTATGTATCTTCACCCACAGAAACTGTCACTGTCACAGAGCAGGGCTGACACCAAGGCTGAAGATCAGCAGGAGTAAGTCCCAGCCTAGTCTGATGTCACTGGAGTGCTGTGCTGCACAAGGGCCAGATTCCTCATTGCTGTGGAGACTTCAGTCTCCAGAGCAGATAATGTCCTACTACAACTGGGCACCCTGCCCAACCCCAGCAAGGACATTCTTTCCTGGATGAGCAGATCCAGGCCAGAATAGCTGAGACCTTTCCATCAGTGAGCAGTGGCTTTGGTTCAGTATCTGCCTTCTTACACCACCCAACACAGCTTGCTTCCAAGCCAGGCCCCAGGAAGCACTTGGTGGGGCTGTCTGAGGCCACAGAAAATATCCTGCTGTTCTCTTCCTCGTAGACTTTTCACCCTGCTTCTGTCACACTGACACTTTCTTGGCATATCTCGAAGGAAAATACATTTCTGACTCAAAGCTATGTGGACTTTCAATGCTTCTTCCACATCACAAAGAACCAAACTGCTGCAACCAAAGAGTTCCCACCAATAGCAAATAACCAGGACAGAAGCTAAGCCCTCCCAGCAATTTCTTACATTAAATGCCCTACAATAGCATCTAATCTTGAAATATCAGTCAGCAAAAGTCAATTGAGAGGCTGTTGACAAGTCCCTCCACAGTGCTGTTCTCTGTGCCAGCTTCTGTGTAATGCTGGAAAGATTTCAGTTTTACTAAATCCTTTGTCGACATGAGCAAAGTTTTTATGAAGCCAGTGAAGCATGGATTCTGTGATGCATGTAGGGTACCACACTGTGTTGTAGAGGGGCAAATGCAGCTTAAGACAGAGGTAGAAATGAAACCACCGTGGGGGACACAACCCACACTCACCTGCTGGCCTTACAGCCACTCGCTCTTTCAAATGCTCGCTGCTGAGCAACGGTTGGCAATTCAACCCTTTCCACTCAAATCCTTTCCTGAACATCTAAGTCCACTGCTTTTCTGCCCTCCCTCCATAAAAACACCAATTCCAGGTGCTGGGCAGCTTCACTTCAGTGTTTTGCTTCATATCAAATACAGATGGCTGTATTTAAGGGGGTTGTCACAGAGCATTCAGCAGTCCTGGTCTGTGAAGGGTTCTGAATCCTTCAGGATAAGAAAACACTACACATTTTAAGCACACACACCTTACACAAGTTAACTACTGACATTTTTCTCTAGTTTTCAATCTCTTGCGAGACACTGTTATTTTATGGAGAGCTGAAAAATACCCATAAGTAAGTCAGAGACAAATAATAATACCCATTCAGTTCCACACTAGAAACCCTACGAAGATTTTCTCTTTCCAACACACTCAGCAATATCCTGCAGGAGAGATGGCCTGCTGCTATCATTTTAGAGGTGCAATCTCTTCTTTTTTTTTCCATTCTTCCTGCTGCAGAAAATTCTCCATCAGCTCCTGATAAACATTATTTCTGCTCTAGCCTGTTGTGCTGCATGGGGGAACACAGGGCTGGGTGCAGGAACTTCCCAGTGTCTATTTTACGCCTCCAGGAGTTTTCCAGCAGACAGCAATAATATAAAAGATCACCATGGACTGTGATACGACCAATTACAGCAGACAGCAGTTATTTATAGAGAAGTCAGCAGCACTGAAGCTTTAACATCAGCCAGCACACCCCCCTGCTTCCCATCACCCCGAGAGCGTGCTACCATCCTGCAGCACCCTGCGTGGCGAGGGGTTTTAAGGCAATTACCTTGGTACCTCACAGAACTGTGGAGACACTTGGCATATGCCCACAGGACAGGGAAGGAGTAGCACTTTACACACACCGTATCCTCGAGCTGCCACAGCAGATTTCATTTCCATAAATCCCTGACCCTAGATGTCACTTGCCTTCTGAAATCCTTGTCCGCCTACTCAGCAGCACAGCACATGAGGGCACAGCACAGCCACTGTGTGTGAGACCCTGTAACACTCACCTTCCTCAATCCTGGCTCTTTGCAAAGCATCTCTTGCCATCTTCTGTGAGGTCTGTCCAAGTATTACAGTGCAAGGGAAGACAACATGTTGGCTACACACCTTTCTGACCCTCCCCAATCATGATATGAAGTAAAGGAGTTGATACAGCTTTCACTCCCTTGATGCAAAGGCGAAAAATTCACTGAAAAGGTGGCAAATTCACCAGAAAGGAGGAAAACTCAACAAAAACCTGAACAAATCACAATAGTCAAGTTGGACATGTCACATCCAGGGGTCATATACTGCCTCATTGAATCCCTGCTACGAGACAATGCTGCTGGTCCCCAACATGTAAATAAATGCCCATTTTCAGAGCTGACATGCAGGATTAGGCCTGTTTGGCTGCTGCGGTTTATAACTCAAGCACTTGACACCAGTAACTGAAGAAATTCGGATTCAAAATGGAATTTCAAATTATTTGGCTCCAGGAATATTTAATACAGCCTGTAAGTGCAAACCTGCTCTTGGAAGCTGAGGGGAAAAGTTCACGGCCCCTTTCCGAGGTGAGCATTTCTCTCAGAGCAGCTGCAGAATGAAAGGCAATATTGCCATCTACTGCCCTGCCATGCAACCAGCCCCTCTCTGGCTGACACAGCCAGCTGGAGATGAGATCAATGTTTCAGGACAAGGAATCTTTTAATCATAATGAAAATGTGATCTTGACTGATCCGAGGTCGCATTACATTAATACAGTCTTCAAAGCTTTTTTAATAATACAATTAACGATTTCTGCCATACCATTAAGAGAATTAAAGACCAAAAAGCTTAAGGGGTATTGACCTATTCAGTTTCAGTTTTTAAAATAACCTCAGAGCAACAGAGACTTTCTTCCTTTTTTCACTCCGCTCCTTTAAACTCCCAGATACATAACTCTTAGATGTGTTGTTCTATTTGTGTTCACGGATATATCACACTTTTAGTAAAGATTTGGATAAGCCAGTAGAGGGGATCTCCATTCTGATGAGTTAACCCCTTTCATCTTGTGAACCAACAGGTCAGGCTGCGACAGCCTGCACTGCAGTAGGAAGAAAAACAACAACATTAATTAGGAAGGTCAAAACTAGAGTTTGATGAAGAAAGAGACTTACTTCCACAAAGGAGCTTTAATTCCTCACCCCCCTTTCTCCAAGCCAACAGTCTCATTCTCTTCCTTAACCTACCATCTTGCTAAAGCTCTCATCCCTGCCTTTGCAAATGACTTGGAAAGCTTTAAAGGAATTCAATAAAGCCCAAAATGCATCCTGGCTAATTCTTCCTCTCAATGAGTTCACCCCTCAGCACCAGAAGCCACAGATTCGGATGGTATTTCTCAACAAGTGGTGCTATCTGTTGCTCAGTAACTGCTGCCTGAGCACCTCTGGGTTCAAGCTGCTCCCTCAGTGCACGGTGTGGGATTCTGGCTCCCAGGAATATCCACTGTCAGGACACAGACAGTGGGGCTCAAAATACCCGGAGGCTGGGATCAAGAAGTCAGGACTGATGAGCCCCAATATGGTTGTTGAACGAGCAACGGCAGCATCAGAAAGCAGCAACACAGTGAGATTCACCATGGACGAGAAGAGATTGC
Source organism: Cephalopterus ornatus (assembly GCA_013396775.1). Classification (NCBI taxonomy): domain Eukaryota; kingdom Metazoa; phylum Chordata; class Aves; order Passeriformes; family Cotingidae; genus Cephalopterus; species Cephalopterus ornatus. Next base: position 645,229 of record VZRE01000829.1, read on the forward strand.
AGCCCAACTGGCCCTGTATCATGTGCTTCGCTATCAACTCAGTTCTCTTCTGTGCTTGCTTGTTTTCTTGCTTTTTCTCAGGCATTATATCTAAAACCTGTCAGTCCACGTTTATTTTTAAGCAAGGACAAGTGAATCCCGGGAAACTTGTTCTGTATCGATATCAGATGCTGGCAGGGTTTTGTGAGGGAGAGCAGAGTGCTCTGAGGCTCCGAGCTACCCCTGCACAGGAGGGGAGAGGCAGAACTGCGCCTGTGCACCAAAAACTGCAGATGAAATCAGGGGACTGTGAAAAATCTATAACAACAGTGAAGAACACGGCCCATCCCATCTCCATATGAGCTTATTGTCCTGGGCAGGGGTTCAACCATGGGATTTGGCAGAGATGATTCTTTCTGATCAAAGTTACACCAATCCACTGCCACAAATAGAGAATAATCCAGCGTCAAAGCTGCCAGGGTTGTATTTCCCTGCATTTCCAGGTCCTGAGCAGCAGGATACCGTCTGCCTCCCGGATTGCTAATACCCTTGGCTAGGACAGGCAATATCGGTTGTCCTGACCCTGCTATGTTGAGAGGTGAATTACCCAAGTATGTCTTACCTCCCGTTCACTACCCATTGCGGGAATGGGAAGGTACAGGGAATCATCTCGGTCACTGTAATGATGCTGCATCAAAGAGACTGGCTGGTCTGAGAATAAGTCACGGCAAGGCTGCAACCAGGCAGAAACACAGAGGCAAAAATCAAGCACTTCTGTTACTCGGAACTGATGTCAGCTCTGTCTTTGGTAGAAACCTGCCTTCCCCTTCCCCTGTAGGGCCACAGCACCGCTCTGTGAGCTTAGGCCTGTAAGTCAAAAGCCAGGCAAGGACAGAGCACAGCATGGAATATCCATCTGTGGAAGCAAAGGCTCTCTGAAGCTCCCAGTCTCAGTTACCTCAATGAGTAGAAAGACAGAAGGTCCCTCCCTCCCACCCCCGATGTGGCAGAGCAACGTGCTCTGCAATCTATTTGACAACTCACGAGGATATTACCTATCGAAGTGCTCGTGCCTTTGATGCCTTAACTGTTCAGGCAGGACATGCTAAATATCATCTTGCAGAAACTTCTGATGTCTACAGGGAGCAAGACCCCTTCTTGACCTTTTCTCTTGCTATTTTGCTGGTTTTGTTCTGTGCTTCTCAGAGCTGCTCCTCCATCCCAGATGCACAAAGGAGGTCAAACTAGCAGAGGTGGCTTGTGCCAAAGGCTTTGGCTTCTACCAAGAGACACTTTAAAGGAAGATATTTGTGCTTGTGACATGGAGCAAAGAGGGACAATGTGTCTTTCACTCCAATTGATTTACCCACCAACCTTCCACGCAAACAAGGATAAAAGCAGCATTTCAGTCTGTATTACAGCAGATGGGCTCTGCATGCAGCACAAGTGAAATAGCTTTAAAAAAGATTGAACCAGCCCCAAGATCTGGAGAGGGCGGGGGAATCAGAAGGCTCTTTTATATCATGCTGCTTGAAGACAGCATTTACCAAAATGCATCTTAGTTAAGATACTTATCAAAGGCTTGGAGGAGAGGGGACATGCCAAGCAAGGAGAAACTCAGAAAATTGGTCAGTGGAACTAATCCTTTTAGGAAGGGTTTTACTCTTCTCCCTCCCCACTCACTGCAGAAAGCTGGGACGGGATTAGTGGTTCCAGGTATGCTGCACATCTGTATCTTTTAAAAGCAGCATGAAATTAATGCCATTAAGCCAAGGCCACTGTGTTGGCCAGAGGGCACACAGGGCTCTGAAGGGTTTCTCCTCTCATGGTCGCTGACCTTTAACATTCCACAGTCCAGAGAGGCTGAGCTATTAATTTACAAATCCAGTGTTGGTGAATGAATACCGACATCCCAAATGTACTCATCATGGTGAATGCAACCTCTGATCTCCTCCCTGAGAAGGAAAAAAAAAATTTCAACTTCATCTAAGTGTCAGGTGGCTGGGAGAAAAGAATTCCTCCAGATGGAATTCATTGATCTTCCAAAAATGAAGCCTTCAGTTTAAATTAAAACCAAAAAAGATTTCTTAAAAAACACACCACTGAAGAAAAACCCCAACAACCTTCAAGATAGAAAAATTCAATAAATCAAGGATAAAGTCTAGGGCAAACAGAGGAGATTAAACTGAGACTTCACCATCAAGCTGCACTGCAAGAGGAAAGAAATTGCAAAGCAGGCTAATTACAAACTCCTAATTTTGTCTTCCACGTACTTACATTTTATTGCATTCTCATCTGTAACAAGAAATACATAAAGAAAGGCCTAAGTCAGTACCAAACAATGAACTACAGCTGGATGCATTCTTCATTTATGCATTTGAGCAATAAATTTGACAAAGCAGAAGTTCTATTTGGACACGTTAATTTCCTCTTTTTCTGCAACATCCTTAATATGCAAACGTTAGGAAGGATCCAAGCAGCTGAATTTCAGACTGTTCCCTCCCTTCTTCATCCACAGGAATGGACACTAAAATGTGGATTTGAACATCCCTGATTCTTTTCTGCTTTGACACCTACTTGTTAGGCAGTCTTCTGGATCACTCACTTCTCAGAATCAAGTAATACGTGTCAGAAGTGGTTTTTTAGTGTTTAATTTCTATTCCCAAACCTCTAAATTTGTACACAAAAACCACGGCAGAAAGAAGGCACCCAAAATTTCAATAAGGTGACCTCTAGCAGATCCTTCAAGAGAATTCCAGGAGTGTCCAAACAGATCCCATAATACATTAATGTCATTACAGAGATGGGAAGGAAGGATATTGGCCCAAGTTACTGATGTGAAAAACCCAAACAGAGCTCCTGCCACTTAGCAGGGAGATGTATCGTGCCACAGTAATCATGGAGTGACACTGCAGGCCTGGAGAACTGGGAAACACCCCAAAAACAGAGTTAGCATTGGGCTTTCCAACAGCAAGTGAAAGAACAGAGAACAATTTCCTTTGAAATGTTTGTATTGCAAACTTTGATTAGGATGGAGACCTGCCTTTAATTACAAACTTATCTTTGCACTAAAGTTTTGCTTTATCAATTTAACTAAACAATAAATGTTTCCAAAAATTTAAAAATAAAATTTAGATTAAATCATCTGCTTACTTAATTGCCCTTCTCTCCTTTGAACAGTAAAACACAGTAGCAGGAAGGCAGAAAATTTAACCTTTAGGGCTAATACAGACGATCCTTTCTTTTTTAATGCTGAGAATATTAACAGTATATTACATGGCAGCTGCTATTACATGAAAGCAAGTGCTCTGATGCAAATTGTGTGCTGGACAGAGAAGGGACAGAAATGAAATATTAGATGCTCAAGTGATCTGCTGAACAACAGAGACAGAATCATCTGCTGGGAAACAATGAGATACTACATGAAAAGTCCCACCCCTGATGAGACAAGAGAACGGAGGGGCACAGTCTGAATGCAACTTGCATTTTGTCCTACTCTGACTTCTCCTTGGCTTCACAAATATTTTAAAAAATAAAAACTCCACAGATAAATGAGCCCAAAGGACAACCACAAGGCAAGCTTTACCACACCCTCATCCTCCATCTGAAGAAGTCAAGCCAAGGAGTGATGCATTTAAATCCTGGGCAGGGTCTCAAGCCCCAGGAGATGACACAGTTACGCTGTGTAATGGTGCCATCTCGTGGTGCCGGTTCAGGTGACACAGGATCAGCTGCATTTTCAGTGCAGCCATCACAGACAACACTTTAAAACACACACCTCTTAATTAAGTTTTACAGTGCATGGTCACCATTAGGACACCCACGAGCACAAAAGGATCCCGTGATGATTTACAACCACCAGTCACCGCAGTCCAGTGCAACTGGAACCAGAATGGGGGGCGGGGGGTCTAATGATACTTAGTCTTCAAAGAGGAATCTGAAAAATTGAAAGTCTATCTGAAAGGACAGGGAGAATGAACCAAGGTCAGGAAAATGTGCCTTGGAGAGGCAGATCCAAAAACCAGAGCTGGGTGCTGATGTCATGACAGACCACAAGGTCTCCATCCCCACACTGAAAGAATCCTGACAGCACCAGAGCCACAGCCCAGCATTAAACACAGCTGCAAAATCCAGCACAGGAGACTAAAACAAAATTAATTCAGACTAAAGTAACTGCATGCACTTGTAAAGACAAAACTTTAGAACAACTTGCCAACGAACGTGGCAGATTTCCCACTGCCCAACATCTGAAAATCAAAACTGCCAAATCAAAACAATCCTTCTTAAAAAATGGGTTGTTTCAACCAAAACCAATGATTTTTTGATGCAGCGACCATGCATGAAATTGTCTGGCTTCCATTATGTGAAGCATCAGGAGAGATTAACGTAATGAAATTTCTAGCCTTAAAATCCATGTGTTTGCTTGTCTTGAGAGCGATTCCAATGCTTTATTCCCTTGGCACACACCCACTGGATCACTGCTAACACTGATCTGGATGTCTAACATCTTCCTTGCACAGCAAACTCAAGTGTCGGTGCTTGTAAGAACTACAGGTACAAATTCCCTCCTGCCACCTCTCTCACACACACTCACACTCACCTCCTTGTCTCCTAAGCAGAAACACGACCCTGTGACGCCACATCCAGAGTGGAGATCCAGAAAGAGATTAAATCCAAGGCTTTGAAAAGTTAACTCCAAGAACTGGAATGCTCTTTCAAGCCTTTGCCAACTTTTCCAGCACTCTGAAACCATCCTGTCCCTGAGTAAATGCAGATTTCTTTCAAATAAAAGAACTTCCACTGAGAGAAAAAAGATGTTTGTGCTGTTGGGTGGGTTTTTTCTGTGCTGTTCTGCTAAGGCAGCAAAAATACTAAATCTGTTTCTGCTTCAGACCCTCTTAAGATTCCTGTGATCTCACTAAGAAGAGCTTCAGACTGCTAAGAAGAGTTTCAAGTCCAAGCTTCTGAATTAATCAGAGACCTTAAAGCACTAATATAACCAAAAAAAAAAAAAAAGAGGAAACAAAATCAATATTCAGACTAATTGTTCTGTAAGTCAGCATTTCTGAACTATCATGGAGCAAAAGCCTGTGCCATCCTGAAACCTGTGGCCCAGGAGTTTAGTACAGTTAAGCGGGACCTCAGAATTCCTGGCTCTAATTGCCACAAGTTTGATGTGATCACTTTGATTAGAGAGTACCAAGCACTGCCAACACCACCTCAGCAAATGCACCTTTGGTTGCCACCATGTGAATTTTTGATTAAAGAGAGATACACAGAAAACTAAAAGCTAAACAAACTCAAGAAAGACAATTCGCGCACAGAGGAAAGCAGCAACTTTTCTGTGAGAACACCCAGTAAAGTGGTTGCTAATGCAGGCTGTGGATCACTGGTTAACAGGTGAACCATAAATTCAGCTGGAGGATTTTGAAAAATTGATGTTTTTTTCCTCTAAATCAAAGTATCTCCAGATACAGAATGAATTGAAGCTCATTAGTTGTCTGCCCATTCCACACACAGTACCTTATCCACCTCCTTTATTTTAATACAAATTCATATAGCATTTCCTGGGGCCTTCTTAGATAAAATTTTACAGTAAGACTTAATTCAGGTTAAATTTCTTAAGGTTCCTCACTTGCTGGAACAACTCCATTACCTGCCATTGCAGTATAATGTGCAAACTAGATATGAGGCCAGGCTCCTGCAACCCCAGAATCAGCTTTCAGGAGCAGAGATACAATGATTTCCTACCATACTTAGGCGCAACTGGTATTGCAAGTCTCCACAAATATTTTTTTTTCCTTAAAAAAAAGGTTTGTATTTAACCACACACTGAGTAAGAATACAGGCTGCTGCACAGGACATGGAGTTTCTAGCAGTCTTCACAGCACACTCCTTGTGACTTTTCAGCAATGTGAAGACCAACTGACTATAAAGTTAGTCCTAAATGCACTTTCTTTGAGACAAGAGAACCATAGCAACGTGATTAAGGCTGGCACACGATCCAGTGTTTTAATTCTCTTGGCAAAAACTTGTAGTTCCAATTATAGCTTCTTTTTTTTTTTCATTTTTTTTTTTTAAGAGATGCCTAGGAAGGTCTGATTTCTATGTGTCTCAGGCATATGGTTTACAGAGCAGCTCAAGGGGGAAGGAGTTACTTGGATACAGGGATAAATGCTATGTTAAATCACGACCTTAAACCAAAACAGGGTGACAGGGCTATGTGTGAGCAGTTCTGCTGCACAGGGGGGGAAATACACATCCCCACAAGTGCACCTACAATGCCTGCCTACGGACTTGTCTCCCTGGAAATGCTGGATCGGTATTTGGAAAGAAATAGCTACCTCTCCTTGTTCCAAAGCATCAACTTAAGAATTACAGGTTGCTGGATCTCTTCGGGTTCATCAGTCCTGTTCAGCACTGAAGTACCTCTTTGCAAAGCCTTCTCTGACACTGGACTAAAGATCTGATCCTTACAATTTTCACCTGTAATCATTAACACAACATTCAAGCTTTAGGAAGTCCCCACTAAAAAAAAAATAATAACAGAACCAGCTTGTGGTAAAAGAACAAAATTTCTTTACCAAGCCACAACATGAGCAATCCGGTGAAATATGTTATATTTCCAAGTTCATTAAATGCAAAACATTGGGAAGGAGCCTATATGGAATAAAACATGCAATATGGAATCTACATAAAGTCCTACACCCTGAACTTACCCACAGCATTGTAACAGTGCCTGAACTGAAAAGCAGTTTAATGCCTGTAGTTCTGTTCCCTCCTCTTCTCTGCACCAAACTTTTCCTGCATGAATGGCCTTTGTGTGCCATCCTGTCCACCACAGGGTTTAAGGCAGATTTTTCTGCTAGAAAAGCTCAAATGAAAGCAATTCAAGATCAATTGTTCACTCTGAAAGGAAGGTTACAACTGTCATTCTGATACCAACGTGTGTTGTGGTATCTCTCCTCCATAATGCAGGATGTGGTTTCCATAGAAATATCTTCTTACATCAGTACCTACAAGCTCTCCAATTATTCCCTTTTGGACACCTCATGAAATCCAATAAAATCTTTTCAGAGCAGGGAAATAACCAGGCTCAACTACTACTTAATTACTTGGTGAGAAGAAAAAGAAAAGGACATTCAGTAAACAAAAGCTTTATTTAAAACAAAACATAAAAGGGAAAACGTGTTGTAAAAAAAATTACATCTTACCTGAAGAAATTTCTGCAGTGTCACAAATTAAGAACAGTCAATTACAATTTTTAAGACCATACTGAATTCTGCTGATTCCTGAAACACCAATTATGGTGTAGTTCTAAATTGTTTGGTGGCCTTGTCTCCAACCAAGTCCCCAGGGCCTGCTCTTTTCCCGAGTCCTTTGTGTTGCTGAGTATTGCCTGCACCTTTTTCCAAGTCCTCTTCTTCAGGACCTTGTGGGTTTAGAGTCCCTGCTGCTGCCGTGTCATCTTTTTTCTCTGTGGCATCTCCTGCCCCTCTCCCAGCACCAGGAAAGCATTCAACACCCTGAAATTAGAGCCAACACAGAAGGAACACCAAATAATACACAAATAAGGTAAAGAGCAACTCGATCCCAGTATAAAATGCCTCTGTTGGCCCAGACTGCCATGAACATGCAAGGCAAGGAACTCAGCTGCATGGATTGCATGGAACAGCTTCGCTCCTGCTGCTCTGCCTGCCTTCCCAGAAGTGTCAGCATAAAGAAAACTGGGAGCACAGGGAGCCTTGATCCAGCTGGGTGGGCTCTGGAGCCATGACCACAGCCCAGTGCACAGGAACGTGCACCACGGAGGCCAGAGCTGTCACAGCTCCCCCGGGAGACAACGTCTGAGGAAAACAAACTGATTTAATTGTGTGGCAACCAAAATGTGCTGGGGAAACAACCCCTGCAGCTCTTTGTTTTGCTTCCACTCGTCTCTCCTTTTTCTTTATTACTTGAAAAAGCTTTGTTTCTGTGATTTGTTTTCTCAGATACACGCACCCCTTCCCAGGCTGAGGCTTCATTCAAACCTCACAGCCTGTTTTAGGCCTTGGTCCTGTAAAAACTAAGCACGCTCAGATCTACAGCTCAGCAGTGGGATAAAATAACTAGGACCATAAAGAGTTTGCCCTGCTTGTTCTAAAGGTGCCACACTCAAGCCCCTGCACAGGAAGAACCACGAGGAGGTTCAGAAAGCCATTCCATAAACAGACCTTGTAATTCTCTGAATTCCAGGTTGGTTACAGATCCCTTATATCAGTTGGGATGAAACTAAAACATTTAGTGAAAACTCTTCTATAGTCTTTAGACTCCCAAACTATTACAGCCATATAAATTAGCTACAGGTATCAATTATACACGTGTGTGTATATATATAATGTAGCTGTGATTACGTACATAGACCTATGTAGGTAGTAGCAGTGAAAAACACCCACAGGTAACTGTGACAGTCTCTCATATTTAAACTTCACTATTTCACTAAAATGGGAAAAGGCCACCAATGAAAAACAAAATCATAAAATAGCAAGTTAGTCACTGTACCTTATTCATCAGGTCCACATCTGATTGCCTGGGTTTACTGGCTGGAGTATTCTCCATATGAGAGCCCACTGCAGCCTCTGGAGAAATGGGGTGAATATTTTGCCCCAGAAAGAGATTTAAAAGGAAAACTGTTAGCAGACTTCCACGGTTATTTCCATTTAGAAAACACACCAGAAAAAGCCACCTGAATGCCACCTTTGACCCCTCCTGCCTTGTCACTACCACAAAAGACTAAGGTGAACAACTATACTTGAAACAAAATGTCTCTGGGTCTTGAAAGTTCTACTAAATAGATAATCCATTTATGTCTTACACATGGAAGACCCATATCCATGCCTCCCTCCCCTTCAGCAAATTCAAGTACTTTGACCAATTCAGATAAAGGATCATAAGCAATCACTTGAAATTTATTTTAATTCTTCTCAGTCTGCTTATTTTGCGCAAGTTGAAACACTTACGTGCTGTATGTATATTACTAAAGTACTTCAGAGCAGCTCAGTTCACAGCCTGGTAGCTTTAGCAACCACAACCAAACCCTGGGAAATGATTTCTGTTGCTCCAATCAGCCCCAGAAGAGAAATGTCACCGTGTTCCCGTTCCTGAGACTATTTGCTGTAATTAAATCTCTACATTTTTCAAACAATAAGAATTAATTCAGAATGAATAATTGCAGCTATGTGTGACAACACGCTAAAAAGCTTTATTTTTATAGATATATGTGTGCAGACAGAAGTATGTGTGTGTATATACACCTCTGTATCTGAGCACATCCAAACAGAAGTATCAGCTGCACTAAACACAGCGCTGCAGTTGATACGAACTGCCACTAGATGCAGCCACAGAACCTTGCAAAATTTAAAATTCTGACCTCAGGGTTACAGAAACCTGTTCTGGAATATCTATGACCATAGAATTCTTACAGGAACGTTAACAGTATTCAATCCCGAGTACTGGCACAGAAAAAAAATATAATACGAGCAAAATATTCAATTTTTCTTCTCAGTAATTTTGTTCCAAAACACAGCATTGCAAATGTCAACAGGAATCTAAGAAATCAGAGCAGAATAAGACTTGTCTATTTTCACAGTTGTTGCCATAGATCCAGATTGGAGCTGACAACATTAAATTACATTGTGTTTTGCTTTCTGCATAACAGAGCAAGTTATGAATGAAGGAATGAAGGAATGAAGCCCTTGTTCCCAAGTGAGTCCCTAAAGATAGAATCATGGAATCATAGAACAGCTTGGATTGGAAGGGACCTTAAAGGTCACTTATTCCAACGCCCAGCAATGAGCAGGGACACCTTCTACCACCCCAAGTTGCTCCAAGCCCTGTCCAACCCGGCCTGGAACACTCCCAGTGATGGGGCAGCCACAGCTTCTCTGGGCAACCTGTGCCTCAACACTCCTGTTGTAAAAGATTTCTTCCATATATTTAGCCTAAATCTATCCTCTTTCAGTTTAAAATCATTATCCTTTGTCCTACTGCAACAGGTCCCGGTGTCCTCTGCACAGCTGCACATGATCTGGATGACTGTGCACTTATGGAACACATGAACATGTAACTCCAGGGGATTCCATTCACATCATTTTCCCCTCTGTGTCCTGGGGAACACACCACAACTCTGGAAACACAAGCTTCCCTTCATGGGCATGGTAAGCACACACTGGTTCAGGGGATAAAGGATTCCTGCACTCAGAAGATGTTTCTGCTTTATCTACCATTAACAGATAGCACAAAGCCCTGGAAAAGTCTCTTGTTATCTCCTCCCTGGCTATCAGACAGAATAAAGCTGCCTTTAGGACAAAGCAAAACCAGGGAAACTCTCCCCTAGTTTCAGCAGGTGTTATCTTCTCTCTACCCTCCCTGGGTGCAAAATATGCACAGTACTGGGATAATACAAGCATGAGAAGCAGACTGCATATGTAAAACAGATATAACAAATGTAACACACACTTTCAAACACTAGTTTTATAGTGGGTTGATTTTCCACTGAAGATGGATGAAATAAAGCCTGTTCAGCAAAATTAGTGTAAAGAGTGATGCCCAGTGAGTTGTGCAGCAGAGTGGAGCACACAGATTAAAAAGCCGATTTTTATTATATATTTTAGTGCCAAGTTCACTTGCTTCTGCTCCCTTCCACTATAAAGATCACATTGCAATTCACAATCCTTATAAATAAATATAAGCACACACAGACACCACGTCATTTATGCGCAGAACTGGCCAAGGCAGTTCCCTGGCCTCACATGTCTTTTTTACTGACAGCCACTCCAGTGGAATGATATTCACCCATGTTTTGGGTCATTTCTCTTTGCCTGTTTGTTTGTTTTTTGTAGAATATAGCAAAAAGAAGAAAGAAAAAAGAAAAGTATACTCGCCTCCAGGATCTGCTGGGTTTTGATCTGATCACGGTTCTCTTCAATTGCCATTAATAAGCTTCATTTAGCAAGATGGATGAAAGGAAAGAGCAACCCCAGGTTTTGGTGATTTAAAGCATGAGGAATACAGATATAATGGCTTCAGAGGAACCCAGCCTAGGGCTAAAGTCTGACTTAACTCTCCTGTGGGTGCTGCAGACAAGATGAAACGCAATGTCTCAGCGGAAGGTCCCCGAGCCAACACGAAGCAGGATGGATGTGGGAAGGCATGGGAGCAATTTGCTCTGGAGCACTCCTTGCTGCACTTCCAGAAAGAGACAGTGTGCTCCCTTCTTTTGGAATCTAGTGCTTACCACAGCTTGTGTGCATGCAGCAGAGGGGCCTGTCTGGATCCTCCAGCCAGCTGAACAGATTATACCAATGAGATCCACACAGGAACTGTCAAAAAGTTTCCCTACTCTGTTGCTAACTTTTGTGAAGGAGGCAGAAAATGCTCCCAGCAAGAAGGATTTACCCTGTAGGAGAGTATCTGGAATCTTCCAAAAGCCATAACGAAAATGTTTGTGTTTCCATCCAAGAATGGTATTGGCAGCAGTTGAAGGTAATTAAACATACTGCCCATTGGCCACACAAATTTCTTCTTTGCAACAATTTCAGAGAAACAAACCCCTGTCTATAACCCAGACACCGTGTTGTGCAACAGGAATTTTTGGGGCTAACTTTTCTACCCTGCTCTGAGTGCACTGCAACGCGAGTTACAGCCACTTTATGCCAAGACTGTGCTTTGTTCAGTATCTCTCAGATGCTCTGCGGTTCCATTTCATTACCTCATAATTTCTAAGAATTATCCTGTTTACTGTGCAAGGATGAGGGATCTGGATTGCACACCCAGTAGTTTCTCCAACAGAGACATCACCTTTCCATGATCACCACCCAACCCTTGATTACATGTCTTATCTTTACAGAACTGTAACTACCATGGCCAACTTCACAACTGCTTGTTTTAACTCACTTCCTGAAGGGGATAACTCCATCTGAATTTTTAACCAGATATTCACTCGCTGGCTCCAGTCTCCCGGTGCTTCCACCTCCCACAGTCGCTTCTGCTCCTCGGGATAAGCCTGCAGGAATTTCTGGCAAACTGAATAGGAGAAACCAAGGGGTAAAGGTATGAACAAATGAAAAGTACAGGGGAAGAGGGGGAGTATTCTATCCCATAAATTCTCTCAGACCAATCTTCATTAGTTCCTTTGGAAATCTTTTCTCATTTCCTCCTCTACGTTTTAGCTGCTGGGGGTTTTAGTAAAAGGCTATGTGGAATGGCCTGAACAGGCACAAGTGAATCCTGTCCCTCTGCTTCAGTCTAGATTATCTCCTTTTGAGTGCAGAAATACAGGATTTGAAATCATGTACTGAGCACTGATCATCAATATCATTTGGGTAAACAATCAAAGTTAGGTTTGCTTCAGCCATCAAACTGAAACGTGGTTTCCTTAAGATGTCTGCAGCATCTGCACAAGTCCTGTTGTAGGACAAACAGTTCAAAAAGTTCAAAGGGGATTTTTAAACTTTCCTCAACCACCATATTATCAGTTCCATCAACTGCACCAAGACAGCAATCTGCAAACAACAAAATTATTGTCATACTCTGTCCACTGTAGTTCACCATACTACAGAATGGGTAGTTTATCTTCAATATTCAGTTGAGTTTAACAGTGGGATGTCAAAACAAGACCCTAATGTATGTAAACATTTGCCTTACAGTAATGAGCAGCTTGTGGGCGTTAATTTTATCCAAGGATATCCCAACTAAATTAATTATTCCAATAAAAGCTGCTGAAAGTAACATATATACCAAAATACAGGTATCTGCTAAATGGCTTTTTACTTCTTTTTAGGCTTCTACAGCACCTTAAATACCAAGCTGGTGAAAACTGTCCAGTTTCAGAGATCTCAGTGCAGAGATTTAGAGTAAAAGGTTGCATTCATTCATCAAAGTATGAGAATGTGGTTCCAATGAAATTAAAAACAGACAGTGACTTCAATATGCTCACAATTTAACTTACACTATTGGTATTTTTATAAGAGAAAACCTAATTAAAACATGATGCAAGTCAAACTTATTCACTACTAGCTCTAAACTTAATTGAGACGAAAGCTCGTGTTAACAAATAAAAAATGCAGCTTTCTCATCCATAGTGCCTAAAGCGCTGACATCTGCCATAGGAAAAATGGATATTATTGGGAGAAAAGAAGGAATGTTGTCAATACTATCCCTTCCTGAATTTAGAACTAGAAGCACCTGCTGGGGGGACATTTGTATACTTTCAATGGTACCTGATAACCAAGAGAAAAAAAACAGATAGAGCCAAAATTTTGTTGACACTTGTTAGGAAATGACTGTAAAGTTGTAAGTCAATCAAAGCATCTCCCAAAAAATTTAGGTAAAGACCACAGAAAGCAACTTCAGTAAAGAAATACTTTTCTAAATAAAAGAGTTTTATAAATAATGTGAGCACAGATATTTTCCATTAATTTTGCTAGCAAAACCAAAACTTTGACCTAAACACAGAGAAGATACATAACTACTTTGTGATCTTTCAAAAGTGACAAATGTTCAAAGGCAGTCAATACAACACAAGTACTGCTGTGACTGGATGGCTGAGCAGAGCCTGGGTATTTGGCTTATTAAATGTAATTTCTTACAAATGCAGGATCTACTAGAGCATTATGTGCATAGTGTGGGCTTGACATCTTATGATTCTTTTCCCTCTGGTGTCAAATAAAATGTGTAAGTCCCTGTCTAGGGCAATGACATAGTTCTAAGGGAGCGAGATAAGAACACAAGATGTCAAACAGGCAGTATGAGTTTTATGCTTCTCGTTGTCTTACATAAATATTGACCTACCTTTCTACAGGAGAGTCCAGATGTCTCTGGAAAAGTAACCAGTTGCACACTAACAACAGCTCGGTTCAGACAAGGGCACTGAACTCTTACACAGTGAAGACAATCTTACCAAGACCATATTGAAAATTATACATTATACATGACCCTTACCTAACGTGTCCACATCAAACCATTTACCTTGATACATGGCAGCAGAAATAGGGCAGCTGATCCCCAAGGCATCCTCAGCCAGGAAAGACTGACAGAAATCATGCAGCATTTTCATCCCTAGGCCACCTCTTCTGCACTTTCTCCGGACAAATATAGTATCCAAGACTGGCAGCAAGTAACACTGACTGGTTGTACCATCACACAGGCTCCCTGAAAGCAGAAAGGTAAAAACCCATGAATTTGCTAACAAAACTGATAACTGCTGTGTGATTCTAGCCATAGATACTGCCCTGGTACCTCTCCAGAGGCTGGGAGGATGATCCCAACAGAACTGCATTTGCACAGACAGTAAAACACTTTCCTAGAGGAAGATTTGTGCCCTCAAACAGAGAGGACCTACCTAAGATGTGGCTGACAGGTTCCACCAGAGTACTTTCCAGACTCTGGTTCTTCATAATCAGACCATCCAGGTACACAGGAAAGCTCACGGTAAAGATATAACTGAGCTACAGACAAAGAGATATAAATGTTCTGAATGTAATGTCAGTATATTCCTTTAGCTTTTGGTTATTCTGGTAAATCACCCCACAAACTCTTTTTATGAAATCCACTGAACCACGTAACACAACATGAGCTAAATGCTCAGAAGGTCTATACTGTCTGATGCAGCTGGACAGTGGAGAAGCCTTCCAGAGAAAATTCCCAATCCTGCTTAAGCTAATAATTCCTACAAGGAAGGCTCCCATGGTCTCTGCATATGTTGCTGTTGTGCCTTCCCAAATGCTCTGAAAGATGAAATTTAACTGGCCCCATCATTTACACACCCTTTCTGACTCTCACTGCTCAGAAAGTTATACAACCCCATTACTGCATATTCAGCCTTTGATCTCTCAGTTCAGTAAATTCTATGGACATGTGTAAAATAGAATATTTCCTCTTTCAGTTACCTGTCAACACATACCAGGAGTCACCTTCAAACCTTTGTTGGTAAGGGAACCACACAAAAAGTGTTGGGCTTGCTCCACCTGAAACTGGGAAACATAACAGGGAAGCAAATGACTTCCCAAAGTGGAGGAACCATGTCTGAGAAAGCACCAAGTAGAATGCAAGCAATAAAACTCTCAGCAGCAGCTTAGGTTCAATCTTATACTGCAGCACACAAAAGCCACACGTCTGTAGGAAAAGGAGCACATTAATTAAGGCATTTGGGTATAAAGCCCTCAACAACTGAGTGGCGTGTTTTAAGGAAGCACTGTAAGAGCTCCTCTCTAACTCACTCCATTTCTACTGAGTGATAGTTTATCACAAATGTACATGCTTCTAGTCCACTGCTTGAACCACCACCACCAGTGTTAAATCAGGGGTTTCACTCAAGGACAGTTCTTGCTAATAAACACATTAAGTCAGTCAGCTGAAATCACAGGGACACAACATAATGTTCTACATGTGGACAAAACACAGACTCAAGTATGACCCTCCAAAGTACTAAAACTCAGTTCCCAGTGAAAATTGTCAAAAAAAAAAAATTAGAACCAAGGGATTTATTTTGCAATCACAAATGGTAAACTCGAACTGGAGTCAAGAGAAAGCTGATTAAAAACAGGCATTCAGGGTCCAAAATTTCAATGTTCACCCTAAACAACCTAGGGTCCTATTGCAGGAGGTGCATTAGCAATTCACTGAACAACTTCCATTCAGTGCAGAATACCATAAAAACAGAACCTTCAACTACTTTACAGCATAAGCACTCAACCCTGAACTGAATGGCCAACATCAGTTCACCAACTCCCTACCTATAGGATAAGGTCAGCATAGAAACATCTCACTCATTTATTTTCATTTTTAGAAAATATTGATGAAAATTTTATGATGCTTCTATCTGGGTACACGTCAGTTCAAATACAAATGGATAGTCCAGCCTTCATAACAGGAAAAGATTACATTTTCATACCTTGTTGCTCAAATCTCATCTAGACCCTCTTAGTTTTCTTTCCTACTACTTACTAGTGGACCACTCGGTCTAGTTTTCAGTGTCTTGAGACATGAAACTTTCATCACTTCGCTAAGGCCTATTTCACAGTTTCACTATCTTTTATTAAATGGCTGTAACTAAATCCCACTATTAGACTTTTACTTAATAGCTCCATTTTTTCTTTATCTCATTGCCTAACTATCTTAAACCGAGATCTACTTCTGGGCCTCGAGTTGGTGTCTAGTACCTTTTGCTGATACTCACCAGGCCTGACTATTCAGCACAGAATACAAGATAATATTTAATTCTAGACACTGATTTGTGAAGGCTGTAGCTGTTCATTTAGCAGCAATCCACACCACACACACTGAGCCATACAACAAGAGTATGTAGCTACATAACCACTCATTCACATCCAGGCTTGGTTCTCTCCTGCTTTATCAAAGTGCATGCCTAACTTCAAACACATATTCCAGCACATTGTTGGAAAAGCCTGGGTTGTGGTGGTGTTTATAACCTTCCAATATTTGTAACACATGATGGGTAGTTACTCTTTTTCTTCATGAGCCAAAAAATTGAGTATATCCCCGGTCCCATTGTTAGCTGCCAACCCAACAGAGATGTTGGATCCCAGCACAGTTGCACCATACGCTCTAAGAAAGGCACAAACTTTTCCTCACAAAGTCTTTAAGAATTCCTGCGTGTTGCAAGTGCCCTTATAAGTTTATTATTATCTCATATAGTCTGTCTCCTATGAATCCTGCCTAGACTGCTGTGCAGCAGTCCCAGGAGCTGTGTGATTTATGTCTGTGCTCCTAATTTTGTGTTGAGAAGACGACAAAAACTTGTCATGTCTAAAGGCACTGTAAATAAAAGAAATCATGAAGCCATTCCTCACCTTGTCCCTGGGAAACATATTAGGAGAATCACAGCCCACAGGCATTTGAAATAAAATAAACAAACAAACCAACCTTTGCAACAAAGGCCACTTTGTCCCCAGTTCCCATCCAAAGGCACAGAGGTTACTGTACGCTGATGGTGGCCTGGAGGTGACCACTGGGCTCTCACACATTTGGTGGAGAGGTTTGTTTCTTTGTTGGAACACACAAACAAACCAAGTTTTGAGGTGAGGCAGGAGACAGGGGAAATAACGGCACTGCTGATGGAGATGGAAGCATTTGTGCAGTCTGCCCTCTGAAAGCCTTTGATCTCTTTGGTTAGGTCACGGGTGCCAAATGACCAACTTCGGAGCCAGCGAAATGGCAAACAGCTATTACAAGGGCAGGAAAGCAGACAGCTATTAGCATTCCCAAAGAGCCACAAACCAGAAAAAAACCAGCAATCTGGTCCCCACATCCAACAGACCCAAACAAAACAAGGTTGTGCACACTGGCTGTTCCCCTGCGGAACAAGCTGGCTTGGCACACACATGTTTGGACAGGCCCTGAGCAGGCTGGGTGCTTGTGCAAAGGGTGGGGAATATTCCTGCAGAGTAGAACCCAAGGTCAACCCATTGTGTGAGTTTGTATGTGAGAAGGGGAACAAAGGTTCTGGCTTCAATAAAATTAAATGAATTCATGTCTTGACTGGTATGTAGTCATTTCATTTTTATTACAGCCAGAACCTTCAATCTGCCTCAGAAATGCACATTAAAAATATTATTGCTAGCAAACAGAGGGAGACAAAAGCAATTATCCAACAAGATTCCAGCTAATTGTCTGTCAGGTTAACTTCAATTCTGATTTATTTTTTTTCTAAAAGAAATGTATGTAATCAGTGAAAAATAAAATCCTGTTATCTTTTTAAGGATCTATTTCTAGAGAAAGCACCTGGGCCACCAAAGTATCAAAAGAAATCTGCAAAGGCTTGTAAGAAGAAAGGCGTGAAATGGATTTTTGCCTGGGGAGCCACTTCCAAAGACCATCTCCAAGGCTCTGGGGTAGGAAAAAGCAGAGATTGAGGCAGGGTTGCTTTGCTGCCGACTCTATGTCAGTTTAAGAGTTTTTGCAGTCAGGCTTTCCGAAACTGTGCCTTGTGGAGCATCCCTAAAGAATGAATGAGAAGCCAGGAACGCATTTACTCCTGATTCAAGTGCATGTTTTACAGCCTTCTCAGAGGACACCATTTGGTTAAGGCTGGTTTGACTCACATCACAGGGAACACCATCCTTCTCCACACTTTTACTGCTAAGGTTTGTCAGGAGGGAAGGGACAAGCTCTGACAACCTGACTCCTTTGCTTGATCCACAGCTGGGCAGCTCCTGTGTGTTACAGAAACAGTAATATATAAGAGTAGGGGAAAAAAAGATGTGTATAGACAAGGGATTTTGTTCTGTTTTGTTCTTAAAGGGACTAACACATTCCTGGCTCATTGCACCCTCCAACCTCCTCACTGATTTATTTGCACCATGAATATTCTATATTCTCCTGACATGTATGTGAAGGTGGTATAAAAGTCCATTTTCAGTAATTACTAGTCCTCAGTAAATAAAAAAAAGAAAAACTTCTAGGGAATTACATGGTCTCACTGCACAAAAAGCAGTGTCAGTAACCGTGGCAATTAATCCTACATCACTACACAAAACACATTCTTTTTGAGGTTTTCACGCAGATTTAGAGCATGAAGTAAATGCTTTAAACAATATAAAGCAGATCTCAAAACACAAGTATCTACAGGAAGGCTTTCTGCAAAATATTTTGTTTTCAGGCTTCTGTCTGCAGAGAAAGGTACAGGAGCAGGGAACTGTCATTTCCTGTTGTACCTTTAAGTAGCTACATTTAGTGAGGTCTAACTCCTCAGCTGTCTGATATGGAGGCTGCTGACATAGATAAAATTGGAGACATTTATCTTGGCACGTGACAAAGTGTCTTATCAGCCTCATTAGTGGTTTAGTACATCTCATCAATCTTTAGTATACCCAGTGGTAAATGCTGCATGCCTGTCATTGGACAGGAATAGGCACATACCAGAGAGGGTAAGTTGATGATCTGTGTAGTCATGAATAAATTTTGCTTTAATAAAGGTGTCTAATGCTCAGGAAAAGTGATAGCCTTGAAGAATGAGTCTTCTGTTTATCTACACAACAGGTGCAGGATGGCCAGTGCCAGTAGTTGCCAAATTGTCTCAAAACCTTGACTTGCACTTACTGCATCTCTGAGCAAGGCGGGTGCTCGAGACCATCTGTCCCTCCTTAGCTGGACTATTAAAAGAGATCCAGTTAAGGATGTTCATAAGATGGATGGGAGCATGGAACTGGACCAAAATTACCAAGTTCACTTTGTACAGGCCACCTAGGAACTGGCAAATGGAAATGACTTTACAATAGTGCCAAGACAGTTAATTGGAATCACTGAAGTCCATTGAAAATTTAGTTTGCATAACGGCACATTAAATCTGTCGTAAAGATAGAAGAGACTCTCCTCCCTGGTCACCATTTCTGTGATTCACCCAGAAGACTTATGTTTGAAACAGCCAGGCTCCACAGACCAGTTCTGCCTTATTTGGCTCCACTGAAGCATGTTTTTTGTCATGCTGTAGATAACGGAAAATTCACAGATGAGAAATACAGTTGAAAACGACATCAATACGAGAGTCTCAATTACCAAGAAAATAAAACTACAAAGAATGGCCAGGTAATTGCAGAGCACAAAAATAAAGGGAATCAGAATCACAGGGTGGGCACAGGGGTAAATAATTTCTTCCTAGGATCAGAAGCTGTAACAGAGGCCCAGCACAATATAAAGTCCTGTAGTTAAACCCACCCCTACTAAATGTTCTGACTAGGACAGTAAAACCAAAAAGAAGTTACATTATGATTTTTAAAAAAATTAAAAAAACATCTAAACCAACCATGTGAAATACAACTTCTAAGTGAAGATATTTATCTTAGTCTCTTTTGGGCCTAATAAATCCAGGGCTCTTCTAAAAAGTAGAGAGAATGGGATCAGCCAGAGCATGGCTGGTATGAAATTGAAATCACAGAACTTCAGAAAGAGGAATTATTTTCTAAATGCGTACATCAAATTGCAAAAAGCAGCACAAACAATCAGTTTCAAGCTTCCCGAAAAGGCTTTGGCAAAAGACTGCAGTAATTTGTGACACAGGCCAAAAAACTAACAAATATAGCTGCCCAGAGAAAAAAAACACTGGCAAGAAAAGGCAGATGCTGACAAAGCTGGACTTGAAGGATTTGTATTTTATGTGGACCTGGTTTAAAACCAAACTGTGACTCTCAACTTACTCAGAAACAGTTTCAACTTGGCTAATACTCCACCCATAACAGACTACTGTGCACATTTATTTTACTGAAGCATGAATCATTACAGCCCATACAAGTGTTTCTTTCCAAAAGCTTTGCTCAGGAATATTTACTGACTTAAAGGAAAATGTACTATGGCAATGGAGTGTTTGCCATTACAAACCAGTCCATCAGTGTGATCACTGACACAGCCAAGGCTCCTTTATCATGGGCTGAGACCTGATTCATCACTGATGGTACAGCAGCACTGTACAGTCGTGGTGCTGTACAAGCCACACCTCTCTGTGAATAAGGATTTCTCCATCCCAAGGCAGCTGAAGAGCAGAGCATCTTATTGCTGCTGGCCTTTGGGATCTAGCAGAGAAGGCACCTTCACGCTGGTAACCATCCCTCTGCATTCCTCTGGAATCCAAAGCAAACTATCTCTGTGCAGCTCTGAAGCTGTTTCTTGTTCTCCCATTTTGGATGGATGGCTACTGAGCACTGACTTGGACAACACATTTTACTTTCGAAGATCCCACCTTCTCTGGATTTAAGCTGCTGGTATCAAGACAAATCAAACACAGACTGGTAACCAGCTCCTACATGGGGGCACACACCCAACTGCACACCTGGAGTTATTCTAATGAAGCCTCTTCCACTCCAGCCTGGTTAACAGTGATGTACCTGCACCAATACAAACCCTCTGTTTAATAAAACACCTTCACTAAAGCTTATCAAGTATCATTAAAGAACTAAAATACATTTTGGTTTTTTTCTATGCTAGTTCATCAGTTAATGATGAAATCAATTAATAACCATCCTTTAAATTGGGAGTACAACCGGACAAAGCATTCCAGGACTGATCTAGTGCACATAGTTTCCTCCACACAACCCAACCACTGCTCCTTACACATCCAAGGAGCTTTCCACTTCTTTCCACCACCCGCTCTCAATACACTGTTTTTTCCACAGGGAACTGCCCTCCTTTTCCAGATACCACTCCTTCCAGGCTGCAGCCCTCCATTCTGTGGATAGGCCCTACATCTTTTGTTCCTAGATGTATGACCTTCTACTTGACTGCATTAAAGCCCATTTTACTGGGATAAGCCACTACCTCAGACTGCTCGGTGTAACTGAGAAGAGGCTTTGGAGCCATCGTGTTCAAATGAAAGTCACATGGATGGCTTCCAAATTCTGGGAGGGTTTGTTCCCCAGATTAATTCTGAGAGAGATTTCATATAAAAATGTAAATGAGAGCCAGGATTACTTATACTGAAAGATAAACAAAAGGATTACATTTGGAGCTATTAGGAACCAATGGAAATGTGTCTCTGAAGTGGCCTTACCTTTCATCTTGACCGAGTAAAAGGCAACAGCCTCGCCGTTCCTCCAGAGTATCTTGGCACACTCGGTGGCAGAGTGAGGTAGAAAGAATGCATCATTAGCTGAACTCCCTTCCAGCATTCCAAAAATAATGTAGTTCAGAACAAAAAGGACAATCCTTTCTGCAAATGTCTGGACCTTAGAGAACAAATAAAAACAGACCAAAGAAAAATGAGGCAGAGAACAGTATTTTGCATCTCATAAAAAAGGTTTCAAAATCAGAAGAGGCTGGGAAGGAGGTGGTCAGGAAACATGTACACTTAATTTGGGGAAAATACCTCATGAATTGGTTCAGCTAGAATAACAAAAACAGTTTTTCCCAGTGTTTCACCCTCTATGCAGAGGGCATAGAATAATTTAGTAACTATTTATTTATAAAGCTTGATATATCTCCTGCTGTCACAGAGAGGAATTCTAAAGCAGCAGGAGTAACTTGATTGTAGTCACAGCAAAGCAGTCACAGATTTGGAACTGGGATCAAGGCAATCTAAACCTACCCAGAAGTGGAATAAAGATAGGATTCACTGTGTTGGCCTGGCCACCTCTCTCCTATTACCTGTCTTGCCACAGCATCAAAGAGCTTTAGTGGGCCAGGAGCTTACTCAGGTAGACACTAAACAAAAGAGAAAATAAACAGTCTGTCCCAAACATCTGTAACATGAATAATTAGTCTGTGCTCTGTTTCTTCCAAGACAACCAACAGGACAGGGAGATGGAGAAACACAAAGGAACAAGATCACATTGGCCATCAAGGTAAAAGCTGGTGCCAACAAGATTCACATGAATGCTGAAAAAGAAAATGAGAGTTCCCACAAATAATGACAATTTACCTCTTAGCAATGATCTAGAAGGGGCAAGGTTTCTATTTTCAGATACTATTTTCATTCTCTGTTGATACAGCAGATGCTTGAAAGCCTCAAGGCCTGTGTTTGTGCTCCAAGGGCTATCTTGCAAGGATTTGGATCCCAAAATCCCTTCGGTTCAGCTACCCATAAAAAGCCGACTTAATTCTGTGAGTAATTAAACTCTATGTGTGACAGATATTAGGGAAAGATGATCAAGAAATGGAATCATTAAGGACCAAAGATATAGAGGGTTGGGTAGGAAACAGAACTGACTTAATAAACTCATGACAACACAAAGCTCACATGCAGTAGGCATCTGACTTTTTAGCTGAAAACAAACCACAGGCTACCCAAATCTTTCCAGTTATGAAAAAGTAGC
Organism: Cephalopterus ornatus; assembly: GCA_013396775.1. Classification (NCBI taxonomy): domain Eukaryota; kingdom Metazoa; phylum Chordata; class Aves; order Passeriformes; family Cotingidae; genus Cephalopterus; species Cephalopterus ornatus. Next base: position 668,007 of record VZRE01000829.1, read on the forward strand.
TCTATTCTACTAAAGTAATTCATTGGGAAAAAGAATTATTGATATATTGATATATATTAATATATAAACTATTAAATAACAATAACATTTCATAAAATGTATCAACATTCTCAACATTCTCCAAGGAAAAAAAAATCCTAACTAGCTAGATAAGACAGTGCTCCAAAGGGTAGTAACACTTCCCACCAGTCAGTCAGTCAAGCAACAATAACATGAGAAATTATTGCTAATGCAGTAATTCAGTTTATCTGATTACTCCTTTAGTAGGCAGTGAGGGTAAACTAAAAAAAACAAAAGAAAATAAATCCCACAGATGACTCGTAAACCGCATGCAGAAAATTGTCTGGAGAGGGTTAAAGGTGCATGTCACTGTAATGGAGACGTGAAGCACTCAGTAAGCCACAGAGCCCAGACCCCACAGGTTATACAGCAGGAGCTGTAGGAGGCAGAGACAATTACATATGATTGTTCTGGCTGGGAAGTTCCAGGGCAAAGGCAACTGTTTAAAATAGCATCCTCACCAAAAGGAGCCCATCTCTAGCAGGATCGGCTGTCCTCACGACGTCTTCAACAGGCCACCAACACCAGCCCAAATAAACTGCCAAAACTACAACAAGAAAAAAAAAACGGGAACACGTTACCTGCAAATACAAAGTAGGTTCTGAACCTTTCCACCAGCAGCCTCAGATCTACTTCTCCCTCCAGCTGGCTCCGGTGTGATCTGCTGTGAGACAGCAGAACAATTGTATTTCAGTTTCACCTCCACATCCCTTGGTCCCAGTTTTCAGTCCCAAACAAGACACGGAGGGAAGGTGATTTCTCTCAGGAACTGATGTGACTTTGGTGTGACAACCTGCGCGCCACATGAATAAAACACTTCCTGCACCATAGTAAGTTCAGTAGCAGAGGAGGTTTGAGTGGCATTTGGGACACAGGAGCTACCTGGCTAAAGGTTACTGTTTTGAAGGTTCTTTCAGACCTTCCCGTGCCCACACAGAGATATTTGCATATATCTGAGGGCCCATATTTGCTCTCATGCAAGTCAAACACAAAAGTTCTCATATCTGCTTTATCAAACAGCTCTCTATGGGACTGAATTTCTCTCTCTGTACCTTTGTAGGTACAGACTCCTAAATCATAGACAGGTATTCACAGAGTTTCAAAATGCATACAGAGAGGTTTCTATCAACAAAGAACAAATACACACATAAATAAGATACACTTTGCCCTGCAGCAAAAGTGTATGATCAACCTACATAAGTCAAGTCCTCACGTAGGTGGCCATGCAAAACTTGCACCCCACTTCTTCCCATCCTTCCTCAGTTTTTCACATATGCAGGAACAAGTACTTAAACCCTACTCCTACATGTTCATCTACAGAATTTGCTGCCTGCCAATAGATTTACACGAAAAATACTGAAGCAGCAACAGCAACACTGAAATTACTCCCAAGCCTTGTTAAGAAAGGAAAGTCTTGACATGGGGTCATTTCAAAGGCTAGAGAAAAGACTTTAAGGGTTTAGATGAGATTTTAGAATAAACACAGAAGTCTCATCAATTTATGACCACAAACACATCAAAGAAAATATTTCAGCAAAAAGAACTTTTATTATCTGTACAGTGGTGACATTGACCTCAAGAAAGCACATGGCCACAATTTCAGGATTGCTCAAGAACACCAGTATCTTTACTATGCTCAAATAGGGCAGCCAGCATCACCATTTTTAGATAGAAAGATAATATATAATACAGGAAGTATGTTGCAAAGAACAGCACAGGGTTCACACCTCTTGAGTCCTAAGAGAGCTCCATCAACTGGCTATCTAACCCACCCAACAAGGGACAAACACAAGAAAGTTCAAACCCATCTACGAGTTAGAGACAAATTCACACACAAGGAAGTGAAATGACTTTGAAGTCAGGGTTCATCATTTACCTGTTTTAGCCCCAGGTTAAACAAATGTCAGTGATGCACACAGGTTGGTTTCCCTTTTTGCTTCAGCCTCTATTGCTCCCACTGGCTTTAAGGCTTAGCTAACTTATATTCCAAATAAATTATTAAAGCATGTGCCAGAAAGCATCACACTTTGTGCACTGGGTTAACAAGGAGGGAGCACTGCACGCAAGGGCAGATGCCTGTTTATAGCACCAGACTCAATTCATTAAATATTATGCACTTCCTTGCATGGGAGTTTCATACCCTTTGTGTGATGGATTCAATCTGTTCCCTCAAACCCTTCCCTCTGCTTTCAAATGCAGCAGCCACTGCTCCATTACACATCCATGAAACATGCAGCTACAAAGGGAGCTGAGTCACACAAAGGGGACATTACAGGCCAAATGCTGACTTTAATGAGAGCTGCACAGAGGTTTGGCACACAGCTCAGACATACAAGACACACAGTAAAGGTCAGAGAAGTTTAAAAAGGCTTTGAGGAAAATAGGAAGATGCATAACCATGTTGGAAGGAGTTACTTTTATAGAACATTTACTGTACTGTTCAATAATTTAAATGTGTGGAAGGGAACACTAGTTGACATAGCAACTGTCACATCACATTACTTGAGCAACCTTATCTATATGGATGCCTTCCTTGAAGGAAAAACATTTCTCCAGATTTCACACAAACATATGTACTTCACTTTTTGTTATAATTTTTCAAGTCAACATCTGGTCTGCAGTTAAATCCATGCTTCCCCATACTCTCATTTTCATTTTATAATCAACTTCGAGGAGCGCTATTTCAAATGCAAACATGATTTGCAAGACCACATGTTCGTTCTCTCTCCTTTCCCGGTCCTGCTGCTCTTTCCAAGACGCCGGGTTACGTTCACCTGATCATGAGAGATCGAGTTGTTGCCAACACACATCACCTGAACCCTGTGAATCACGATGGACATGATTACAATGACCTTGCAACTGTAAGACTTGATGTGTTTGATCTTGCAGTTGCGAGACCAGGTGAAGTGGATCAAGTCCAAAGCATTTCAGGTCACAATTAATAGAGTTTATACATGCTCAGGTGGGTGGTTTTCCCTGTAAGCCCCAGCTTGCTAAACCTCAGGACTTTCATCACTTGTAGTCAGACAAACATACTCAGAGTGTTGCAAGAAGCACACAATTCCACAGCACAGGGGTATTTGGAACCCAGAACAGAGCTGAATTAGGCACTGAGAATAATGCAATTGTGATTATGAAATGTCTCCTTTTGCTAGGCAAGTATGGATCCCTTCCCAACTCAGGCCTGGATTATATTTTCACTTCCAAATGTTCCCACAGTGGTGTGCAACTATTTGAATGAAATGTGCACATCAGGACTCTACACAGAGAATAAAGAAATAAAAATAAAGCAACATCCAGCTTGCTCCTTCTTTTTCCCCTGCCTTATCTGAACTGCTGAAACGCATCCCTCAGTCCCAAACTAAATAAAGGCAACGATAAATAGGAGAGAGATGTAATTTGAGTTTGCAGAATGTACTGCTTCTTTATCTCAGATAGAGTCATCTTTACCTTAATTTTGGCAGTATTTCAAATTGATGGCACACTTAGAGAGGTTGCTTTTGCCAGATTTCCATGTTGGAAGGAGGATGGTAAATCACCCCAACAAGCAGTTCCACGCAACCAGGGCTAGGTGAGCTCTGATACTGGAGCAAGCTCACAGATCCTACATCAAACTGTGTTCTGCAGCCAGCTCCCGTCTTTAAAATGGAATAAGAGCATTTTCCCCTCTTTCCTAAGAGTTTTATCTGGATAAATATGCTAAAGCTTGGGAGGCAGGCAGATGCTGCAGGAATGGCAGCCACTCAAGTACCTCAGATTATCTTTCCTGCAACCAGCTACATTTTCTTTTATAATTCAAGTTTTACTCAGTGATTTGTTGCAAATGTCTTGTGATAAATGTTCCAAGGCATCTAACAGTTATTGTGAATTATTACATACAGCATACAGAAAATGCCACAATAAGGTATGTTTATTTAGTGTTATAAAGATGTTAATCACCCATGTTATGCTCTGTAGGCTCTTACAATACAATTTACATTCTCATAAAAATATCTATACAGATATACTAACAGAACACAGCACTCAGCCCATCAAAAATAAATTAAAAATGCTTCCAACCAAGACCGAGTCCTATGGAAAAGCTGCCATACCCATTTTCTCTTTGAAATATGCAGATCATTTCAGACCACAAGCTACACATCAACTTCTGGACAACCCATGTGATCATCAGATATAAATCTCAGTGGTGGAATACACCCTTCTTTAGCCCTCGTTCAAGAATTAAATGCCATCAAACTGAGGCACAGTACGTGGGGACAACCAGGAAATCTGCTTCTAGAAGCACCCCTGGTATGAAAGAAAACTAAAATGCAGAGGCAGTGGACAGGCAGAGAAAGAGAAGAGACCAACATACACACACACCCCTCAGCAGGCTTTAGAGAACTCATGGAAATTTACTAAAACTCATCTAAAGAAAATAAAAATCACATCAAATTTGATGTGTGTAGGAAGGCTGGCCACATGTTTATAGCATATAAAATCCAGAAACAGAGAACTTCCAGTAAAATCCTTTAAATCACACTTTTAGAAGGAAATATTAAAAGCCAGGTGCTGTAGGCCTTATTTAAATAATCAGACTTACTGATCTCTCTGCTTCTGGGACTATGGGCTGGTAACTTAAGCTGAAGTTTTGCAAGGGGGTCACAGCAGTCAGTCAGGCTGTTGTTTATAATACAGTAAGGTGTTTATTCTGCCAGGTTTAAGCTTTTAATGAGGACAGCTATCATGTAATTTAGGCTCCAACGTGGACTTGTTCGACTTGTTCCTGTGAGAAATCATTTTCCTTGTGTGCATGTATCTCATTAATACTTGTTGTTCCAAATACTGTGAGATCATTTAACTGAAGAGCTGTGCTAAATGTACTTTCACCCCCATTTTTTTAATAAGTCTTTATTTTTGCCTTGTAGTTACAGATCCCAATTCCTCTTGTGCAGCCTGAACTAACTCACTGCTGTTTTCAACTACATTCTTTTGAATATGAGTCAGGAGGTGTGAACAACTGCACTCAGAGCAAGTCCGGCCTCCAGTGAAGACACTATCACACCAGTGCCTGTGTCTCTTCAGGAAAATATTAATGGAATATATACATTAATGGCAGGAAAGGAAGTCAACATCAACAGTTTTAGAGGGACCAGAAAGTCTTCTGACTACACTGGTAACTTGGGAAGGTCTCCTACCTTCAACTGTGTGAATCACAACCCATTAGCAAACGTCCAACTGGAATTGTATGTAGGAGCTGGGAAACTGCAGAGTTCACCTCCAACCACAGATGATTTTAATCTGCTTTTTGTTCTTCTGGTTATTTTGTTCCTGGTTATGGGGTTTGGACTGAACAATGAACACTTACTTACAGTAACAGAACCTGTTCTAGGAGTGCAAGATCGTTACCTGACACACTTCAGAACTGAACGCACAGTGCCAAACTTCGTGCCTTGCCTCTATTCTATTATTAAAAATACTGGCTAGTAAGGCCTTTCAGGCATAATTTATGGTTTATCCTTTAGAAAGAAAGTATACTTTTAATGACAGATGTCATTAGTTTGCTGCCACATTTGGAAGCTGAAAGTTTAAGGAGTTTCACGTGTTCTGCATTTCCTAAGTACACAATGGGTCAATGCAAAGGTTCGTGTCTCCATTGTAGATGTTCCAAAAATTCCATAGCCCACTGCTTCACAACAGCTCCAACACTCCTCATTTAATCTGTGTACCAGTAGATACTCCTCATGCACCAGTACTGGAAATAAAAGGCAATTAAATCTAGGACTGAAGACAATATCATAAATTAAAAAAAAAATATATGAATAAGAATCAGTAAGAAGCAATACAATTTCATAGCAGTATTTTATTGCTTAAGGATTTCAGAATTCTATCCAAACCATAATGCACATCATCGTGAATTAGAAAGATATTACCCCAATTGAATAAAGTCAGAAGGAATAACAGATTTACCCACGGTGATTTTTCAGCTACCAGCAGAGAATTTATGCACAGAATTTAAAAGCTCTGATTGTCAATTCTTCGTTCTAATCAGCAGCCCACTGACACAAATCCTTGACAGGTAAACTGAATCCACTTCACATTCAAAACAAAACCCAGCATATTGAAATATATAAACAAGCAGATCATCTTAAAAGTAAAGAAAGTACAACTACTCAGATTTCAAAATATTTTGACCAATTCTAACCTGTCTCTTTATCCTTTGGATCAGTTAACAGCAACACTTTGCAAGTAGGATTATTTCGGTAGAGAGGGACAAAACACACACAGGAATCTTCAAGTTTAACCTAAAAAACAAACAAGCCCTGTAGCTGTTTGCACTGAAAAGCTCACCAGAAGTATTTCATGTATCAGACGCACTTATGACATCTTTTATTGACATGCAGGGTATAAACTCAGCTCAACACCCTCTCAATCCTCAACTTCAAGGCACTGAAACATATATAATACTCTAATATTACCCATAAGTAATGTTAATTTACAGGAAATCAAGCTACTGAAGTTACTGAAGCCCTTAATGCTGACTTGCTGCGGTTAGTCCATAACCTGGCTTTGAACACTGTTACACAGAGACAAATGGTGTTATGAAAGTCCAGACGCATCAAATGAAAACAAATACAACTTGCACTTCTTTCAGCATCCTCCAGCTGAGCACTTGTGGTGTTTTGCAAACAATGAATTCAGCCTCGGGGTACAGGGAGTATCAAAGCATTAGGGCAGTGCCTGGGCAGTTTATCTGCGAGGCACAGGCAGGGTGGATAATTGGCACAAGGTGGTTAAGTTGAAGGCAAAGCTAAAATCAAAATGCAGCTCTCAAGCTTTTGGTCTTAGACTAAACTTCTACATGATGTGACACATAAACACAAAATTACTGTGCTCAAACAGCTCTATATGCATAGAAATGACGATTTCCATATGAATATTGCAAATGCTGTCATGTAAGTTTAGGTACAGGCAAAGAGTGTGCATGACTTAGCACAGTATGTACTGTACTTTCCAAAATCTGGTCCATTGTGTATGTGTGGGTGTGCCTCTCTCTCTAATTGCACCCATTTGTCAGTTTGCTATGAAACTCAAATCATTCATGTGATACATTTAATATTTCTTGGTGCATGGAAGGAGTATGAATATGGATTATTTAGAATAACAACTTTAAGTTGAAACTACTGTTCACTGGTTTCTGAGTGCCAGAAATCTTGGAATCATCTCTGCAAACACTGGACTCCAGGAAAAAAAAACAAACCTGAAAACTGCTTGAAAACTGTGTTCATGAGCTTGCCTAAATCTCAGTATGTTCTGGGGATTCAGTCACTCTTTGCATGCTTCCAACATAACAGCATCAATGTCACTATGGCACCCGGGAGCATCACCATAATTAAAAGGTCAGGACTATTTCCAACGCTGTTATTTTGTTTGATAAGGTAATGTGCACTTTCACAGGTGTTAAGAACAGCAGCAGGAGCCAAGCACAGCTCTGTGTGTGGCTGCTGCCAACATGCTCCCATCCTGACTTGCAACAATCCTGGCTATTTGTGTCCTGGATGCCTGACCAAGCCATACCAAAAAAAAGTTCTGTGACCCGAGCAAGGGGGACTGACAGCCACTTAACTCTTGCTAAATAACTATTCACACTTGCCAGTCCTGCCACTTGAAACCTGCTTTGATTCAGATGCAGAGGGGGGGAAAAAAAAAAAAAGCTTGGTAATGCAGTATTCAAACATCAAAATCCTCATCCTTCAGGTTGCAGGTATGTAACAGAAATGGTGAGCTGGGACGTTCACTGGGAATGGAAGCTTTACCTTACTACATTTAATTCATTTTTAACTACAAAACATCAACATTCTTTGAGCTATTTATTATGGAGTATAAGGAAAAAGACAATACAGCAAGAACATTAGCATTACTCGTGCCCTTGACTAGCTGTCTGACTGCAGATTAGATTAGACCTGAATTAAATGAATGCAAGGAGAAATGTGTTGCTATGAGACTCAAATCAGTCATGTGATATACTTCGGGGTTGGTGACAAGCCACAAAAGCAAAGACAGCTGTGAATCAAAAGGCAGAAGTCCACCTTTAACTGCTCTCACCGTGTGTACCTACTGCAGGAATACCCACAGCACTGCTTGGGATTTTAACTTCCCCTCTCGTCCAATGGAACAGCAAATAGGCTTCCAAAAGTACAACCAGGCACGAAAGGAAAGGCCAAGGTAAGGACACAGGAGCCCTAAACTGGGGGATCTTTGCATTTTCAGGTCTGTTTGTATTTAACCCTACAAGGTCCACTAGAGGGCATTAAAAGAGTATTTAAACGCAGTTACGTTCCCAGCTCAAAGCCAAAGCTGAACCCACCTGGAACAGCATTTTCTGGAAACTACTACATATTATATTCCTAAACTGCAGAAAACCCACAGTATTCCAAACATTTTTTTTGCCTAATCCAATTTCTGCTTTTACAGTACAATAACAGGTAGCCCAGCACACCTTTTATGATCTAGCATGAAAGGTTTCATAGGTTGACTGAAGTAAAAATTTTTAGTAGGTCTGTTTAGTCACCTCCATTCCCCCCAGGTGGCTTAGGAATGGACCCTAAAGCATCGGCACCTATAGGATTTATGCTGATCAGAATTCCTTTGGGAAAACCCATACTCAAAATTATCAATATAAGTATTGGAAAGAATGGAAACAAACAATGGGCTGCATCACAATATAACAAAATGTAAACTGCACAGCAGAGGCAGAATACAGAGCTGCACCACAGTGTGAATTTCTACTTACTTCCGATCCAGTCCTGTAAGGAGGCCTGTAAGGTCAAGGTGCGAAGTTCACCTAAGTACTCCAAACCCTCTTCCACACTTCCAGACATGCAGTTTAAGCCCATCTCTCATTTACAGCATGCAAACTGTGAAATAATGCAGGATTTGCTGATTTTAAGAGATCTGCAATCCAGCCACACCAGTTTACCCCTGTTCGTAGACAATGAGCACAGCCAACAAACTGATTTCCAAGTATCAAACTTGCAGTATGAAAAACATCAGCTTACTACCTCTTGTCCTCCAGGGACAGAAAAAACATCAGGAGTGGGCAATGGTTTCTTCAAGAGTTTTTCATAGTATGTTTGAGCATCTCCTTGCAGAACCTCTGGATCTTCTGCTATTGTATCGACCAAGTAAAGGCAACCTGTAGTTAAAATAAAACACAAGATGTTTTGACTTTTTAAATGAACTAAGAAGCATGAGTTTCAAAACCCCAGTTTCCCCAGGACTGCTTGGTGTAGCTGGGGCCTTAATGATCTCATTACAGCCTTTTGGATAATCCCAGTCTAAAACAGTAATGCTGGTAAAAAATTAACTGTATGTTATTTAACTTCTGACATGCAATTTTACAAAGGAGATCCATGACAGCATCAAATCACATTTGACTCCTTTGAATTCAACAAGCAGAGTCTCAAATTTCTCTAGGTGTAAGTAAATTGCTTTAAAGCTGGAAGAGGGAAAAAAAAACCACAGCCCAAGTGTAAGTACTGTCCAAAAATATAACAGGGAAAGAATTCCAAGGATTCCACTCTTTCTTGGAAGTCTGCCCCTTTATGGTCAGTCCATGATCTGTTGTAGATCATTAGGTTTTTATTTTTCTTTTTTTGAGTACCTTCAATTGGGCACTTTCACATCAAGGAAAGAATGTCAAAAATATTAAAATATTTACATACACACAAGACTTTCCAAAATAGTAACATCCTCTTTTATGCAAGGTAACTTTTAATCCACGTGATTCAATGCTGAGGGGAATTTGTTAATTGCATGCAAACAAAAGTCACACACATCTGATGCCTGTTACTTAAATGCAAAGTCCCACTTGGTTTTCCTGAAGAACCAATAACCTCCTTCTGATCTAACAAACCTCTCTGGGGGCTTGTCACCAGCCCAAGAGAAAGAACATAAGAAATGTGTTGCTGTCCAAACAGTGTCCTGCCAGTCTTCTATCACGGGAAGGAAATCATTTCAGTTTAAGGGGCATTCTGTCAACCAGCTACACACCTGCAGGTCTCGTAAGCCCAAAACTGAGGACAAAATCTTCTCCCACACTGCTTTAGTGGGAATCTTAGTTCTGAATGCTCCATTTTTAATCATGGTTTGGCCTCACACAGCAGCTCCTGTGGCTCAAGTGAAATGTGAAAGAACTGCACAGTAAGTGCAAATTAAATGGCTGAGACAACAAAGAGTCTTATAAGAACCACTGCAAGAATATCTATATCAAGATTCAGAAACTATGAATCATAAAAGTACCATATTGAAAATTATACCTTTCCACATAAAAGTAGGAGCAAGGGATTTGTAGTGCCAGTTCAGACTATTCATCCACAGTCCCAGCATTCTCCCTCCAGCAGTGATCTGCATCTGATTCCTCAGCAAAAGGGTAAGAAACTGCAGCTGATAATTCACCACTACCCAGCGCTGCTTAAAATGCTTTAAACACTATTTTCCTGCCCTTTGCAGGCAATCAGCTTCTATCCTGAGGCTTGACAGCAAAGCTATGTACTCAGAATGCTGAACAGAAGCTACTCTGTAAATGGGTTTCATGGTATGTTTGTATGTGACAAAATGGGAGAGAAAAGAGCATTGCAACGCTGGCGAGTTGGGTCACATTATAAAATCCCAGGCAGTACTTGGTGGGGGTTTTCTTCTGCAGAGGCAGAAAGTGTGTACTGTGCAACACCATCAAGCAAAGAAGTCATGTGAGGAGAGAAAACAAAGATGATTATTAAAAACTTTGGTAATTCACAAAAGTAAATTTACCAGTAAATTAATTCTTTGCAAAAGAGCAGCGCGAAAGACTTAAGTTTAGCACAAAGCAAAACATTTGCCAGGCTAATAAATACTGTTCATGAGGTGCAGCTCACAGGGCTCCCTCCTGCCACAGCTCAGCCAAGGCAACTTCACAGCACAATCATGTTTTCTGCTCCCTGAACAAAGCAATTGGTGCCTTCAGAGTTACATGAACCTCCAGGTACATAATATGCTGCTACTCCAAGGCAATGGTGGCCACCTGAAGGACAAAATCAGGTCACAGATTAAATACTGAGGCCTTAAAGGAAACTTCTGATGAACTGTCCATCAATACAGCTTTGCACAGAAGTAATCTTTTTCTCTAAAATATGTTTTTAGGTTTCCAGTTGTCTTTCCTGCGTAGCACACTGAAAAGGCCCAAGTGAGTCAGGAGCATGTACTCCAATGAAAGGGAAATCAAAAAAATTCTCATGAAGAAATTTGTCTCAGCCTCTGTGTGTAAGGGGAGAAGGGAGAGTGAGGTTCCTTTAGGAACCATATGGAGCAGAAGTCTCACTTTAGGTCCCCTGGAGTGTCCTCAAGAAGTCAGTGGAGCTGAGGCTGGCTTGGGTGAACATCCCCCCAAACCTGCTCACACATGCACATACCACTCACACTGTTCAGCTGCTACAGGCAGGAGAAAAATCACTTGTTTGAATTTTTTTTAAATTAACTAATGTGTTTCCCAGTTTTTCCCAGTACAAAGTGACAAAATAATATTTGCACTGATGTGTATATCCCTTTTACAGGTTGTTTTTGTATACAGAAACACGAAAAACCCCTCAAAGTCTGAACATAACTATTGTTATTAAGCATTTGACTAAATCAATAATAATTGCTGTCTAACAGGATGCCATATAGGTTCCTAAAGGAAATGCAAAATAACTTGACTTTAAAATAAAAGCAGTGCTGTTCTCCCACAAGTGCTTCAGTCTGAGGACCCTAGCAGCATCTTGGGATAGCAAAATCACAAAGTAAAAATGCCAGCCTTGGAATGACAGGATTTTATTTGAATTTGCTCTTACCTAGCAGTAACAAAAGAGCACATGGTGGCAGGCAGTGTGCCAGGACCCTGCCAGCACTCCTTGGCCGGGCACTGCCCACAAAGGGTTACCCTGAGCAGGGGAAGGAGCAAGGGCCAGAGTCATAAAGTCATAAAAGGGGCCTCTGCTGCAGCCACAGAGGAGGGACCATAAACCATAAGGAGGGTAAATTTAGAACGGGAGGCCTCCTGCATGAGAGGGATTCCTGAGAGTGCCACCGCAGAGCCCGAGACCTTAAACAGCCAAAGCTGCTAAACAAGGTCAAGGCAGCACCGGGCAAAGGGTTCACAGACAGACACCGGGCTCTGTCTCTCCCAGGGCATCTAGGGCAGAGGAGGAGGAAGGGTGTGCAATTCCACTGGGAAAAACCTACCTAGAGGTAAATAAATGAGAAACCATTTCAAGCATGCAGAATAGATTTTAAAGCAAAAAAACAAGCAGTGCATCTGCTTCTCCTCTCTTTTGTTTCCATGGAGCAGCCTGGGCCACGTTCTCAAGCGAGGATGTGCAAGTACATCTCCTCTCACTACACTGATCTGTCATCAATTTGACTGAGAATCTGATTTTTAAAGTGAAAAGCTACAGCTCAAACCAGCTATAAAAACAAGCAGCACTGCCCATAGCACTCAGTCATCTTTAGGAAATTCTACCCTCTAGCACCTCTAAGTAACTCAGCCTAAAACATCACACAACTCTGACAATAAGGCATAAACCAAGATCCCTGTTTCAGTCCTGATCCCTAAACTCAGCTTTTTCTATACCCACTGCTATTCCACCTCTGATCTCCACAAGAGAGCTGAATTTCATGGGGGTTTCATTAAGTGGACAAATATCCTCCTTGAGAGGTTAAAATAAAAATTTTACATCACTTAGGACCCAAAAATATCAATATGTGGGAATCCATGTATATCTAATTAACGTGCATACAGTCTGCATCAGGTAGATAAATAACAAATGCAATCACAAAATGGGAGACAATACTTTAAACTAGAAATAATTTTTGTAGATTAAAGACAGACTTCCATCATTACAGATTCAGCACGAATTTCTTTCTACCAGATAAAGTAAGCAGGAAATATTTTTTCCATGGGCAAAAGAATTTATTCTCAACACAGGAGAAAACACATGGAGCACAGAGTTGTATATGAAATTCAACAAGTGAAACTACAGACTGCTGCAATACCTGAAGGTAAAGGGCATGCTTCCATCTAATGAGATATTCTGAAGATTCTTCTTGATGATCCCTTTATATCCCCTGCAAATAAATCCTGTACCATAATAGAAAGAATTTAACTAGAATATAGATAACCACACACTTACCTCATTAATATAATGCTACAGCAATTCAAATAACCATTACATCCCTCAAGCTCTCTTTCACTAGACCAGCCATCTTAATATCTATGTATTACTTTTACTATTTTGCCATTATCTAACAAACCTGTTACAACTTGGGACAATCAACTCTGTCTCATTGTAAAGATGCTTTAAATACTCATTCAAGTTTCAAATTAGTAGGTACTGCCAACACACTTATTATTTTTGACCATGAAGCCAACGCACAATTTACTAAACAAGAGATATTTCACAGAATCATGGAATGGTTTGGATTGGAAGCGATTGTAAAGATCATCTCGTTCCAAATCCCCTGCCAGGGGCAGGGACAGCTTCCACTAGACCAGGTTACTCCAAGCTCCATCCAACCTGGCCTTGGACACTTCCAGGGATGGGGGATATTTGCTTCCACTGTTAAGAATTTTCCATTCCTGCATTCATGTGTAGCTCATTAATACTGTTTCCTTAAGCCAAGAAAGTTGGAGATGCAGTTCTTCCCAGCCTAGACACACCAGTGGGTTGATCAGGATGCACTGAGGTATTGCTGGTACTCCCAGGAAAGGAGGACCTGTTGAAATGCCCATTCCAGAGATTTGTAAGGGCACTCCGGACGCAGCCAGATTGTAAAGCAAAATACATCAACCTCACCGTACATGAAGCATGAAAAGTGTTATGTCTGAAGTGAATTAATCATTTATCCTACAACTACTTTTTCATGTTCTACAAACACAGAGGAGGATACTACATGCATCCATTAGGAACTGTGTGTTTACAAAAGAGCCATCAGTCACCACAGGATTTGTATCTGGACTTTGTACATTTGTGCAACCCTGTGCGTAATTTTACACGTAAAAATATTAAAAACACCTCAGATTTGTAGTGGTGCAGGAATAAGATAGATAAAAAGAATTTAACATTTCTAACTTTCAAGTTTCATTATTTTTTATTCAGTTTTGCCATGTCTAATGCTTGCAATAGCAGCTTTGTTCACTGGCTTTATTTTCATGCCAATATATTTCACAATAACGAAAAAAAACAACCCAAAAAACAACTTCAGCAGGTTTTGAGTGTTTCTGACAGTATTGTGAGGGTATTTTGTCCAAGAAATATTTTCCCTTTTTTTTTCTTTTTAAATCAAAACCCACTCTGCAATAGGAGACAACCATGTGCACTAACACAAAGTATATCATGTCAATATTTAGGAGGGAGCGTTCTGGTAATTAAACAATGCAACTGAGCCCAGAACTCTTAAGATTTATTCTTAACACAGGTGTGTTTTTGTGGCCCTTAACAAATCACTCCATCTTCTGACTGGTTTCTTATCAGCTCAGAGTGTGTCTTACCCACCACTTCAAAAAGGCGCGACCTCCTTATCAGTGTCTCTGGAGTCACAACATAAAAAGACAAAAGATGTAACATAAATTGTTCTCTGTGCTCCTGTGGACTGTCACTGCCACACCATGGCAGCACAACCAGGGCAATGTCTAGGATCCAATGATAACTTTTTTTTGGCCCTCCTAAATCACACACCCATGACTGAAGTGCTGTCCCTTCCCCTCTGCGTTAAACAGCAGTGCTTCCCATCAGCTCCCCTCCTTTCCTTCCCAGGAACAGCTCTGGGCATGTGGTTACCATTAGACATCCATATTTGTTTAACCTTCCAAAGGAAGGAAGAGGTCTTTGGCACGTTCCCGGGAGCACACGCAGAACCTGACTCTCATATCCTGGATTTAATTGAGCAAATATATGTCAAAAAAAACCAAGTTCCAGTGCAAGTGAAACCTCAGTATAACAACAAAGTGTGGTGGAAATGGAGCCAGTGGGCAAGGCCGTGGTGTGGGATCTGCCCAACAGGGCAAGGCAGCTCTTACCACGTGCTGCCCATCCTTAATGAAAGCAAAGTTCTTCCCCACTGCATTGCTTTTCCCATTAGTAACACAGCAATCACTCTTGGAATACAAAGGCTGGCAATCCAAAAATACCATTTATATATTACTTCCTATTCTATCACAACTCAAACGGCAGGAAAGGCCTCAGAACATCACGTATAAGTTTCTGTTTGCAAATAATTTTCTGACGTGGAATCAACAATTGAAGGCAGAAGGGAAAAAAATAATCCTAATCCCATTCCCAATTAAGAAACCAAACATTAAATAGATGAGTTCAGCTGTAGCTATAAACGGCATTACTACAAATTTTGTCCCTCAAATGGCAGGCAGCCCAAATGCAGGACATCACGTTCCCACTAATATATTTTTACTACTTATTTCAGAAAAGAGAACAAAAAAGCTTTAATCATACACATATCTTTAGCAGGATGTAGACGAGAAAAGGCTCTGAAAAATGTCAAACACCTTCAATTTTCACTCGCTTCAATGAGCTCCCAAGGCCCTCAGAACATTCTGTTACCAGGGTCTATAAAACATGTGCTATTTATTTTCCAAAACTTCCAAGTAATCCACAATTTATGAAATGGAAAAATAAAAATTAGTCAAGGGAGTTAAATAATTGATTTAATTATTTAGCTCTTTTTGGACAAATACCTGGATGAAACTATTTAAAATGTTTTCAAGGCTGGAAAAGCAAGTGCACATTAAAGGGATACTTCCTCCACTCTAACCTGCAGTACTCCCATAATGAAAGTTCCAGAAAACAGGTTCCAACTCTATCTATTTTTCCTCAGATGGATCTTTAGCAGTGTAACTACTTACAAAAATAAAGCCATATCCAACTCACAGTACAGATAAATTAAAATACATCTGTGCAAACAGGCTACCCCTGTCCTATTACACACAGAATGCACATCTGGGATGGCATGTTTAGCACAAAGTTCTAACCTAATGTAATTGAAAAAAGATGAGGAATTATGGCCCAGAAACAGACTCTACAACTAAAAACTGCAGCATTCTGTTAAACCATGGAAGTGCTACCAGCTGTGCCTATGACATATCAGGAATTCATATTTCTGCATATTTAACGTTCTTATTCACAGAGCTTCGATGTAAAAAAGAAAGAAGGGGCTTACAGAATAATTCAGAAAAAAAAATAGTGCTGGAGAAAAGGGACACTCAGAACTGTAATTAATTAAGGCTTTAAGGTTCATGTTCACATCAGGTTTTCCTCAAGGAAATTCCATTGATTCACTGGGATTTCTGCTACTACCTCTGAACTTGTGAACATGACCATTGAGTTTTTAATAAACACTGGTTTTTATATAATCAAGAAATGTTGCTGGAAAAGTCTAACTTTGACTACTGAAGGCAAAGATATGGATTTTTGGAATCACAGGATGGTTTGGGTTGGAAGGGACCTTAAAGACCATCTCATTCCAGCCCCCTGCCATGGGCAGGGACACCTTCCACTACCCCAGGTTGCTCCAAGCCCCATCCAACCTGGTCTTCAACACTTCCAGGGATGGGGCAACCACAGTTTCTCTGGGCAACCTGTTCCAAACTTGTCTTCTCTTGCATAGGTAAGCAAAATAAATCTAAATTTGTCAACTTAATTATTTGTCTATCCCCTAAACAAAATTAAATATACAAGAAAAATACCCAAGTTTTCCAGAACAACTGGAAAGAGGCCGATTTGAAAGGAAAATGACAGCAAAGATTCTGTGAAGAGCAGCAGAGCTTTTATGAATCTCAAGTTCAAATGTAAATAGTGGCAATTCAATCCCTTCCAAAGATGGAAGATGCAAAGGAGGATGCACTGGTCAAAAGTCATCCTGTAACTTAAGGGAAAAGAGGAAGACAATGACTCTCATGGTCATAAACAAGGAATAGTGAAATGGCAGGAAATGACAACTGAGTTTGGCAAATGGTCTAGCACAAGGATGATTTCATCCCATGGGGAGAAGCCAGACAGACTGACAGGACAGTTTCAGAAAATGGCTGCATTTTAATAATTTAAAATTATTACTGAAACACCCACTGTCACGACCTGGCACCAGGGCTTGAATTTAAGTACCACATAAAATACATTTTCCTATTACTACCATCACTCAAAGCAGGTGTGAGACACCCAAGGTGACACCACACAAACTGCAGCAGCGTGTGGCACACCAGAAGTACCTGAAAGCTCTGCTACCAGAAAGGGCGACATTCCCAAAAAAATCAAAGCAGTGATGAAAATATGAGACAACTGCCTAGATTTTCAGAGATACCAGCTTCAAATACCACATCATTTGAGTGGCAAATGCTTTACATCTGACAGACCTGCTGCTCCCACCAGCAGAGAGCACAAGTCTGCCTAAGAAAGCCCAGCAGCCTTCCTCCAAATTACCTGCGAGGAGCAATTTGTCCACCAGAATAATCCCAAAAATAAAGCAATTATTTTGAGGGGGGGAAAAAGGAAAGAAACAAACAAACAAAAAAATCCCTTCCCCCAGTAATTCCAACTTCGCTGAATTTATTATGTGGCTGCAAATTAATATGTCACCTGCACCAGCTATCACAAGGCTGTCTCATAACTTGCTTTATTAAACAGCTGCAAGTTGTGGAGTAAATGTGTAAACATCTCTCTTGCCTCTCTGTGCCATTGTGTCAGCTATTCTACATGCCTTTGAAGGTGCTCCAAAATCAGCATGGCTCTGTTTTTCCCTTTTTCTCCTTTTGGGAGGAGGAAAAAGCAGAGCAGGAAGGACAGGCTGGCAACAGGGGGATAGCTCTGTGCTGGCTGTGCTCTTGACAGTAAGGCTGCGAGTGTTCAAATTCAGTTTACACGGGCTCTTCTGCAAGGACAAAAGAAACCGCTGCTGGTGGTTAAAAATGCAAAAGGTTTTGATTGCAATGCCTTGAAAATAAGCCAAAGATATGACTAGGGGGAAAAACACAGCAAGGCAGCTATGACCAGAATGGAAGAAACACGGGAAAACACATGGCTCGACTTCAGAGCAGAAAATTGACTTAGGCTTTGCATAAACGACAGCGTACCTCCAAGCCTGCCTGATCCACAGTCTGCCTGCAATGGGAACATGTAGGCTAAAAGCAGAGCCTATTAAAAGGCATAATGTTTCTAAACGGCATCTGTTACATACTAATAAGCATTACTTAAAGGACACAGGCCTTAAATTGCTACCAAACGTGCACTTATCTGAAACTGCTGCAAGGCAATCGTTACCCAAATGTCACATGACACCATGGGAATCTGAATAATAGAATATGTTTTTATTTCCTTTGGCTTGGAAATCATTACGCAGGAAAAAACATGGAGGCCCTTTCTGAGATTTTGAAACTGTGCAACTTCACAGGAACGAAGCAGCAGCAAGAATTACATCAGCGGAGCCATTTGCCATCTGCTGTCGGTAATACCACCAAGACCAGCCACCAGACAGCAGATTCAAAGGTTACAAACACAACATTTTTAAGCATCCACAGACCTCTCTGCGAGCGAGCAGGACGCAGTTTACTTCAGACACATGGGACCCGAGGGTCTGCCAATCATTTTGCAAAGACAACATTCCAGAACAGGGAATTGCAAAGGGTTTGGAAGTCTCTCAGTATGCAACCTTTTCACAACGTGGAAAATACATACCAGCCTGTTCATGTAGCTTCTTATAACGTGCTCACAACCAGGATGCCTGCACACCTCCCACTTGCAAACTGAAACCGGCTAGACTTTCTCTTGTGCTGTTTGTTTTCCCAAACTTTCCCCTCAAGGGAAGGAGTGTATTCACTGAAATGCTATTATGGAAAAGGGCTCTGGTTTGTTTGCTGGGTTCTGGACTGTATTTTTTTTCTTTGAGGGAAGTATTTAGGATTTTGTTTCCTGATTTCTTTTCTTTCCAGACCATAACTACGTATTTGTGTTAAAGAAAGCGAGGTTTTGATAACTTGCTTCACCTGTGGCAATGTTATGACAGCCCTTACCTCTTAACATACACACACTCCTCAGTCTGACTAAAATTCTGCCTGTTCCATCCAAGACATCTTAGTTCCATTATGGTTGTTCATCAGTCTCACCTTAGAGCTTTGAGTAGCTTTTCTAGATGCAGAGACCACATTTATGACAGTGCCTATACAATACCTGAATTTTGTGGTTCCATCTTTCAGGCTGTTGACCTCCTGCCTATAAACTGATGAACATGGATTTCGTGGAGGGCAGGGAGATTTCCATCTTCCTGGAGAGACAGATGGAAATGTAAGGCTTCATTAATGTAATTGCTAAACTAGATGTACAGGTTTCTCATCTAGTAACTATTTCTCAGGCTCCAGAGATGTATATATACATCTCACTGAATGTCCTTCCTGGCCTTTCTGTTGGATGGTTAAGCACATACAAATCTGACTTCTAAAATGTTCTGAAATCAAAAAGAATTTGTGAGAAGGCTGAATTTCAAACAAGAACCTCAAGTTCTAGGTCAACAGCTGCCCTGCTTCTCAACAGCAAGGTCTGCCTAGGACTTACAGGGGGGCTTAGAAACCTGGAAGTGTAAACAACCTTTCCCTGTGAAAAACTGTTACAGAAATAGCCCTCAAGACTGAGCTGTAGCATCTCAATTATAGCACAACATGAACTGAAAAGCATCATTTGCACAAGACCTAATGGTGGACTCCAACATGCTCTTAAAGCCTGCTGTACACCCAACTTGCTTATTATTATTTTAAACATAGGTATATCCAACTAAATAACTATACCAAAACTCAGACAATACCTAAAAACAACATCAGCTGTCTCAAAAGAGGAGGGGGATGGAAGAACAACTATTCTAAGCATTCTATTTGAGAGTCATGAAAAAGTCAGGGAAAAACGCAGACTGAAGTGCCCAACAGTGCAATGTTTGCCTGGACATGAAAAACCAAATCCCATTCATCTATTTTATTTAAAAACATCAGTAGAATCGAGAGCCTTTCAAAGAAAAAAAAAATCGCATTATTACAAATGTTTGACTTCCATAAGTGGTTGATAGGAGGAAAAAAATAGAGCAATCTGACTGAGGCGCATTTAGCCATGAGCAGCAAGAGGAACTAATGAACAACATCATTATTTTACTGAAGGGGATGAAGTAGGTGCTTTAGACAAATGGCAGCAACTTAAAATGTGTTTCAGAAGATAAATTCACTTTCTCGCCATTTACCTGCTAGCGTGACAAATTAAGAAAGAGGAGTATAAAAACAGAGCAAGAGGGAAAGCAGTGCAAAAGCTAACTGAGGTGATGCAATGGGCCCTTATCCAAACAAGTGCGTGACCAGAGATTCTTGGAAGTCCTCCTAGTCAAATATAAACCCAGAACACTGCACACGCCAGACTCCTTTGGAAATCCACGGTGCAGCACATGCAAAAGATCCACCTGTCCTAAAATCAGGCTCCTTACCAGGCACTGGGAGCAGGGCCGTTTGGGAACTGATGTAACATCTGTTCATCTCAAAGCAGTGCAAGCCCAGCAGGTACTGAAGGGCTGAGCAGCTCTTTGCCCACTGCCAGAAACACCAGCAAACTTCTCCTAATTATGAGGAGATGAGAGGAGAGTGGGTTTTTTCAAAAAATGTATCCGTTTCCATGTACTTCTTGTTCTGCCGTCAGCTCACCAACAGCAAAAAAAGGTTTTACTAAACACTTTTAAAAGAAAGGGTATTATATACTTTAGATATAGTACATAGATATACGTTTTATAGTATACTCTGTATACGCAAAGCCTTTTGTATCTCATCTCTGCACCAAAACAATCCTACTAATAATGTTTGCATGGTCAAGAACCAACGTGTTCACTGCTACTTTTGTCCCTGTCCAACCACGCTGCTTTGGTTAAACCGTGGGTTTGCTCAGTTTGAGTAAACAACTGCCGATGGTGCCTGAGATTCGGCTTCAAAAAACTGGTATTTTTACGCCGTATTCCCACCGCTTTTTAGCGGTTCTCAAATACTGAGTTATTAAAGTCTCAAACTCATCCACCTGCGCCGAGACCCCCGAACGCACTCTGCACACAGGAGTCCGGGGCTGAGCCTCTCGCGGCACCGCCCGCCGAACCACAGCGGACGGGAATCACCAGGCCAGTCCTCTCTGCTTCGGGACTAGCTGAAAACCTGGCAAAGTTACCTGCACGCTTGGGAAAAAGGGGGAAGGGAAAAAAACCCTGTAGCGCCTGCCCCTGCGCGCAGGGGGTCGGGCTGCCGCACCTCCCTCAGGCGCAGGGAGCGCGGCCACGGCGGCGGGCTGGGAGTCCCCGGGAGCACCCGAATGTTCTGCGGCCCGCGGCCATCCCAGCGGCGGGGCCCGAGCCGCTCCCTCCCTCTTACCCGCGGCGGCTCTTCCTCCTCCCTCGGCCGCCATCACTTCCTGAGGGCGGGCGCGGGGCAGCCCTGAGGGCGGGACGGGACGGGACGGGACGGGACGAAATGACGGCGGCGAGGAACAGCCCGGCGAGGTTCCCGGAGAGCCCGGCCGCAGGCTGAGGGAGTGCCCTCAAGCCCCCGCCATCGAGGCACGGCCCCGGGGCGAGGGTCAGCCCAGCGCTGCGTCTGAACTTAACAAAACCCCGATACAAATCCCAGATTTTCTATTTAGAAGGCGTAGAACGACGAGACATAGAGCTAGCGACAGTTTCTGTTAACCGGGGGGGGGGAGGGGCAGAAAGTTTATGAGGGAAAATATGTATAAAAATGACATCTTTATAGCGTTCTGCAGTGACCATTGTCAATCTGAAAAAGGATTTTGGAAGACCTAGGCAAGCAGCCTGCTGTTCACTACCACAAACCATTAAACTGAGGTACGGGAGCCAAAATGAACACAGAGCTGTCAAAATTAAACATAGAATTCAGGTGGTGACTGAGGGAAGCCTTCCTACCCGCCCTGTACGAGCGTTTAATTATTTTTAAAATAACAGATACAGGTATCAAAGAAGGGAATGGCGATAC
Organism: Cephalopterus ornatus; assembly: GCA_013396775.1. Taxonomy (NCBI): domain Eukaryota; kingdom Metazoa; phylum Chordata; class Aves; order Passeriformes; family Cotingidae; genus Cephalopterus; species Cephalopterus ornatus. The sequence goes on from VZRE01000829.1 coordinate 690,118, forward strand.
GTTTGCAAAGAAACAAAATCACCTTTGCATTTACACCACCAAGGTATGCTGTGACCTTGAGACAAGGTCCCAAAGCAGCATCTGTATTGATGCTGCACGTCAGAGTGCTGCACATCAGTCAGGTGCTTCATTGCTTGTCAGCACAGTGACCAAAAACTCCTTAACATTGTTCTCCTTTCAAATGGCTTAAAACACATAGTGAAGTAAATTTATATTTTCTTTCTTCGACAGGACGAAGCGATCTCAGCCCATCCACTGATGTCACATTGCCACACCTTACAGAGCCTCAGTGGATTTCAGCACATTCTGATGATCCTTCATACCTTCCACACACAGCCCGGGGGTTTGGCCATGCCGTGGTCCAAGGTCTAGTTTGATGCAGCATTGCTGTGTGACCCTGTGTGAGTTTTACTGAGGAAAATCAGTTAAAACTATGAAATTAAGCTGAAGTCACAGAAGTGGTGTTTGTGGAATGACAATAGTTAGCTGGTAAGAGATGCAAGTGAAAAGATACAGAAGGGAAAAAAAAAGCAGAAAACATGAGAAGCTGTGGCTGCCCCATCCTCCAAGTGTTCAGGGCCAGGTTGGACGGGGCTTGTAGCAACCTGGGATAGTGCAAGGTGTTCCTGCCCGTGGCAGGGGAATTGATACTAGATGATCTTTTCAGATTCTTTCCAACCCAACGCATTCTATAATTCTATAGGGGGGGGAAAAAGTAAGTGAAATTGCCAATATATTTTTCCATTTACTATTTCTACAGATTTTTTTATAGAAGAGACCCCTGTCCGCAGGGGACAGTGAGCTTTACACTGAAATGTTTGTCTTCTCTTTTTTTGTGACACTGCATTCCATCTACCTGCAGATGTGCTTCAGTCTTTCCTGAGGATCATTTATTTTTATTAGAATGGAAAAGAAAGAGTGTTAGATCCTGAAATTTCTATTTCAAGTCCCACTGTAGTTTAGTGTTAAATAGCATAACAGCTTGATTTCTTCCTCCTCTCATTAAGTGTTGAACAGCTGAGATAAAAATTGGAATATATTAAACACTTTCACTTAACAGTTTAAATCACTGGTCAGCGCCTGCCAATAACAAGAAATAAAGAACCTACATGTAAGTAATAATAAAAGAGATTAAAGAGCTGTTTCTAAATGAAGGGCCATGTTCTGTTCTTGTTACCATCTACTAAAAAGCTGCTGGAGCAGTGTGCTGGCAGTCCTGCAGTGTGGTCAGAATGCATTTGCAGAAAAAAATACTTTTCTCTTACTCAGCAGTTCAGGTAAGTTTTACATGTATCAGACAAGTGTACAGAAAAACATTCAAGGTGATAACCAGGACTTTCATAGTTGAGTTGGTTCCATTTCTTCTTTACCTCAAGATGAGGGCCATGCCAATCACATCTGTGTGTAGCAAGAACAAAAACAACCAGTGTTTAGCTGAGTCAGCTGCATCTGACTTGCCTTCAAATATCAAGGGCTTGGATTCTTAATTATGGATGGGGAGATTAATTTGCACAGACCTCAGATATCCAGTGACCCTCAAATCCATTGTTCTGGGCACATACACACATGGGAGTGCTAATTTTAAAGCTACAATCATACTTGAACAGAAATTGCAAGAGTAGCTTCGACTTCAGCTGAAGAAATGTTAGAGGAAAGAAAAGGTTTAATTTCTGAGTAAAATTCTGAGTAGAACCGAGGCCTAACCCCAATTTTTTAATTCTTTTTTGAACTATGTGGCACTCCCAAGTACACGAAGCTTGGGAACATGAGCAATCAATTAAATCAATGCAAAAATTAACTTTGGTGTGCTCTGTCAAGTTCAATAATTCTGTCAAATCATTTAAACCACTGGCATTCCACCCACATTTGCACAAGTATATACCAACACTGGAAACGTCTTGGAAACTTTTCCTACAAAATCAGCAAACCTCTGCTTATGGAAAGGGACTGACTTAACTATTGAAGACAATACTTTCCCCAAAAATATTTCCATCAGCTTCTTCATAAAGGCTTGGTTATATAATCTTTGTTGCTTTGTATTTTTTCTACTCGCTTTTGCCAGCTGTAAAAACTCTGAACACTAGTACTACATTCCAAACAGATCGTATCAGTTGTTTCAGAGTGCATGGAACTAATAGACTTACATCTACCCTCTGGAAGAATATCTAATGAAGTACCTAATATTTTACAGCATTCAAGCAATACCTTTCATATCTCTATTTATATATATGTGTGTATGTGTGTATAAAGCAGCTATAATGTCCCAAAGAAAACACAGTTTCTCATTGAGGAAATTAATTAAGCAAGTGTAGACCTTAAATCTTACTTTCTTCCTTAGAAATGTTTTGTTCACTAGGCCACCCTGTACTTTTTTTTTTTTTTTTTTTTTTTTTTTTTAATTAGCAGAAATTAGAAATAACTATGAGAAGACTCACTGCCCTGTTCAGTGTCATGGGAAGAGTTTTACTGACTGGTCAAGGAGAAAAATTAATTGATAAGAATCCTGATTGACATAGGAGTGTGAAGGACTGTGGGATTTTAGATGTAATTCACTGCTGCCAGTGGCAGGTTTTGTCTTATTTAGAGCTGCAGAGAGCTCTGTTTTCTGCATTAGCTACTCCTTCAGCCCCAGCAGCCAGCAGAAGTTAATTTTGCAAGTCGTACTAGCCAGGGGAAGAAATGGATGATGGAATCAGAGAACCTCTGAAATAAAGAGAATCCACAAATCTCTTTGTGTCTCAGCACAGGAGGATTTAAATGACAGACACAGGTCATGGCTCCAAACCTCATTCAGCCACACCCAACCCCAGAGATTTCTTCAGAGATTTTTCTTTTTTCCCTAAGGTCTCACAATACCCAGCTCTCTTGAGATGATATAGTGGCTTTCTATTCTTAGCATGTTTCTCCCCTCCCTCCTTCTCTCTCTCTCTCACACACACACACACTTCCTACTCAAAACAAGACCCAGTGAAACCCTCTGCCCACATAGTTATAATTCCCAAGAGAACTTGCATATGCTTTTGTTTTGGGCAGTGACAATGTGCATATGTTTTGATTTCAGCCCCCCCCCCATTGGTTCTTGGGCTCCAGTTTAATGCAGACAGACCAGCTCTTAAACTCACCAGTTTCAGCAAAATACAACCCAGCTTCTAGAGTTCCTCTGACCTTGCAAGTTGGAGTGAGATTTTTTAACATGTTGCCTGTTAAAAGGATATTACTGAGTAAATGTTTTGGTTTAGCAAATGCACACATTTTCCTGTTGGTGTTTGGTTTGAAAAGTGTGCAGTGCTTTGTCTCCTTTGTAACAAGCCTGAGATAAGAAGCAAGAGTAGTAAATTAGGTAACTGCTATGAAGAGGAACAGCAAAGTTAGCCCTGAGTTTAAGTCAGTAAGAGAAAGTCTAAGAACAGGAAGAGTGGACAAGATAAGTTTTTGTAGTTAAGTCACTCCTGACGATTAAAGTGAATTACAGCTGATACCCACAGAGATACAATAAAACTGATCCAATTAATTTTCTGTTTACTTGCACATAAACAGGTGGTGAAAAATGTTGCTGGATATTTTTCAAGAAGTTTCTCTAAGCCTTTCCTGTTCTTCCTAAATACTATTACATGCCTGGAGAACGGAAAAGAAGTGTGGGGCAGTCCCAGTCAGACAGCTGGTCAGTCAGACTTCTATCTTTAATAGAGACGTAATAATTTTTGCTGTAAAAGCTACATGAGTCACAAATCATCCCTGTCATGTGAAGCCACACGCATCACAGTTGGAAGAAAAAAGGTGCTCTAAATTAAGTTTGGCACAGATACCTGAATTATAATTCCTGTTTGGAACTGAAAGACAACAGGATTTCACCTTCTGGAGCAGAGATTTCATGGATTCAAATCCCAGCACTGTGGTGGTAACTGGTAAGGTTTTTATTTTGTTCTTCGAGCTGGAGATGGCATGCACGCATGCTTGGTCTTTGTCATAAACAGTTTCCTGGAGGGAAAAACAGTAGCAAATGGTCATACTAACATTTCTAAATGGAAAATAACTTACTGTGCCTTCCTAAGAAAAATCAGATGCATGTCAGAGGAAACAGACTGCAGTCTGCCCTCTTTACTGCCATCTCGTTTGGTTTGTTGTTCATTCTCTCCATGTTTTAATCTTTGTTGACATTCTCTCTGATCCAAACCACATAGCTCAAGGCAGTGCAGGCTAGGATTAGATAAAGCTTACCCAAAAGAAGCTCTGAAGCAAGAAAACCAGGTTGCATCACAATGTCACATAGTCACCGTCCAGAATTAGAGCAACACATGGCAAGTCTCAGGGGCTCAGTTTCATGGCAAGGTAAGGGAGTTTTAAACAGGAGATGCTGCCTCATCATTGCTAAACTAGACCATTAAATTTAAATATACCAAAGGAACATGCCTGAACATGCAGCACAAGGCACCAAATTTGGAGTTTCTCTTGCTGGCTGTAGCTACTGAGGCTTCACAGTGGCAGAACCCCCAGCTAGAGAGTCCTGAGCTTTAAAAGGTTAAAGCTCTTAAGGAATGCTGCTCGTCGCTGTTCCTCTTGTTGCCACTGGCTCATCTAAAGGCAATCATTACACATATCTTAACATGTGAGTTGCTGGATAATTTTCCACTGCAGGTCATCTGAGGACATAGGAATGAGGTTGAAGCTACATCAAAGAGATTTGCATCTTGCTGTTTTCAATTAAACACTTTATTTTTTTTTAATAGCTGCAAGATGGGCAGAACTAGTCTGGCTTGCTCCAGACATAACTGCAGCTGAGCTGGAGGGAGTACAGGAGAGGGCAGGAGGCATTTGCTAACCTCTTAAAAGGCCGACAGTCTGGTTCTCTCCTATGATATATTTATGGCACATACCCTTGTTAGGAACACTTCTTAGCACCCTCTTAGATTTTTCCTCCCCTTAGATCACCATTTATGTGCAGAAATCTACTTGTTCAAGAAGTTTGAGACTGGTGTGCCCCGTTAAAGACACAAGTGCAGCTTGAAGCTACTGCAGAGATTATCACAGCATGTCTCTGTCACATTTTCACCTGCTCAGGATATAAACCTGCTGGCAGGGAGCCCAGTTTATTATATGGTGCTCAGTAACATTCAGCCAGTTAGTCCTCCACATTGCTGCAGGTATTTCAGTAAAACTCTTACATTTATAGTCATTTTTCGTGGAGCAATTTTGTCCTAAGCACGAGTTTCTTACAGCCACCACTGATACACACGTGTTTTACTGGGAGCTGATTAATAACTTTATTATAATTCTGTAGTTCTGCACACACGGGTCCAGAAGCATGTACAACAACTAGAGCTCCAAAATGGAGCAGGTGTCACCTTGATTTTGCTCCCAAAGCAGAGTGGGACCAGTGGGGTTTTATGTTCTCTGATGATGTGAAATGAGCACCATTTCCCTTCTTGCCTCCCCATGGTAGAAACTCAGACCTGGAGAAAACTTTGTCAGAAATATTGGCACCATCAAGCGTTTCAAAATGCTAAAGAGCAAAGATGGAGCAGTTATGAAATAAGCATTAACAAATTAAGAAATGCTTAAAGTCTAGCACTAATTAAGCTGTCACAAGCCTGCATTTAGGCTTAATTGTCTCCAATACAAGTAGCTTTCACTGTGCAAAATAGCAATCATATGCTGTCAAGTATTTATTTGTCCATTTAAGGATTTTTAAATATTTAAGAGTTATAGAATAAAAACCATTTCACAGACTCCTGTTCCTGCCACCCAATATCTAAGATTTGGCAGCACTCTGGATTGAGAATATTAATTGAGATTAATAAAGATAGTGGGAGTTTTCCATCAAACGTTTTAATGACAAAAATGCCATCTGCTCAAAATGAGTTTTTATTTCCCTTTTATTGAAAAAAAATAAAAAGACTTTCACAAAAAAAGATGCATAAAATTAAATGTAATACTTTGGATTCAAAGTGTGCTTTTCCCTTTCCATCTGTCTTTTACCTTTGGGTAAAAAGTGAAGAAAGAGACAGAAAACTTTCAGGTTTTCATTACTGGGGATTAAAACAAAATTACAAATTAAATAAAATCTTACTTTTTCAAACATTTTCATTAAATATTAATATCTTCATCTTCATGAGCTCTAACAATAAGAATGATACATTAACTGTGACCTGGGAGTATTTAACATCAGAACCTTTAGTAGTGGTATTTCTGGAGATGATGATCCTTGCCCAAAATCATCATTTACATGATCTGTCCTGTTGGTTCCAGTACATTTACCAGCTTCAGTTAAGGCTCTCTCACCAGAAAGCCTTGACATGAATGAAGATTGCAGGATTAGTTCTTTTATCAGTGAATACACAGAATGAAAATACTATTCCCTTAAGTGTTATAAAGGCTAAATCCTGCCTGAAAAACTCAACCTCCCTAACCAAAAATATGAAAATAAAGAACAAATATGTGTGTGTAGGCCAGTCAGCCCCTAATCTGCAATTGCAGAGCAAGCACAGGTTAAAAGCACCTTTCTTTCTTTTCATTTTCAGGTTTTGGTCCCTTCAGACAATACCTGGTTAATTCCAGCTGGGAAGCAGTGAAGGTAAGCCTAATAAAAAAGGAAAAAAAAAAGGAGGGGGACATTTTATTTTGTAAAGATCCCAACACAGACTGCTTTTAGGCTTTCCATTCCCTTCAAAAAAGTTATTTGTCATGACTCATTAAACAGAATTGTGCCTCATGGAGCAGACTCCCAACATGGAAGAAAGAGGATAATGAAAAAGTGAAACATTATTTTATTTGCATGATAGTTTTTGTGCTATCTAAGCGCTTTCAAAATATTATTCTTGATTCTTAAAAAAGATGTTTTTTACCCAGGGTGCCTTCTCTTCAACTAATGCACATTGCACAAGTTATCTCTGTCTGCAGTAAATAGATCATCTCACACCATGGATCATTTTATCATGTCTGTGTGAGGTGATTTCCTTCTCATACAAGTGCAGCTTATGAGTTCTGACTGCCTGCTCCATGAACACAAAAATCTGTGCCAATTCTAAGTATGTTTTCACATTTCAGCTTTGGCTTCCACTTTCAAATGACAGCGAAGTCTACAGTTAAATTGAAAACAAGGTAATTCAGATTTTTTCCTCCTCCATACACCTTGACTAACAGGAACAAGTCTAAGGTGGAGCCTTAAAAATTCCTGCTTATTTGCTAAATCTGTGTATTAGAGCAAATTTGTCTGGGGGATAAAAAGACATGGTTTGGATACCTGGCTTTCAGCATCAGCTGATTCATTCTCCCTATCACAGGCAAAATCTTCCCTTGAGTTCAGTTCCTCTCATAAAGTACTTAGGAACAGAGTTATTTTGAGAGGGTCTTTGACACAAGTTTTTAATGATCCCAAGGTAGAAAGAAGGTCACATAATGAAATCTGAAACTACTTGGGGAACAGTTAAAATAATAAAATTGAATTAGAGCTTTGGCCCAAGAAATAACAGATAATACTGGTAAAAAATGGCAAGTAAGACATGTAAAACAAACTGATGGGACTGTGTTATTTTATGAAGACTGAAATAAGTCCATACATTTTTAAATTCTTATGGACTCTGAAAGGAAAAAGGCAGCTATAGGGAAGTATTAGTAGTGACAGAAAGGTGATGGCCCTACAGGACTATAACCACAGTAAAAATTTTGGTGACAGCTACTGAGGATCTGATTTGAAAATGAAATGCATTCCAGCCAAGATGATTGAAAAACAAGGAGCTGGTGCGTTTTTCCAAAGACCAAAGCTATAGCAACTCCACCAACACACACACATTTTCTATTCCAGCCTCCGATGGGTGAAGAATGCTGAGTGCATCTTGGTGTTTGGTAGAATAAATCTATTGCCCCCTCCAAGTCATGAGGGATGTTATCCCTGTAGGCTAACAAGAAACAAAAATACTGCTGTGATACCTTTCCACACCCCAGTCATTACAGGAGACCCATAAATTATCTTAACTCCAACCTGACATGTGCCCTAAACCACAAATATTTGTCAGTTGACAGTGTTCTTGCTCATTATTTCCTGATTCCTATTGGTTCTAATTTTGGGTGGAAGATCATCCTCTTCTGGCTGAAAATAAAGCGTGTTCTTTATCTGCAAGCAAAACAGCCCAAAGCGAGAAGGCACTGATGGGATGAGTTTCCTGTACCAATGCCATGAGCTGGCTACAATAGGGACTTACATAACAGGGGCTACAGCATTCCATAACCAAACAGATGTCAGTCCTTGTGTGTGGAGGAGAACAAATCCATTTCCCTCTGATGTGACACCCTCGGTGTGGAATTAATTTGTATTCAGACCAGGGGTGCTGCTTTGGTTTCCTATGCCCTGGCAAAGGTGGTTAATTCAGGCAATTGAGAGAAATTTGCTGCAAATCTGGAAGTACTTGGAATTTTGATAGGCTCCTCCACACTAAATAGCAATCTCATCGTATTGTTCCAGTGGCCTTGTTCAGAGGAGTAGCCCTATGGTCTTCAGAAAGCTTATGCACATATATTAAAGATAGCAAAATTTAGGATTTACATCTGGAAGTAATCCTGTCTTGGCTTGAGGTGCCTGCGTGGATCACTGGAGTGACATAAAACCCTCCTGCTGAGTCTCTTTGCTGTGAACCAACAAGTGTGCACTCAGATTCCTCCTCAGGAACGTGCTGAGCAGCCAGACCAGAGCTACAGACGTGACTGCTCAGGCTTATGCTTAATGCTTTTGTAGCGTTATCCAGAACTATCCTAATTATTAGCCCAATATGAAGTGGGTCCTTCTCAAAAGCCTGGATACCTTATGGGAAGCCTGGATACCACGGCAGCCTTGGTGATGTTGAAATGCTGATGCATGCAGTCAAAGAAGTTCACATCCCGGAAGGGTCCTCATACTAAAAGCATCTGAAATCCTGTAAAAATACATTTAACAGTTCCAGTGTCCTAATTCCAAAGCATAACCTCACCCTCCATGCTTTTGAAATGGATTCTTTGCCAAAGAGCAATGGCTTCCCTTCTCTGAGCAATACTGGCTCTTACACACAGGTGGTTCCTTAAAATCCCTGTTACCAGCTCCTCCCTAAGATGGGATCACCCATTTTCCTGAGCCTCCCTTCTTGCTGTAAGGAAGATCAGAGATTGATCCAGTGGGCACAAAGCCCATTCCAATGGTTACATCCCTTCTATGCCCTCACTGGCACTCAGAAAAATACTGTTTCTCTTAAAATTAATTGTTTACTACTACCTTTTTGGTGAATAAGGCGATTTCCCTTTTCTGAAGTACTCAGGAATCCAGTGATAAATGTTAATAAAGCTCTGTTTCTGCTGGTTTAGAAAGAGTATTTGTCCTGCCTTACCTGTTTTATAATATGAAGATACAATTTTCCAAAAATGTGAGGAGTACCCTGTTGTTTTTGCATGGACCCACGTTCTCATCACAGCACAAGACTCTCACACAAGGCATTCATCAGCATGGCATTCATCATCCATGGAGTTCTTATTCCTCAGCAAGTACCCCTTGAGTGTTCAGGGAAAAGGGGAGTCAAATGGGTCTGAAAGTCGAGGCAAACCTGTCAATTGAGGGTCTTGGAGAAAAGCTTCTGAGCTCTTATAGACACCATCACATGGTCCAACGTGGTTGTCTAGCACTAGAAGGACAACTTCTCTTCAGAAACCTGTCTCACTAAGTTTTTCATGGTTCTCATAACTCCATTCACCTGAAATCCTCTCCTAAAATATGCACGAGGGCTCCACCAGCAGCACTTTTAACTCTGGAAGTGCAGGACATTGTTGCTAAAGGAAAAAACCATGAGGTATTTGCTCTGCTTTTGCTGACAGATCACACTGAGTTACCACCACGTGTTAGTTCCACAGCACCACGTGGGACTCTCAGGATCCCAGATCCCCTGAATTACTGATTCCATATTCCAGACTGATAGTCCCACCTAATAACCCTTGATCCAACCCTGTTTCTGTGTCTCCTCCAGAAAGTCCTGTCTGCAGCTTGGCAGCAAAATAACCTATCAGGGCAGTCCAGCCATCAAGGTCAAAGTCCCTAGTTAATAGGGCACAAATGTGAGTGACAACATTCACAGTAATTAAACTGTTAGTGCGAAGAACAGGTCACATTTCCAACTGCTTCTGGGAACTATGTCTGCCATCGGGAGATGAGGATCAGATCTCCCAGTACAGTTTTTCATCCTGGCACTGACCATGTGGTCTTTGGAAATTTGTCATTTAATCTCTCTGTCTCTCTTCCTCTCTGCTTCAGTTTCATCATCTGCGAAATGAAGAAGACATTGCTACCTAGTGCCTTCATTTCTGTTGTGGAACTTTCTTAAATCCTTAAAGCTTTAAAAAGGTATCTGCACAATTAGGAAAAACCCAAAAAACAAAGCAAATAAACAAAAACACACAGAAAACCAAACCAAACAAAACAAAAATCAAAAAACCCACACCCTAAACCTCAACAAAAACCCACTAACCAACCAAACAAAACACCTTTGTTTGCAATGCACTTGCAATCTGACAGGATCAACTGAAAACTCCCGGTTCCCTTTCTGCACCAACACAAGCGATTCACAAAATCAACACATGCGCCCCCCTCCCTGGCACTCCAAACCAGTGAGAACTCAGGCAAACTCTGAAATTTTCTGGAGTTTTTTGAAAGGTCAAGGTGCTTCCAGCACCCCGTGGGGCACAGCCACTACCTCTGAGCACAGAGCTTACAAATCCCTCCTCTTTGGGGAGGGCTGTGTGACAACTGGGACTGTGACCACAACTCACCAACAGCTCCAGGTCAGCCGCTGGTAATGCTGGACTTCATTTCCCTCCTAGAAGAACTTCCCAATAAAGAATCTTCAGGTTTTCTTTTGAACCACTTTTCCCACAAAACAGTCCTCCAAAACTTTTCTCCTCCTTTGAAGTTTCCTTTGCTGTTTCAATGACACCGAACAGGCACTTGTTTACTGAATTCACTCACCAGTGGGAGCTCAAGTTTCCAGGTGCAGTTATCCTCCTGTAACCATCCTCATGGTTCTGGTTAAGGCTGAGACAAGGAACAGCCTTTGTTTATTCCATGTTTGCACAGCATCTAGTCTAAGGGGGTATAAGCCCATGGCTGGCATTCTTAAATGATACAGTAATGCACGTTATCGACAACGTGCTGAAATTGTTTAGGACATAGAAAACCATCTTCCTTTTACACAAATTCTCAGCCCTTTGCTATTGGGCAGCTCCAGTTTTGTCCTGCACAAAAGTATTTCTGCGTGTTTCTGGCATGACAAATGTTGACAAAAGAGTATCTGTCAACAGAGAGCACAAGAGAAGAACAACCTTACCGCTCACTTTGGGTCTCCAAGTTCTGTACCAAAGTTAGGGGTAGCTGAGTTCTCTAGGCCTTACAGTTAAAAAGAAAGGATCTCATTAAATGTAAAAATTAAAGATGCTTTAGAAAAGAAAATGCTAATTGTGAACCAGCTGGGGTTTTCTTTTTTGGAGGCTCAGGCACAGTACAGCATTCTTCAGCGAGATGATGCAATGGTCTCTCAAAGACTGTCAGTGCCCTGAGGAAAAAAGGCTGGCACTGTTCTCCAAATGTGTTTACTTCCCTGCAGGCATTGTTTCCTTGCTTGTGTCAAATAGTTTATTGAGCACAGCTAATCAATGCTTCCGCTGACAAGAAAATTGGAACACTTTATATAGGAAGCGAGTGTTGAAGGGCAAATTTCCCAGAACTGTGGGCCTTATCCACAGGGGTGTCCTGAGTGAGAAATGAAAACTCGAGAAGACAGTGACATTTAATACAGCTACAGGTTTCTTGGGCTAATCAGACACCTCTGCTGCTGTTTGCCTGTGCCCCCCTTGGGCACTTCATGTGTACCATCCTTTGGCAGTGGTCTACTCAAATGGAACAGGGATTTTCAACCACCATTTTACTTTTCGGGGACAAAACTTTCCGCTTCAGATGCATTCCTTCTGCATCCTGCCATTGCAGCTGCCTAACTTCTACTTAGAGGCTTATGCCTTGTTTGTTAGCCCTGTTCCACTGACAAAATAATTTAATTTCCATGTGACATTCCTTCTCCAGACCGTCTTCCAACCACCTGGTCAACCTGCTGCTTTGAAGGGTACCTTTATTTCATTCACCTTAGTTCTGGGCATAATTTTTGTTTCCCTTGGGAAAAGGTCCGGTGTGGAAATTCAATTGTACGTAAATGACACAGAAATAACATCCCAGTGACATTTCCTTTTACTAGAGAAACATATTCTGGACCAAAAAATAAATTAAACTCAGTCTAAATGTGACAGCCTCGACACTGTGACAGTCACCTCCAGCACAGCTTACCTGAACCTGGTCAAGCCAACAGATCACTGGAGTGAAAAGTCACATGAATTGTCCTTGCTTTTGTCTCTGACAGTGCAGATCTTTCAGAGGAACAGCTCTTACCTGTAGCAAAGCCCATTTAGATGCTTTCAAGCGTGGACCTTTTTCTGAGAGACACTATCTTAGGTCCCCAGGGACCACTCCCACCCACTGAAGACTTGTCATCCCTTTGGAAAACACAATAGCTCCACGTGTATGTGACATTAGGGAACTGTTCAGCACATTTTAGTCTCTTCCAGCTAAAAAAGAGGGAACTACCACAAAACCAACCTCATTGCAGACCAGTGCTGAGGAGCCATGGGGTTAGGTATTGCTCCTTTGGCTGTTTTCTTAGTGGAATCACCCCGATTTCTTTGTCACAGTCAGAAATCCAATGCTTTTTCAAGATCATGGTGGCTTTTTTGTAAATGCAGGAGCTGTCCAAGAGAGGCCTTGGTGAAAACATCAATCTCCAGGTCATGCAGCTGCCAGTGGTTTACCAAAAAGCAAAGGAGCAGGTCATCAAGATATGGACGACTCTTCAGCCACTGGTGGGTACTGAGAAAGTTACACAATTTGCCCCCTTCATTTGTGAATACGATGAGAGGATCTTGGAAAAAATCTCCAAGAGAGTATTGCAAAACATCAAACCAATCTGGAAAGTGGCTATTGAAACTGTGATCAAGCTTTCAACCCGAAATTTGGAGCACACATTAATTAGCATTCTGTTTTGACCCCATGCCATTTAAACAGCGTTAAGTGATGCTGAACAAAGGAAAGGAAAAGATCTACCATAAACTGCAAAAAAGGCACAGCCGCTCTGCAGTGCTGAGCTGAATAGACACAACAAAAACTACAGCATAATTGGGTTCTCATTTCTAATCTCTTATCAAAGTCTTCTTTAGACATGAGCAAGACTCCCCACCTTGAAGCTAGTGATTCACATAACGCTTGGCACTTTGGCATTATGTGTTTGTAAAAAACAGGTCTCATTTTTAATTTCCTGTTGCTCACTCTGGTGGGAAAAAAAAAAACAAAACAGCTTACTGTTCACGTTGGGCTGGCTTCATCCACCACACTCATCATCCTGGAGCAGTGTGGGAAGAACAAAGGCTACCAAGACAGGGATGCCTGTGGCTTTCACCCAGAAGGTGCCTGCTGCGTGCTAGATGGCCCAGAAAAGATTGAATCTACAATTAATATGAAGACTCTCTGGAAAAACATCTCAGTGGAAGGGATTGATATCATCCTCTCCAGAGATGCGGGGAGGTAAACACGGCGTGCTGGGGGTTCGGGGGGGGGCAGCAGGAGCAACTCAGCTCAACCTCGGAGAGTCTTTGCCTTGACTTTCCCTCCAAACAAAATCACTTTGAAGCAAAGTCTTCAGAGGGGCACAAGTATGAAAACTGGGATGAATTTAAATTTTATGTAAAGCAGCTTTCATGAAATGCTACAGCCAGTAGATATTTTTCCATGGATTTGTAAATTCCAAAAGAAACAAGTTCCAACATAGCGCACCCTGTGATGAACAACCCCAGTAAACCTCAGCTATTAAGAGAGACTGAAAGCAATACCGACTGGTAGCAGATTTTAATCTGTTTTTCTCAACTGGGAGGGATAGAAAATGTAAATACATACGCTGGAGGACAGCAATTACAGGTACCTTTAGAACCAGGTCTGTGATCTCATTTTGTGTTCCAGTAGTACTGGAGCAATTTTCTACTGTGCTAATCTTCATAGAAAAGACAAAAAAGTAGTTTTATTTTTAAATAAAAATCAGTTCATCTTGGCCCTTCAATTCAGGATTTGCACCTGCAATTTAGAAGGTGGCGTGGTAAGACAAAACCCCTGAACACTGAGGGATTTTGTGCCTTACACATAAAACTGTGTTACGTGGTTGTAGTTTCCAGCAGGGTGTGTTACCTTTCCCACCCCACAAAAATGCCTGTCTTGTGATTTTTTTATTTAAAGTTCTTTGTGAGTGGGTGTCTGAGAAACCAAACCATCAGATAAGGAGCATTTGTTTCTCAAACTTGGTTTATTTCAGCATTTCCTTTATTCACTAAGCAAATATGTTCTTAATAATTCCATAAACCAGATCTGGTTTGGCTACTTAGAATATTTAAATTTAATCCAAGTTTACTGAGCCTTAATTCAGGTTTCTGGTTTTGTTTTGTTTTTAATACTGCAGGTACGTCTGTGATTACACCTACTACACTTCTCTGTATTATGGCAGTGGAAGAGCAGCTTTCATCCATGTGCCTCCATTATCCAAGTCAGTAACAGCAGACTTTCTAGGAAAAGCATTACAGACCATTATCTTAGCAATGTTAGAACAGTGTGGGGTGGATCATATAAGAAAAGGAAAAAAAGATGATTTCTTAGAAAGCAATTCCATACTTCTTAAATGAAGCGAATCTAAAGATTCTTTAAAACCCCCACACAAAAGGATTTTATGGCCCATGTTATTTTCAGTGAAATTTCCTTGCAAACCCCAAACAACTGTTTACATCTCTGAGAAAAAAAGCTTGAGGGGAAAAACCAAGTAACTGGCAGTTTATCTTGCTAAAAATAAGGTTGTTTCAGATTTCAGAAGTGTGAAACTGGATTTCAAACATTTTAGATGCTTAATCCTAGTTCTGTTGGTTATAAAGACATTAATAAAGACTTGCTGAACTGAGGTGGCCTCTCAGAGCTGTAAGGACACAGCGCTGGATGGAGCCCCTGAGCCCATCCCCGTCCAGCTGAAGAGCCCACACAGAACATGTGGGTCTGGGGGAAACCAAAACACACACAGGGTCCTGGGATGTGAAGTTCTACAATTCCCTGTCCCTGACCTGCTGTAAATGCTGCTTTCCCCATCAGCAACGGGCTCTGAACCCAGGGGGACTTCCAACTACAGAGAAAACTGGAGTCCAGCAGGATCTGGAATGCTCTTGGGAATTCCGGTTTCAGCCTGAAACACCACTAACCCCAGATTCTCAGCACCTGTCCCGGAGAAAAACACCACAGTCCTTCCACAGAGCACAGCCCAAAAGCAAGTCTTTCAGCAGCACAGGTCATGGCTATTCAGGGCCTGACACATCAAAATCCAACAGCCAACTTGTCCCGGGAAAGGCAATCCTGGAGCACTGTGCTGTGGGGAGGGTCAGGGCACATGATGTTACTGACAATCAGGCACCAAATGAGATCCCACACTGTAAAACTTGGGATCAGACCCCTCCACATCCCAAACAGCTCCGTACAGAACTGCTGTGCCATGGAAGCTGGGTACCACAGGGGGTTACAGCACTGCCCCTCAGCACACAGGGAACACACCCCCTCCTCCATAATCCTGCCACTGCCAGGACACAAGGATGGGATGCAATTAGCAGGGATTTTTCTAAGTCAGTCACTAGGACAGGACAGCAGCAGCTTCATCTGGACACCTGGGATTTCTCCAGGGAAACACAAGCCTGCTCCTCAAGCGTCACGTCAGTAAAATGTAACAGCACAGGCAGCTGATGAGGCTTTGGGCCACCATCGTGCCTTGTTTTAGTCAGCACACTGATGACAAGAGTCTGAGGAACTGGAGCTGCCAAGATAATCCCGGTTTTCTCCCCGCTGTCTTTCCCAATGCCATTGCAGGAAGCTGATAACCAGGTGCTGGCTGCCTGAAGGCCTCACCTGTGGATTGCTGTGTGGGAAAAAATAAGTGGATTTTCCTCAAATAACAAACAGTGCTCACCTTATTCAGAGGAATCACCCTGCAAAACACTGCTCAAATCTCACCAAAAAGGCTCCACACACCCTTGGGGTCACTGCATGAAAACAGTTTTGATTTCATCCCAGCAATGGCAGTACTGCACAATTAAACACATCCAAAAAGAAAACCGGAGAAACTTCACTCTTAGTTTTCTAACCTGTACTTGCTTTCTGGAAGGAGCGACAAATTCAGAAACAGGCAAATGCATACAGAATTCTTTTATTTAACTTAAATCATGTAGTACTGAAACTACTAGAAAAAAGCAGAGTAAGAGAAACTAAAGGAGCCTTAGCTTCAGCCATTCAAAATAGACAAAGTTTCTTCTTTTCATAATGTAAAGAATCCCGAGTATATCGCAATAACAGGAATAAATTCTTACAACAGAATATACAAAAACATTTTGAATTTTTTTTTTTAATCTACTGATTCATTTTAATATAAACACAGGAATTTCTTTAGGAATAATTTATACACAGCAAGTCTTTTTATGTAATAAATTGGCCATGTTATTGTTTAATTTTCTCTTAAAAAATTTTAAACAAGAAAAATTGGAAAATGTATTTGCAACTGCATCCATTCCTTAGCACTTTCTAGTTTTGTTTTTGTCCCAGAGGTAGACAAACTCTGGCCAATCCTTTCATCTCAAACCTCACTGGTTCGGAAAACAGAAGTGGAAGGTGTCCCTGTCCACGGCAGAGGGGTGGAATCTTCAATATCCTTAAATAAAAATAAATAGGGACTCTGCCTTGCTCATTTCAACCAAAGCTTCCAATGGTGCTCAACAGCTTTAGAGGCTGCACGCAAACTTTTAAAGTGATAAGAGATTTGCAAAGAGTTCTTCAATAGCAGTTATGAAAACCGTCTTCCCTCTTTCCCTCACGCAGTCACATCCTTCAAGTCACACGGAGCAGAGGTGCTGAACAGCACAGCTGAGCCTGGGGAGCAGCAGACCTGTTCTGTTTCCCCGACCAGTGAGGTTCTCGTAATCCAAAAGGTAACTGCCCTAGACAGTAAAGTGAAATGACCAGGTAAGATGATCCCACCCCAACCAGAGGGCTCTGGAAGACCAGGATACTGAAGATACAGAACATTTTCCCAAATCCTTTACTCACTCGCTGTATAGTGGGACACAAAGCTTGGGCGGGAAGGGGGAGAGGGACAAGCCGTGAGTTGGACAAGTCAGCGATCCTTTTTGGCATATTGTAAAGCTAACTAGTAAACTGGTACCATGGAAAAACTGGTCACAGACAGACACACCCACGCACAGACACAGAAAAGTGCCCTTAAATTATATTTTAGGCATTTATAAACTACAAACATTTTATAAAATTATTCTATGTACTTACAAAATGCAATGAAACATTTAATTAGTTCTTGTAAACCAGATCTTTGTCAACTGACTACCCGTAATCTACTGGACTTAAAGCCCTATTGAAAATGCTAATTAATGGTTACTAATCAACAGAACACATACCAAAAAAAATATATGAGCACACACGCAAATGCACACACACAGACTAGGGAAGTTCTAAGGTACTTGCAAAACAGACCAGCTGTAGGTGAGACATCCATACAGACCGATGACAACCATCGCAATGCTCCTGGGAACGAATTCCCCGCTCCAGCTGCCAAGTCCGGAGGCTTATGTACAAGTACCAACGATCAGAACGGGGACACCTGAGCTCTGGTGATGTCCCACAGATTAAGCTCAGGAAAACTACCTCAAACTTCTGCCAAGCCCTGTGTCTCTAGATCCCCATTGCCATGCCCTGTTTCAGGTGTCTCCCCACAAACATGTCTCCGTGCTGACTGACCTGGCTGCTCGAGGTCAGGGGCTGTTCAGCACCTCTGAGCAGCCGCTTTCTGAACCGAGGTGTCCTTCCTGCCTACTTGAGTTCTGTATCTTCAGCACCCCTGGCCACTTGTGTTGTTTCTACGCATCATTCTCCAATCCTTGTCTGCACATCTACTCATGGGTTAAGTTGCAATATCTGGCTTTATCACTGGTTAGTAAGGAGTGGATCCCTTGCACCTTCCTCCACTGTTGTTCAGCCCAGTGATTGAATACACGGTTGACAAACAAAATAAGGATAACAGGAAACAAGTGTTACTTGTACTAATGGAATGAAAAGGGTTTAATTATATATATCTATATTATAGATATACATATGCAGGTATATATATATGTATATATAGATATATATGTATGGAGTTACACCAATAATAGGAGTGTTGTTCACTTAGACTCGGATTGTACCCAACACCCCTCAGCAGCTCCCAAAGGACCTGACAGCAGCTCCCTCTGGTCACCAGTCATCCTGGGCAAACTGGGCTTTCTTTCCTTTGTTTTAAGAGACCAAGAGGAGCATCAGTGTGACCGTGCCTAGAACCACAGAACACTTGGAGCCAGCTGGGAGGGGCAGAGGCATCGCGCTGACGGAGCCGCGGTGCCTGCGGGCTGGCCCGGCCCCACGCCCTCCACCACCCTCGGCTGCTTGGTGTCATCCCCCCAGAACAGCGTCTGATTTACTCAGGAATCACGTTCCTTTGCAACCAAAGCACCTCCTGTGCCCCCGAGAGCTCTGCAGTGCGGGGCAGGTGAGAGCCATGGCCGGGCCCCGCAGTCACAGCCACCTGCTCCCCACGGCGATGCCAACTCCTCATCCCACTGCATCCAAACATCTCGGTACCATCCGGCAAAATGCTGGGTTTCAGGGCTGGGTGGGCTTTTGTTTTCAATTTATAAACAAACTGGATTACTTGAACTTTATTCAAACATAGCTGAAGTTCTAAATAAATTTTCCATACCAGACAAGCCAGTGGTCTCAGGGAAGAACAACATTACAAACCATATTATGACTCTATCAAGCCAACATTAATTCTCAGTTGTTCACATGCACAAACAACTCGATTTACTGTCCAAGGGAAGTCTGCATGAAAAACCCATGTGAATAAAGCTATTCAAAATGCACAAAACACAACAAAAAAAGCTATGGAAACAAATAGAACAAAAAAGGAATTAAGCTTGAATTGCAGACACAGAACGTAATGGTATCATGAAGGTGGTTTGGTCCAGGAGAGCTGACTGCCATCACACACATGTATGTGAGGCCCTGTGACTGTCTTCTACTGAAGTGCTTTTTGAAATGTTTCTCGTGATGCTACGTCATTAGTGTTTCTTCCTAATGCATTGTAAAACCACCTACATACAATTCTACAAACCAGTAACTCGGACAGCTTTAACAAAACCCTCCCAGCCAGCTGAAAGATCTGAGGATCTCCAGTTGTGGTAATCAATATGTGCAAGGGAGGGGAACAGCCACTGCACCCAAAGGTCACTGGAACATAATCAGACATGGAAAACCAAACCCATCTAGTGAAAACTTCAAATTTTGCTGGTTTCTCAGGGCTAGGGAGAAATGCTCCCTCCAAAGACAAACCGTCGGAATTAACCACAGCACTGTGTATCCAAGAGGCCGTGTACAACTCCAAGCACCACATTACTCAGATACCACAACCAACACCTGCAGGAACAGCTGCCAGAGCTGGAAAAAGGGAAACATTATACATCAAGTTGATGGCAAGCCCGTGTTAGTCCTGTGTGCTCATAAACCAGTTACACGCTGTCAGAGGGCAGTTAAAATTTGATGGCTGGTCCATCAGAATCCACAGTTATAAGGCATATGAACAGGGGAAGAAAAGGGAACTGACTTTCTACGGGCACATTAAAAGAAATCAATTCGTTATTTGTTTTGGGGGGAAAAAAATTAAAAAAAAAAAAAAAATCAGTGCTCTCATCAAACAGAAGCAGCAAAGACCCAAAGCTGTAAACTCAATCCAGTAGGATCATCAGGCAGCCTGTGACAGGTTTTTTGGTCAAGAAAGTGATGCTATCACTGTATAAGCCAATTTATTTTTGGGTTCTGATTCAGCCAAATGCCTTTTTGGTGCTTGTGACATCTGAGCAAGGACTGGCAGGAATGACTTAGCCCATTCTACAGGACAAACAGAAAGACCATTCCCTTTAGTATTTTCTTCTGGACCTCCAAACATTGTAAACAGTTGATTTCTGTAACAGATTTCAGCAAATACTCACAATTTGAAGTCCCTGTAGCAGGTCACCCACGTTTCCACTCCTCTAAACATGCAGCGTTTTGCTGCTGACCCAAGGACTGCTGTGACAGCACATTAAAAAGCCTCTGTTTCCTTAAAGAATGGTCACCCTAAGTCAGACAGCTCTTGGATTTCTCCTCACAATAACGAATCTGATGGAGAAGATTGGAGAAACCCCTTGGAATTGAGGCAAATATTCTGAAGTGAC
Organism: Cephalopterus ornatus; assembly: GCA_013396775.1. Taxonomy (NCBI): domain Eukaryota; kingdom Metazoa; phylum Chordata; class Aves; order Passeriformes; family Cotingidae; genus Cephalopterus; species Cephalopterus ornatus. The sequence goes on from VZRE01000829.1 coordinate 710,542, forward strand.
CCTTTGTGACAGGCAGTGATTGTTCCCCTCCAGAACCTAGAGCATGTGGTATATGGAGTGAGAGGTTACCAGTATCAACGGCATTTATTGGCTGCTGAGAAATGTGAGATGTATTTTTTTTTATATACACACATATAAAAAAATAAGAGTGAGGTAGATAAATGTTTGAAAAAAAAAAATCAAAAACTGTCCCCCTGTCATACTCTAAAACCCTTATCTTAGTATTTAAATTCATTATGGGGCATCTCTACAGTGATTTAAACTGATATCACAAAAATAAATAAAAAATCCTACATAGAATACCTTCTTAATTAACTTTTTTGTCTTTTTCATTTTTAAAAGGGAAAAATAACTACGGGACAGAGGCAAGAGAAGATAATGGGACCTAAACTACACAAGCAAAAAGCACTACAAACTTTTTAAAATCTCCAGTCAAAACTAGCAATCAGTATATTTTAATTCATTGTTCTTACTCGAAAGATTTGAACATTTCCATCCCAGAACCACCTCTTCCTGCCATCGTTTGGTTGGATCAGTGCTAAACAAAGGCCCGGACGCTGGAACTAAGGTAAGATGAGCAACTGGTGTGACTCCTTGGCTGTCGACTTCCTGACGGCCCCTCCTTCCCCTCTCACCAAGGCTTCTGCAACTGAGCAAACAAGCTCACTCGTTTTCTTTTGTTCTGAGGTTTGGTCTATGATTTAAGCCACAAGCTTGGACTTGTACAGGTTTCCATAGCTGCCAACACTTCCCTGTTTGCCAGCCGAGCCGCTGGCCCCAGCTCCGTGCTTTCCACCCAGCTCCACGGAAATGGGGTGGTGGTTTCGTTTGGTTGGTGCTTGTTTTCCTCACCAAGGGGGTGAAGTGCAGCCCAGGTGCCCTCCCACGAGGGTTCCCCTCCATGAGAGCTTTCCCAGCAGGAAGGAGAAGAGCTGGGGTTGGCTGGAGCCAGGTGTTCAGTGGCCACCCTAAGAATGCCTGGCATCGCCAGCTGCTCCTGGCATAGCTCTTGTTCACAGGGTGGGAGGGCTAAAACAGTCTTTTTACAGATCAGTGACCCAAAAGCCTGGTTGTCTGCTGTTGTACCCAACAAATAATTTAAAAAGAATACGTGTGTGTGTGTGTCTGTGTGGGGATGGGCGGGTGGGGGGTGTGCCACGACCAAAACAAGCGG